>JASEVX010000013.1:2617382-2754882 GCA_031761405.1 Serripes groenlandicus
AAAAGTTTTGAGGATGTTTTGACGGACGTTCCCGGTAAAACATCACTCATAGAACACGAAGTGCATGTTCACTCAAATATACCAGTACACAAGAAAGCATATACGCTGCCATATGCTTTACGAGATAAAGTCAAACAAGAAATTGAAGACATGGTGCAGGCGGGTATTGCAGCAAAGTCGAGCAGTCCTTATGCATCGCCAATTGTGGTTGTACCAAAGAAGGATAGTTGCATACGTCTATGTGTGGACTACAGAAATTTAAATCAGGTAACTTTATTTGATCCACAACCGATGCCAAGGTTGGAAGATATTTTAAAATAAAAAAAGCCCGTTTAAAGTCTTACATTATAGTGCATTGCGCCATTGATCTAAGATCAGTTATTATTGATCGTAATCTAAAATCGGAACTCATCAAATAAAAGCGGTTAAAAAGTTAATACATACTTGGTTTAAGTTCCGCCCAATCAGTCCCTTCGATTCTCTCGTCTTCAAACTTTAAATCCTTTGCTTTCAGCATTAATCTCGTAATCTCCCCATTACCGCGAGCATTAAAATAAGTAAGTTTGTATGTTGGAGACATAATTGATATATATATATATATATATATTATTATATAGGTATTTATTGGTATACGTTGAGAGAGTCGGTGCGTACTGTTAACTGTGTACAATCAACTGACATGTGCTCGTATATATAGTGCTTCGCGTATGTAACCCCTTCACTCTTATATGGGACATGGGACTCCCGATACTTGGTTAACCCTTTCCCATATACAACAAATCTGCAGCAGAAGACTTTGAACATATTTTGTCGAAAAAAAAAGAAAATCTCTATAATTAAATGGATAACCTTTTACTAAAAGTGGAAAACATTGTGGCAAAAGGAGAAATTGCCCGTTTTGAGCGATTTCTTCTTTTGTCACTATGTTTTCAAAAAGCCGTCTGCAGCAGAGGCGTCAGGAAGCGTCTATATGAGGGAAAGGGTTAACCCTTTCGCACATACAACAAATCTGCAGCAGGCGACTTTGAAAACATACCCGAAAAAAATTGGAAACTTCATTCAAATGAAAGTACACTAATTGAATATTGAATATTGTGGCAAAAGGAGAAATTGCCCGTTTCGAGCAATTTCTTCTTTTTGTCGTCATGTTTTCAAAAAGCTGTCTGCTGCAGAGGCGTCAGAAAGCGTCTATATGAGGGAAAGGGTGCAGACGATGTTTGAAAACACTGAGAGAAACGGAGATAGAATCTTCTCAGCATGAGCATATTTCCCCTTAGTATACTCTCCATTTTCCAGATGTTGATTTGTTCCCCTCGGATGCGTGTAAAACAGACGACTTCAAAAACATATCAGGTAAATGGTCATATAGAACATGGTAATTAAATATCCCTTACCCATAAATAGATTATGAAGCAGACGACTTCTAACACGCCTATGAAAAACTATGGAAATTCTCTATTAACGAAAGTGGAACTATTGAATAGAGTTGAAAACATTGTGGCAAAGGGATTTTTGTTTGTTTGTTTGGAGTTTAACGCCGCTTTCAACAGCTTTGGTCATATCACGGCGGTCAGTGCACCTACCCATGTTTTCCTGGCTTTCCCACACCAGTACTTACACAACATTCTTTCGAAGCCACTGACTACTTTCTCACTTTCTCCAGATCACGAGTCAGATACGCTACCAATTGAGCTACCCGGCCGGGTCGTGGCAAAGGGAGAACATGCTTATTCAGAGCAACTCCTGCATTTACCACACGGCTGTAAAACAATTTCTCACATACAACAAATCTGCAGCAGACGACATTGAAAACGTCTAGACAAAAATAGGAAAATTCTATATAAAAATGAAAGTATGATAATTAAATAGAGTTGAAAACATTCTGGCAAAAGGAGAAATTGCTTGTTTTGCTTGTCACAATGTTTTCATTTATAAGTCATCTGCTGCAGAGGCGTAAACAGGCGTCTGTGTTAGGGAAAGGGAAAATGTATTCTGTCTCAGATGCTTCAAATGATTTTGCTATTTAAAATGTATGTAACAAATTCAGGAGTAAATATAGAACATGAACTGTTCTCTCTGTAAAACTAGGACGGTTTGAACTTTATTTGCTGTTGAAGTCCGTTATCCTATAAATCGTGCCTACATACAGAAAATCTGCAGCAGACGACTTCGAAAACATACCTACATAAATGAGGAAAATATATATAAAGGGAAGTAAAAATAATTTATGGAGTTGAAAATATTGTGGCAAATGGAGAAATTGTTCATTATGTGCAATTTATCCATTTGCCATTTTTTTTCAAAAGTCTTCTACTGCAGAGGCGTCAGAAATCGTCTGTATGAGGGAAATGATTGAAATCGGACCGCTATTGCTCAGTCGGTAGCGACGCGGGCTGTCAATCCAGGGGCTGTGAGTTCGAATCCCAGCTCGGTCAACATTCTTTCCGACGTTTGACAAACGTCACTTAGACATGCCTCATTCGTCTTTCACCAATGTAATAACACACAGCCTATGTGGAAAAGCAGCCAGTTGCTTGGAAAGCATGTTGTGTTGAGTACTGGTGTGAGAAAGCCACGACACGCATGAGTAGATGAACCGGCCGCCGTGATATGACTGAACAATTATTGGAAACGGCCTTCAACCCCAATCAATCAATCAGTCGATAACGGCGAGTGCTCTCAATGCTGGGGATCGTGAGTTCGCCTCCAGGCTCGGCCATTTCTGTATGACTGACAAAAGTCATTGCGACAAGCGTCATTCGTCATCCACCTAAGGATTAAAGGTCTAAGTGGCGGGAAGGTAGCCAGTTACTTGGGATTGTTTGTGTTGTGTTTTACGTCGTTTCTTGGGTAGGTTACCAATATTTTAAAGCATTCCATGTACCTGGGAAAAATGTCATGTGGACTACTAGTGCGAGAAAGCCACGAAAACGCATGGCTAACGCACATTATGCGAACTGACAGCGGTGATCAAACTGAAATACCCTTGAAAACGGCGTCAAACTACAACACATTAAGTAATCAATTTTAAATCAACCATTTTCTTAATTCTTTCTCAAATACAAACGCATTTTTAAAACTCTGCAGCAGACTGTTAAAACATTGTGACAAAATGTGGAATTGCTCATGATGATCGAATTTCTCCTTTTGCCACAATGTTTTCAACAATTTGTAATTATTATAATTTTATTTACAGAGAGTATTCATTATTCGCCTCCAGACAGTTGTGTGTAGCATGTTTGCTGTATGAGGGAAAGAGTTAAAGCTTAACAGTGTAGTCCTACAAAAATCGCGTTCAGGGGTTATAATGTAGAACAATTCCAGATACTGTATCGATTATCTAGAAGGCATTCGAGATCTGTATCGAAGATAGTCCCAGATATATGACATGTGTCATGCGAATGGGGTCTTAACCGTGTCCTACAGTAACCTTTTCCCACAAACAACAAATCTGCAGCAGACGACTTTGAAAGTATCTAAGCAAACACACGGAAAAGCTCTAGAAATGTAGGTAAAATTATTGAAAAAAGTTGAAAAAATGTCGTCTGTAGAAAGCGTCATTATATGGGAAATGGTTATTTAAGACGCATTCGACGCAATCATTATACATGTTACAGTCCTTAAAGATCCGACCTAACCAGGGCTCGAACAGTGTACATGTTATAGTCCTTAAAGATCCGACCTAACCAGGACTCGATCATTGTACATGTAACAGTCCTTAAAGATCCGACCTAACCAGGACTCAATCATTATACATGTAACAGTCCTTAAAGATCCGACCTAACCAGGACTCGATCAATGTACATGTAACAGTCCTTAAAGATCCGACTAACCAGGACTCGAGATCATTGTACATGTAACAGTCCTTAAAGATCCAACCTAACCAGGACTCAATCATTATACATGTAACAGTCCTTAAAGATCCGACCTAACCAGGACTCGATCATTGTACATGTAACAGTCCTTAAAGATCCGACCTAACCAGGACTCGATCATTTTACATGTTACAGTCCTTAAAGATCCGACCTAACCAGGACTCGATCATTGTACATGTAACAGTCCTTAAAGATCCGACCTAACCAGGACTCGATCATTGTACATGTAACAGTCCTAAAAGATCCGACCTAACCAGGACTCGATCATTGTACATGTAACAGTCCTTAAAGATCCGACCTAACCAGGACTCGATCATTGTATATGTAACAGTCCTAAAAGATCCGACCTAACCAGGACTCGATCATTATACATGTTACAGTCAGTCCTTAAAGATTCGACCTAACCAGGACTCGATCATTATACATGTTACAGTCAGTCCCTAAAGATCCGACCTAACCAGGACTCGATCATTATACATGTAACAGTCCTTAAAGATCCGACCTAACCAGGACTCGATCATTATACATGTAACAGTCCTTAAAGATCCGACCTAACCAGGACTCGATCATTTTACATGTTACAGTCCTTAAAGATCCGACCTAACCAGGACTCGATCATTATACATGTAACAGTCCTTAAAGATCCGACCTAACCAGGACTCGATCATTTTACATGTAACAGTCCTTAAAGATCCGACCTAACCAGGACTCGATCATTATACATGTAACAGTCCTTAAAGATCCGACCTAACCAAGACTCGATCATTGTACATGTAACAGTCCTTAAAGATCCGACCTAACCAGGACTCGATCATTATACATGTTACAGTCAGTCCTTAAAGATCCGAACTAACCAGGACTCGATCCTTATACATGTTACAGTCAGTCCTTAAAGATCCGACCTAACCAGGACTCGAACATTGTACATGTTACAGCTCTTAAAGATCTGCCCTTACCAGGACTCGATCATTGTACATGTTACATGTCTACCACGTCGCTACAAAAGCTAGATCCATGACAAGGCAGTATTTGTTTTCCCTTGTACATATACATTGGGTCCATTAATACATCAATGCGATACAGTGTAAGTGGATGTACCGGTATAGTGAATAATGTTAAGACAGTTTACTTCAAAAGCTGATCATGTTATATTATATATTTGTATACAAGCACAAACACTGGTGCAAAATGTAGCTAAATAAGGCTGCGCGGTGGACCGAAAAGATTTTTGACGAAATATGCTCGGTTCGCTTATGCCATATACGGACGCATATTGACACATGTGCAGCAGTCGACCGTTTGAAAACATTGTGGCAAAGGAGAAATTTCTCATAATGAGCAATTTGTTATTTTGCTGGATTATTTTCAACTGTATTTGATTCAGTATTATACTATCATCTATTGCAATTTCAATATAGATATTTGTGCATAGATGTTTCTAAAGTCGTCTGTTGTCGAGTTAATTTATACATGTAGTACTTAAATTATTGAAGATGATGAGCTAGAAAACAACTCCGAGGTAATCAAGAGATTCGGGAGCCAAGTAAACACAATCATAAATGACATTACTATTTTCAAAGTTGTGAATGTGTTTCAATAGGATACTAATCTGAAAAGATCACCCTGCGCAGTTCGCTCAGGCGAATTGAAAGATAACCCCACCCTGTAGCACGTGAACACACCATGGACAGTCTCTATGTGGTGAAAGTGTATTTTTATGTGAAAAACGGAGAAATTTCTCATCAAATGGCATTTCTATTTTTTCCTCAATGTGTTATCAACAATCGTCTGCTGCAGATGCGCCTTCATGTTGGAAGAGGGGTTAAATTAGTATGTATCGTAACATTGCAAGATTAATGATCGATTTGATATATTTGTTTAAATGAAATCTGTAAGCAACCACCTGTATTAACTTCCATATTAACCCTTTCCCTCATATAGACGCTTTCTGACGCCTCTGCAGCAGACGGCTTTTTGAAAACATGTCGACAAAAGAAATTGCTCAAAACGAGCAATTTCTCCTTTTGTCACAATCTTTTCGACTCTATCCAATGATTGTTCTTTCATTGAAAGGGAATTTCCAATTGCGTTCGGGTATGTTTTCAAAGTCGTTAGCTGCATATTTATTGTATGTGGGAAAGGGTTAACCATTTCCCTCATATTGACGCCTCTGCTGCAGACGGCATTTTAAAAACATAGTGACAAAAGAAGAAATTGCTCAAAACGAGCAATTTCTCCTTTTGCCACAATGTTTTCCACTTTTAGTCATAGTTTCACCATTTAATTATAGAGATTTTCTCGTTTTTTGACAAAATATGTTTAAAGTCTTCTGCTGCAGATTTGTTGTATATGGGAAAGGGTTAAAGGTATGACAATCCCCGTGGTCAGGTGGTTAGAGCGTCCGCTTTGAGAGCGGTAAACGAGGATACGATTCCTGCCATCAACATGGTAATAATGACGTCCAACCTTGGCGCTCATGGTTGCCGGAAAAGCATTACGACTTATACCTCGGTGTCATAATAAATACTACCTGAAGTACTGGTAATTGACCTAGCCCAGGAAACGTGATATAACTGAAATACTGTTGACAGTGGCGTAAAACAGCAAGCGAATAAACAACAACAAAAAAGATAAAATTGATTGCATTATCACATGAAATAAACAACAAAAAAGATACAAATTTATTGCATTATCACATGAAATAAACAACAAAAAAGATAAAAATTGATTGCATTATCACATGAAATAAACAACAAAAAATATAAAATTGATTGCATTATCACATGAAATAAACAACAAAAAAGATAAAATTGATTGCATTATCACATGAAATAAACAACAAAAAAGATAAAATTGATTGCATTATCACATGAAATAAACGCAAAAAATCACACATTGAATAACCTTTTGATAACTAATTGGACAGAGGAGCGAGTAGGCTACAGTTCGAAATGATCAATTCCAGAAAAATATATAAATCATACTTGATCTATATTGAAGATGGAGACTTAGATCATGTAACCATTTTCGAGTTTTTGTATACTCAAATTCACATAGTGTTACTCCATAATTTATATTTAGCAACCGCCTGGTTTTAATTTATTTCCATATATGGGTTTTTACACCATTTTCAACAGTATAACGAAGACTTACAGTATCAGGTAAAACCACACACTATTATTTATTGCGAGATATCACAAATTGTCAATACTTGCATGTAAATCTTAACCTGGCAACGCTGACGCCAACGCCTGGGTGGCTAATTAAGCGCCCCTTTTATTCGAATAGACGTACTACAGCGATGACGACGGGATGACTACATAAACGCGCCCATTCTTCAAATAGGCGAGCTAAAAATGTACGTAAGGAGTTTTGAAAATTAGGTCCATGGAGATTAAATATTATTAGCTTAGTAATTACACCAAAATTGACCTACGTTGACCGTGATATTTAACGCCCGCACCACATTGTGGCTGGGTATTATATTCTAGTTTTGCTGGTTATCCCCAAACTTTTTAAAAAGCGTCAGGGATATTGTGATTGCCTCCGTCTGTCTGTCTGTCCATCTGTGCTAACACATTGGGTGAAGATAAAATCTTAGAAATATAAGCCTAAAACAATTTTTAATTTGTATCCATATCTTGAGACATTTAACCTGGCCAGTGAATGGCTTGCTTATATGAGTGGGGTGTGTAAGAGCACTTTTTTGTTTTTGGCCCCGCCCCGAAAGTGTGGGGATTTGCGATGGCATGCAATCGACTGCGCGACCTAGTTTAACTTACTAAGTGTACTTACTTTTTAATTTATTAGTTCTCTGCATGATCTGTATATAGGATGATATACAGGTTTTGTTACACAAAATCCATCCCGGTGTCACAATTAAGAATTTCCTTGAACATGATATTCTCTAGGTGTCAATATTCATGATCAATGAGGTTCTATATCTATTGTCTAAGTTTCATATTCATGAACTCTTCTCAAATTGTCCACATCGTCCGTATTTTATTATGGATCTTTACAAGACGCCAGAAGACAGTTCACTAAATGTTCAGTTTATATATTCACAACATATACCTTCTGAGTGCAATTCACAAAGTTTTGTTAAAACTGCGGTTGCTCTAACATTCATGTAACACAGCATATATGCCCTTGTGGTCTGAAAAAGGAACAAGAGCACCGCGTACTGCACAGACGCTCGACTGATAGAAAACAGTAGAAAAAAGCTAACCTAAACAAAAAACCTTAACCGAACGACCACGCCGGTACGCCGCCGCCGCCGACGCCAGGGTCATGACAATAGCTCTCGTTTTTTCAAAAGTCGAGCTAAAAATGTGATTTCATCACCTCATATCTGAAGTTGGAAAATTTTCCAAATTAACCGAAGAAGGAAATGTGCGTTCCGTGTTTGAAAGATTAAAATATATATCAACATATTTCGAATTATTTCTGTTCTGTATGACTGGGAAAACCATATAAATTGCATAAGAGGTGCAAAGATGGTAACAGTCCAAAATCCAAAATTGGAATAATTCAGTTGAAATTGAATTTACAAAAGAAAGAAAACTGTTTAATAGCGACAGCATAAATTATATAGTTTCCGAGGCCTTAAATGCCCAACTATAACCCGAAATTCCCGGTCTAGCACACAAAGGTATTAAGTGAATAAGTGTGTGAAGTTTCAAAGCAACAGCATACACAGTGTCCGAGAAAAGGCCTTGCACGCAAAGGTTTGACCAGAATTTTAAGTCCAAAAAGGGACATAATTCAGTCAAAATCCATTCCAGAGTTATGGGACTTGACATACAGGTTTGACCAAGCTGGCAACGCCAACGCGGACACAGGGGTGACTATATAAGCACCCCTATTTCTTCGAATAGACGAACTAAAAATTATTATTATTACCCAAGGTTCATTGGCTACTTAAAGTGGTTTTTTATGACTTCAGAAATTTACCTTCAAAATAATGCAAGACGTTGTTGAAACATCATTTACATTTTGGTTTCAGAATGTTTTAGTCGCCAGTTTGAAATTTAATATGTACCAAGACGTGTGTCAGACAAAATTGCCTCCTATGTGCATTTGCGAACAGTTGGATGTTTTTCTGGCAAGAAGTGAAACCCGAATGATGTTTTTACCAATGCAACTAAATAAGAAGTCAAAATTGCGATCTTATATTAAACTGTCGCAACTGACCCTATCCCACAAACAGACGACTTTTGAAAAACATAATGAGCAATTATTCCTTTTGTCACAATGTTTTCAATAAATCTCCTTTTATTAACAGAAAATTTGCAAATTGTGTGCCCAAGTGTTTTCAGTCTGTCTGCTGCACTTTTTTATTTTCGTATGTGGGAAAGGGTAAAGAGACGGATAGGTCGGAGGACATCATAATTGTAAACTAACATATTTATATATAGGACATCATAATTGTAAACTAACTGATATAGGACATCATAATTGTAAACTAACTGATATAGGACATCATAATTGTAAACTAACTGATTTATATATAGGACGTCATAATTGTAAACTAACTGATTTATATATAGGACGTCATAATTGTAAACCAACAGATTTATATATAGGACATCATAATTGTAAACTAACTGATTTATATATATATAGGACATCATAATTGTAAACTAACTGATTTATATATAGGACATCATAATTGTAAACTAACTGATATAGGACATCATAATTGTAAACTAACTGATTTATATGTAGGACATCATAATTGTAAATTAACTGTTTATATATAGGACATTATAATTGTAAACTAACTGATTTATATATAGGACATCATAATTGTAAACTAACTGATTTATATAGGACATCATAATTGTAAACTTACTGATTTATATATAGGACATCATAATTGTAAATTAACTGATTTATATATATTCAAGATATTCAAGTCGAATAAAAATTGATTTTGATTGATTGATTGATCGGGGTTTTACGCAGTTTTCAACAATGTTTCAGTCATATCACGGCGGCCAGTTCACCTACTCATATGTTTCTTGGCTTTCTCACACCAGTACTTCATACATCATTTTTTCCAAGCAACTGGCTATATTTCCACAAACTGATAGCCCATTGGTGGAAGACGAATGACTTTTGTCAAACATCGGAAAGAATGTTGGCCAAGCAGGGGTTTAAACTTGCAACTCTGGATTGAGAGTCGCTACCGACTGAGCTACCGGGTCTCGAATAAATAAGGCATATATCCAGTATGAACACTTTCTCACATACAACAAAATCTGCTGCAGACTAGGAAAATATATAGCCATTAAATATAGAACACTCTAGAAATCTCTAAAAATGAAAGAATGTATGACAAATGGAGAGATTGCTCTTTATGAGAATCTCTCCTTTTGTGACAATCCTTTCAAAAGGCGTCTGCTGCAGATGCGAACAAAATGCTAACTGCAGTTGGAAAAGACTTGAACTGCCGGTAAATTGAATTAAGTATACACATCTCATGAACATGAATCACGGGCAACCATTGTGAAAAGGGATGTGAAAAACGATGACATAGGATCGACTTCAAAAACAAATTTATTTACAATAATTCATGATGAATCCATTAAAAAGTGAAATAAATACATCGAGCAACATCAGACAATAGAAACAATTAAAATGATTGAACAGGTTCTCTGCATAACAAATACCAGTATATGCACGAGTTTATGGGTCAGTTGTTTATTCTATACCAAGTATGAGTTATTACTGCCTGTTAGATGTAAACACACTCGATAGCAATTGTTTTTTAACAGATTGATGCCGCTGTTTTTCAGTACAATTTTATAATGAAAGTGAAGTTTGCTGCAACAGTATTTAAGCGTACATAAGCAATTGTGTTTGGCAGCTAAACTAAAGAAAAAAGCCACTATACATACTATTTTAACAGTCAGTTTTCCTTAAACAGAGCTCTAGATAATGGACGAAATTAATAATCTTTCAACGTTATTTTCCTGAAATCCTGTTAACAGTATTCAAAACAATCTTTTTGGTGAGACAATCTTTTCGAGTACCAACAACATAATGTCTAACCCTTTCCCTGTTGCATATGCATTTTGACGCCTTTTGAACTCAATATGGCAAAAAGAGAAATTGCTCATACCTGTACTCAATATGAAAAATCACTTTCATTGAAAGAGATTTTCAACCTTTTTGCCTAGATATTTTCCAAAGATCTCTGCTGCATATTTAACATATGAGGCAAAGGGTTAATGTAGTTAAAGGATAGATATACATGTATACAGATATTTAGAAACATGGTTTTATTAACTCATCTTTTTGCAATTGAATTTCTCTATTATATGATTTTATTAATGTGACAGAAATATCACCTTATATGAAATCAATAAAGCCTGCACAAACACAGATGGTGAAAAGTCTCTTCCTGGTTCAATGAGGAAGACATCCATTTGTAAATCCTGTGCCAACAGTATAGAGCCAGGTCAGCCAGCACACCAGCGCTGTCAGACCAAACTGTATACCCCTTTCCCTCATATAGATGCGTGCTGACGCCTCTGCAGCAGACGGATTTTTGAAAACATAGTGACAAAAGAAGAAATTGCTCAAAACGAGCAATTTCTTCTTTTGCCACAATTTTTTCCACTTTTTGTCATAGGTTATCCATTCAGTTATAGAGATTTTCTATTTTTTGGACAAAATACGTTCAAAGTCGTCAGCTGCAAAATTGTTGTATGAGGGAAAGGGATACTGTTGGCTGACCAATTCAACATTTGGTAGGAAGTATTGTGTTACATGATGGATTCTCGATATATGATAATAAAAACGATCTATTTGTTCACTTTATGCTTTTCTCATACAGCAGTAGCAGCTTCCTTCTGTATGGTCAAAGTCTGAAATATATGGAAAAATAACAAGTCATATAAATTGAAATTTAATGTGTAATTGCAGACCTCTAAATTAGGGTCGTATTTCTTGATTTTAAATCCATATTTAACGATTAAAATGTTGATTTTTATTTTAAAATTGAATTGTCCAGCTTTTGCATTTGGAAGAGTTTATATTTAATTTAACTCTTTCTTTCTTACAACAAATCTGCAGCAGACAAATTTGAAAAAATCTAGGCAAAAGCACAGAACAACTAGAATTGTTTTTGCAAAAAACAGATGTCTCCCCTCAAATATCTGTCAAAATCTCTCAAAACATTCCAACCTATAAATTTGGGACAGATATGGAGCGGACACGAAATAAAGCCTCAAACCTTTGACCTTCAAGCGTGACCTTGACATTGACCCTATATTGTCGAGACGCGGGTTCTGCACGTCGCCTTGATCAGGTAAACATGTGACCCAAGTTTCATGAAAATCCTTCAAGCCGTCTGGGAGATATCGAGCGGACACGAAATAAAGCCTCAAACCTTTGACATTCAAGCGTGACCTTGACCTTGACCCTATATTGTCGAGACGCAGGTTCTGCACGTCGCCTTGATGAGGTGAACATGTGACCCAAGTTTCATGAAAATCCTTCAAGCCGTCTCGGAGATATGGAGCGGACACGAAATAAAGCCTCAAACCTTTGACCTTCAAGTGTGACCTTGACCTTGACCCTATATTGTCGAGACGCGGGTTCTGCACGTCGCCTTGATGAGGTGAACATGTGACCCAAGTTTCATGAAAATCCTTCAAGCCGTCTGGGAGATATGGAGCGGACACGAAATAAAGCCTCAAACCTTTGACCTTCAAGCGTGACCTTGACCCTATATTGTCGAGACGCGGGTTCTGCACGTCGCCTTGATGAGGTGAACATGTGAGCCAAGTTTCATGAAAATCCTTCAAGCCGTCTTGGAGATATTGAGCGGACACGATTTCGGACAGACAGAAGGACAGACAGACAGACAGACGCCCAGGACAAAAACAATATATCTCCCCTGTATACAGGGGGAGACATAATTATTGAAAAGAGTTTAATACTTTGAGGCAAAAGGAGAAAGTGCTTGTTTCTTCTTTTGCCACAATGTTTTCAAAAGTGGACTTCTACAGGAGTCAGAAAGCGTATTTATGTTGGAAAGGGTTAAGGAATATCCACGTTGAGTTGGGCAGCCAGACGTATAGAGCACGTTCAGCCAGAAGTATAGAGCATGGTCAGACAGAAGTATAGAGCATGGACAGACAGACAGACGTATAGAGCATGTTCAGACAGAAGTATAGAGCATGGTCAGACAGAAGTATAGAGCATGGTCAAACAGAAGTATAGAGCATTGTCAGACAGAAGTATAGAGCATGGACAGACAGACGTATAGAGCATGTTCAGACAGAAGTATAGAGCCTGGTCAGACAGAAGTATAGAGCATGGGCAGACAGAAGTATAGAGCATGGGCAGACAGACGTATAGAGCATGGTCAAACAGAAGTATAGAGCATGTTCAGACAGAAGTATAGAGCATGGTCAGACAGAAGTATAGAGCATGGACAGACAGACAGATGTATAGAGCATGGTCAGACAGAAGTATAGAGCATGGACAGACAGACAGACATATAGAGCATGTTCAGACAGAAGTATAGAGCATGGTCAGACAGAAGTATAGAGCATGGGTAGACAGAAGTATAGAGCCTGGTCAGATAGAAGTATAGAGCATGGGCAGACAGACAGATAGAGCATTGGCAGACAGAAGTATAGAGCATGGGCAGACAGAAGTATAGAGCATGGTCAGTCAGAAGTATAGAGCCTGGTCAGACAAAACTATAGAGCATGGTCAGACTGAAGTATACAGCCTGGTCAGACCGTGAGTTGGGCAGCCAGAAGTATAGAGCATGGTCAGACAGAAGTATAGAGCATGGTCAGACAGAAGTATAGAGCATGGGTAGACAGAAGTATAGAGCCTGGTCAGACAGAAGTATAGAGCATGGGCAGACAGAAGTATAGAGCATGGTCAGTCAGAAGTATAGAGCCTGGTCAGACAAAACTATAGAGCATGGTCAGACTGAAGTATACAGCCTGGTCAGACCGTGAGTTGGGTAGCCAGAAGTATAGAGCATGGGCAGACAGTGAGTTGGACAGCCTCTGGATCTATACTTATGACACAGGCTTCAATAAATCAGTTTCAGCAGTCACAGGATAAAACATCTTAACCCTTTCCCTCATACAACAATTCTGCAGCAGACGACTTTGAACATATTTTGTCAAACAAAAGGGCCATGATCTTTCACATGAGAAAGGGCTTTTTAAGACTTAAATCTTTCAGCGCCAACGGCAATATCATCAAAGACAAACTTTCAGACAAAATTTCAAGCTGCTCAAGTCAAAAATGCAATCTCTATAGTGTTAACAAGATTTTTATACAATATGGCCTAGCGACCTAGTTTTTGACCTGACCAAACCCATATTTGATTTGGCCTAGATATCTTCCAGGCAAATATTCTGAAAAAGATTCAAAATGACAAATAATTGAACTTGACCTAGATATCATCAAGACAAACTTTTTAACAAAGTTTCAACATGCTCAAGTTTAAAATGCGACTTTTAGAGTGTTAACAAGATTTTCCTTAAATTAAGCCTAGTAACCTAGTTTTTGACCAAACATGACCTCGATCTAGGCCTAGAAATCACTAAGACAAACATTTTGACAAAGATTCAACATGCTCAAGCTAAAAATGTAGCTTCCAGAGTGTTAACAAGATTTTCCTCAAATTTGACCTAGTGACCTAGTTTTTAACCGGACATGACTCAGTTTCGAACTTGGTCTAGAAATCACTAAGACAAACATTCTGACAAAGTTTCAACATGCTCAAGCCAAAAATGTAGCTTCCAGAGTGTTAACAAGATTTTCCTTAAATTTGACCTAGTGACCTAGTTTTTGACCGGACATGACCCAGTTTCGAACTTGGCCTAGATATCATTAAGAGAAAACATTCGGACAAAGTTTCAACATGCTCAAGCCAAAAATGTGGCTTTCAGAGTGTTAACAAAATATTCCTTAAATTTGACCTAGTGAGCTAGTTTTTGACCCCACATTACCCAGTTTCAAACTTGGCCTATAGTTGATGGAGATATATGTTCTGATTAACTTTCATAAAGATTGGATGCGAAATGTTGCGTCTAGAGTGTTAACAAGCAAATGTTGAATGGATAACCTATGACAAAAAGTGGAAAACATTGTGTCAAAAGGAGAAATTTATCATTTTGAAGTTTAACCCTTTCCCTCATGTAGACGCTTTCTGACGCCTCTGCATCAGATGGCTTTTGGAATACATTTTGACAAAAGAAGAAATTGCTCAAAATGAGCAATATCTCCTTTTATCAACATGATTTCAACTCTATTCAATTATGGCACTTTGATTTGAAGGAAGTTTCTAACTTTTTTCGGGTGTGTCTTCAAAGTTGTCTGCTGCAGATTTGTTGTATGTGGGAAAGGGTTATAGAGTTCAATTACTATACCTTACCATAAGTATATAAATACAAAATTCTGGATAATTCTATCTCTTTAGTACACTCTAAGTGCTGGAGCTACATGTGGACAGTCTTTCTCATCTAAAGTGTTATCGATAACTGGTCTGTAAGTAAGGGTTGTCTGAAATAAACAATTACATATCCAGTTAGTTAGTTGAACAATTATGTACATATCTAGTTAGTTAGTTAAACAATTACATACATATATAGTTAGTTAATTAGTTGAGCATTTACATACATATATTGTTAGTAAGTTGAACAATTACATACATATATAGTAAGTAAGTTGAATAACTACATATATATATATATATATAGTTACAGTTAGTTTGGAAATTACATACATATATATAGTTAGTTGAATAATTACATACATATGTAGTACCGTATATACTCGGTTATAAGTCGCCCTCGACTATAAGACGCACCCCCTACTTTGAGGTCTAAAATCTAGGATTTTATGCTGTTCTCTCTAATAAGACGCAGTCAGATTTCTGAGTTTTTTCAACACCCCCGAAAAAATAAAATTTCGAAAAAGATTCATGTCAAACAAATACGATGAATACTTCAATAAAACATGGTTCTCGATGTAAAACTGGATAATGATACATGAAGATAATAATGCACAAACCTGATTTTATAAATCCAAATAAGCCAAACTAACTAGTCCAAATTTCTTAATATTTGTTTCAATATATAAAAATAAAAGCGCGAAACATGAACAAAGGGTTTTGTTGATGTCGGTGTCTCTACCATGCATTCAACCCTTAAGCCCCATTTGTCCGATTTTACACATGAAAATTAATTCTTTCAATGTTTTCAAAAAATGATGAGTTAAAAGTAAAACAAACACAGGAGTTTGATAGCATTAATACAATTATGCGTATGATGCATGAATTAAATAGGCAATACATGTTTTTCCTTTTCTGACAATATTTTCAAAAGTTGTCTACTGCAAATGCGTCAAAAGTTATTGCATTGACGAAGTTTATTAAAAGTGTGTGTTATTCACAGATAGGTGAAGACAAGGGTTTTAAAGGTCTATGGAAAGAAGGTTGGACTCTATGGTTATATGCAAACGGTTGTAATTTCTGCAGGAACATGCTGTAGTTACAACAGATTTGCATTAGCCCTATAAATGTTTGTCGCGTGAAAAACACAGGGCTCAATAAATGACGTCACTAATTTACCAGCTGATTCAGCCGCGACAAATAAAATACACCCATATATATAAATTAATGTTATATTTACGATCCTATTAGCTTGGTAGTACTTGTGGATAAACTGCACATACTCTTTTTTATGACGTAGCTCATTTGTCGGGGAAAATGGTTTGCGGAAATAAAGGTCTATATAGATTTCACTCTTACCAATTTTAACATGCATTTATACACATCTGCAGCAGACTTCTTTTGATAGCGCTCCCAGGAGAAATTACTACATTTTCTTTAAATTGGACAAATTAACTTTGAATTGAAAAGGATTTAAAAGGCATGGTATTTATTTTTCCTTTGTTTAACAGCTTTGAAACTAGATAAAACAAGAAAATGTGTCCATGGAACACGGATGCCCCGGTTGTTAACTATATTTTAAAACGGACGGACGAACAGTTGGTCCAACCTCAAATTGATACAATTTTTTAAACAATGATATGTTGATTGTCATTTGTGTGAAGTTTCATAATGATAGGACATCAGGTTCACTAAAATCTAACTTGACCAAAAACTTTAACCTGAGAATGGAATGGACGAACAGACAGACGAACAGACGGATGAACAGTTGGTCCAACCTCAAATTGATACAATTTTTTAAACAATGATATGTTGATTGTCATTTGTGTGAAGTTTCATAATAATAGGACATCAGGTTCACTAAAATCTAACTTGACCAAAAACTTTAACCGGAGCGGGACGGACGAACGGACTAACAGACCGGAAAACTATATGCCCCTCATACCTCGTATGCCGGGGCATAAAAATGTAAGGAAAGGATGCATCGCTGTATCTCTTTTTCTCACAACGTTTTCCAACACTGTCTGCTACATCTGCATTTAAAATTACAAATACGTGGTAGTGACTACTGTCTACAAAATTTACAATGAGGTACCTCCAACTCGATGGTTATATGCAAACGGATGTAATTTCTCCTGGAATAGGCTGTAGTTACAACCGACTTGCATTAGCCCTAAAACTGTTTGTCGCGTGTAAAGAATAGCCTTAGGAGAGATTAGCATTTTAGACAATTATTTAATCTCGACTTCGGAGCCACAATTTATATTTTCACAAAAATCAAAATGGCTTCCGATCATGAATAAATCTAAACAATAAAGACAAAAGAGTGTAAATTCATAATTATATTTTTTCTTCTGTTCGGTTTCTAAACAAATCAATTCAATATGTTATTATTATTTCAATCAAACTTGAATTATTCTGTTAAATCGTCTCTTTATATAAATGACAGCTTTTGAAGATAGGTAGCTCGGTGGGTATTTTTTTTCTGAAATTTTGCTTGACCCGCTTATAAGTCGCTCCCCCAACTTTACTTTCGATTTTGAAGGTAAAAAAATGTGTCTTATAACCGAGTATATACGGTAAGTAAGTAACTTTAATAAACCATTTACAAATTCCCCCCATAAACCTTTTCCGATGCCTCTGCATTAGACTACTTTTTAAATTACTGAGAAATTGCTCAATAAGTGAATTTTCTCTTATTGCCACAATGTCGTCCAACTTTTTTTCAGTAATTTTACCTTCATTTATTGAGATTTTTCATGTTTTTGACTGAATGTTTTCAAACTTGTCTGCTGCAGATTTGTTGTATGTGGAAAAGGGTTAACCATTTTGTATATCGTTTGAGCATGTCGCTACCGACTGAGCTAACGGGGCTCGGCGAGCATGTTAAAACACATACCAAGCTAGTCAGGTTGTGAAATTAATATCAGGGATGCTTTTAGATAAGTGACATAAACAATAATAACTTTTGTCTTTCAAATTTTGAAAGGAAATACATGTAGTTTACTTATTTTACAGAATGTCAATTCTGTTTTTATATTATATATTATATATGACAAAAAACATTTTTTTTTAACTTTAGCTATATAAGCCCCGACCCCTTGCGGCCATAGTTTCCGACCAATCAACTTGGCTTGAAGTTATCTAATAGAGGGTCACCCTAGGAACATTTCTACAAAATTATTTGAAACACTTTTGGAGAAGAAGATTTTTTAAGTTTTCACTATAGCCATATAATGCAAAATAGCCCTGCCCACTGGCGGCCATGTTTTTCGACCAATCAACATGGCTTGAAGGAATCTGAAAGTGGATCCCAAATATTTGAAGGAAATCTGGTGAGGTCATTGAGAGGATGCTTTCTGTGAAGTTTCATCCTAATTGACCAACTGGTTACTCAGGAGAAGAAGTTGACGCACGATGAACACCGCACGACGCCAGACAAAAGCTAAAAATGGTCGATATATAAAATATACATTTCGAAATATAAATACCTGGTATGAAGCTCATCTGCTCAGGAAAATTAATAGCACAGTATTTCTTGTCAATAGTCATGTTCCAAAACTGACACTTTTGGGTTATTCTATTTTTTTTCGTTTTCAAATAGAATGTATTAACCCTTTCCCTCATATAGACGCCTATGCAGCAGAAGGCTTTTTAAAAACATAGTGACAAAAGGAAGAAATTGCTCAAAACAAGCAATTTCTCCTTTTGCCACAATGTTTTTTCCCTTTTTGTCATAGGTTATCCATTAAATTATGGAGATTTTCTATGTTTTGACAAAATACGTTCAAAGTCGTCTGCTGCAGAATTGTCGTATGAGGGAAAGGGTTAGACTTACTCTGCCATTGTTTCCAGTATAAGACGAAGTGTGTTTTCTCCAATAGAATGTATTAAACTTACTCTGCCATTGTTTCCAGTATAAGACATAGTGTGTTTTCTCCAATAGAATGTATTAAACTTACTCTGCCATTGTTTCCAGTATAAGACAAAGTGTGTTTTCTCCAATAGAATGTATTAAACTTACTCTGCCATTGTTTCCAGTATAAGACAAAGTGTGTTTTCTCCAATAGAATGTATTAAACTTACTCTGCCATTGTTTCCAGTATAAGACATAGTGTGTTTTCTCCAATAGAATGTATTAAACTTACTCTGCCATTGTTTCCAGTATAAGACAAAGTGTGTTTTCTCCAATAGAATGTATTAAACTTACTCTGCCATTGTTTCCAGTATAAGACAAAGTGTGTTTTCTCCAATAGAATGTATTAAACTTACTCTGCCATTGTTTCCAGTATAAGACAAAGTGTGTTTTCTCCAATAGAATGTATTTAACTTACTCTGCCATTGTTTCCAGTATAAGACGAAGTGTGTTTTCTCCAATAGAATGTATTAAACTTACTCTGCCATTGTTTCCAGTATAAGACGAAGTGTGTTTTCTCCAATAGAATGTATTAAACTTACTCTGCCATTGTTTCCAGTATAAGACATAGTGTGTTTTCTCCAATGTTGCTCCATGGGGATGTGAGTTTGGCCTTCTGTTGGTTTTGAGTAATCAATCTCATCTACTCGGTCCTGAAGTGATAAACAATTCGTTTTACCAACTGAAGCAGACAACTTTTGAAACTAGAACTATCACTGAAGATGATAAATACCCCCCCAGGGCTGTACAAAAAAAAAATTCAGCCACTTGTCCAGGACAAGTGACTTTCAGAATGCCACTTGTCCTGCTAAGATTCTCACTTGTCCCACTTTTCTGCACACCAAGTTTAACATGCGACAAATTTAAGAATTGTGTGGTAGCCCGGATCACGGTTTCTTGAGTGTTTTAATTGTTTTTTAGTGGGTTTTTTTTCTAGTTCTGTATAAAGATAACATTAAGAGCACACAATGTAAATGATTTAAGGGTAGTGACCAATTCAGATAACATTATTGCAAAAAGGCCTGTAGTGCAGCATTCAGTTAAAAAAAATGAAATTTGGAAAAGAGATTATTTTTCACTAGGTTATTTGAAATATTCTGCATAAAATGTATGTATTTTATCCATATTTACAAAAGATTCAAAAGCTATTGACAGAAATGTTAAATTTGAGACAACATAGTCAAATGATGCAATAGCACTTTTCAAATTGAAGATAACAAAATAATAAGGTCACCGAAACAGGGCAGTGTTCGATACGAGGGTCAGTTTTTACAAAGAAAGAAATAAATTCAATTTTATTAATCAAAAGTCAAATTTATCAGGTTCAATGTAGTTATTAAATCAAAAAATATTGTCAAAAAAAATGAAAGACAATAAAACGTTAAATTTGTTTCATGTGTTGCGGTCAATCTCATTAAAATCATCTCCTATATTATCTACGCATTTACATTTAGTCAGATTGGTGTTGCGGTATTATTCACAACGACTGTCACAACATAGCCGCCATTTTGATGATTGTGCAATGTTAATCATGGTTCCCTACTTTGAGAATTAGAAATCGGTAAACAGCGTTGAATGTAAACATCGGGGTCGTCAGGTCGCGAATGTCATTCACCCAATTTCTCATTTCATCCAAATTCCAATGAAATTGCAACTATTAAGTCATATGATTTTTTTCCCGCCGTTTATGCTAATTAATTTTGGTAAACAAAGCTGTGATTGGGCAATTATCATACTTGGGGGAATCATTTATATATTTTATTCCAAACAATTTTCTTTGTGTCCCTGATATTACGAATATTATGTCGATCTTGAAGGTATTTCAAATTGATAAACGGCAAGATAATTTTTAGCAGTCGTCGTATTGTCTTTAATTTGGATCAAATTTATTTTATTAACTTCTGCATGGCGAAAATTTCTTCCAAGTCTTTCTGAACCGGTTTGCACCAGTTTGCAAACATCGCATACCGAAAGTAGAAATATGGATCAAAATACATTTAAGGGAATATTTTAATGAGACCGATCCATAAGTAATTCCCTAGCTTTCATGAAATAACACAGCCCCATGCAAGGAACAATTGTCACTTATGATTGGACAGCCTTATTGGATACATAATTATATATATGACGTTAATCGACTATTACTGACGCGATTCGGTTGGCTGAAACCACTCGATCTGACAGGTGGGTAACTCCGCCTACTGTTATTGATTTAATATGGTCACGCGCGAGTGTTTTCTCGCATGTTACATACAGTCAAATTTATACACGACAGACATGTGTGTTAGTAATTAAGCCGGGCTAGCTACCAGACACAGGAATTTACATTCACTGTTACGTAAATGGGTTGATATAATGGGACGTGGAATTTTGGAAAATGCCACTTGTCCGGGACTGAGATGTTGCAATTAGCGACTTGCCCGATGTGATTTATGACTTGTCCCGGACGTCGGGCTATGGGATTTGTACAGCCCTGCCCCCTACACTATAACTTAATTAGTAAAAGGGCCATAACTCTGTAAAATAAGATGCAATTGTAACCCCTTTAGGATATGCACATCTCCTCTTGGTATAGAAGCTTCATGTAAAATTTATTGAATTCCACCCAGTGGTTTGTAAGAAATACGCCGGACAAAATATGGCTTCTGACCGACCGACCGACAGACAGATAACCGACACAGTGACTCCTATACACCCCCGACCGACAGACAGACAGACAAACCGACACAGTGACTCCTACATACCCCCGACCGACAGACAGACAGACAAACCGACTCCTACATACCCCCGACCGACAGACAGACAGACAAACAGACACAGTGACTCCTATATACCCCCGACCGACAGACAGACAGACAAACAGACACAGTGACTCCTATATACCCCCCTCTTCTTCAAAGGGGATATAATCATTGTAGCAAAAGGAGGAATTTCTCATAATGAACAATTTCTCCTTTCACCCTAATGTTTTTTGTCTTGATTCATTAATTATAAATACTTTTATCAGATGTTTTTAACCCTTTCCAACATATATACACTTTCTGACACCTCTGTAGCAGATGACTTTTAAAACGTTGTGGCAAAAGAGGATATTGCTTTTAATGAGCAATTTTTTGCCACAATGTTTTCAACTCTATTCAATTAGTTTGCTTTCAAAGTTGTCTACTGCAGATTTGTTGTTGAAGGGTTAACGTTGTCACATATATATGTAGGAAAGCATTCAAAATAGTTGGTGCAATGCACCTTGTATGTTCAGCTTAAACCACATGCAGATAATTTTTGAAGAAATTGTTGCAAATAGAGAATCTGCTTATCATGAGCAGTTTCTGCATTTGCCACAATGTATCCAACTCTATTCCATAATTATACCCATCTCCCAGATGTCGGTCTCATGCTTTCATAGACATCTGCTGCAGATTTGTCATATGTAGGAACTGCAGCTGAAACTTTACGACTTAACCCTTTCCCTCATATAGACGCTTTCTGACGCCTCTGCAGCAGACGGCTTTTTGAAAACATAGTGACAAAAGAAGAAATTGCTCAAAACAAGCAATTTCTCCTTTTGCCACAATGTTTTCCACTTTTAATCATAGGTTAATTCAATTAGAGATTTTTCCATTTTTTGACAAAATATGTTCAAAGTTGTCTGCAGCAGAATTGTTACATGAGGTTAATAAGTATCAAGGTAATCCTGTAATTTGACGGTACACACCCTGATAGTATCAGATTTGGAATAATAGAAATTATCATATTGGGAATTGATTATATTTATTGATTTAAATGTAATAGCATTATTGTATGCATATTATTGGACATTTCTTTCAAAATTTTCAGCAGACTGTAACAGTAGAAATCACACATTTTGTAAACATTCCTGATGAATACAAAAATAGTGATTCCGTTATGTTATTTTACACACTCAACATATAAATAAATAAATAATGGGTATATTAGATCGGATACAGTTAAGAACATCATGAAATTGACAATCTGAGCGGAACATGATTGGATCGTGAGGGTGATTAGAACAAAAGTGGAACGCTTTATGAGCGGAACGGAATTTTACGCTCTGAACGAAACAATCATTCGCTCATTGAACGGTTTGCAACAACTATCCGATAATTATTTTACGAAACTATTTTATTAAGTCATATTTGTATACTAAACTTTTGTTTTATAAGACACTCAAGTATCCGATTGAATTAGAATGTAACAAATATTATTAATATGATCATTTTCGTAATACGATTTGCTACTAACGATTGTGCTGAAAAAACTCTAGTTTGTTGATATTTCGGGTTAAGTAAAAAAAAATATAAACGAAACGAAATTAATTTAAGCCAATCAAATCGTTGAACGGATTTTGATCGAAAAAAAAGCGTTCCGAGTGAGCATAAAAAAGCGCTCAATCTGAACGGAATGGAAACAAGAGGGCCAAGATGACCCTAAATCGATCACCTGATTGATAGTAAATTAGTAGAAATATCTGGGAAAAAGATCAAGGAGTGCAATTAGAACTTCAAGGAGTGAACACTTCTCAAGAAACGGCTTATAAGTAAAGGTCATTTATATCTTGAAATCTAACAAGAACTTCAATTAGAATTGAATTATAAAGTTTTTGTCATTTTGCACCTTTCTTGATCTGTTTTTAATATAAATCAATATGGCTTGAACAGGTTTTTTTAGAGGGTCACTTAAGGATTCTTTCTACTGAATTATCTTGGAGTCTGACAAGCAGATTATGGAGGAAAAGGATTTTAAAGTTTGGTCGTTTTACTCATGTTCTGATGCTGCAGCAACCAAAGTTTTACATAGAATGCAAGTCTTTGCACAATTTTGATACCTCCCAATACATTAACTGTAGTATTTGAGTTCATATTTACCTCTTCACCAATTATGATATCTTTAACAATAGTTACAAGGACAAATCATGTCATAATTGCTTGTTCACTTTCAATAACAATTTTTTATTTCCAACTTTTGAGACCAGAAATGTTGCGATTTGTCCACTTCCTGTTGAAGACAACCCTTGCATAATACTCTGCCAAGTGTTACCTCCCTTAGACCATCAATCTAATAACCATGTGTCATTTGAAGCAAAAAGTTAATTTTACTCCTTTTCTGATGCTGCTTGGTTGCTATGCCTTTCAACAAATCAATATGGCTTGACAAAGTATGTAGATGATCAATGAAAGAACATTTCTACAAAACTATCTTTAAATCAGACAAGCACTTTTATAAGGATGCTTTATTAAAGTATTGTCATTTTGCCCCTTTTTTGATGCCGCCTGACTGCCATGTTTTTCGACCAATCAGTATGGCTTGAACAATTTTTATAGAGGGTCACCCAAGGAACATTTCTACCAAATTATATTGGAATCTGACAGGCAGATTCGGAGGAGAAGATTTTTAAAGTTTGGACATTTTGTCCCCTTTCTGATGCCGCAGCAACCAAAGTTCTCAATGGAATTTAAATCTTTGAACAATTTTGAAAGAGGACCACCAAAGGAACATTCCTGTGATGTTTGGTGGAAATTGTTCTTGCGGTTCAGGAGGAGATGATGTTTAAAGCTAAAAGTTAACGACGGACGACGGACGACGGACACAGAGTGATCAGAATAGCTCACCTTGAGCCTTTGGCTCTAGGTGATCTAAAAAGCAATCACAATGTTATGAATGAGTGAACGCTTTGAGAGCGGATTGGAACGTGAGCGGAGCGTGAACGGTAAATATGTCAATTTCAAGATGTTCTTAACTGTACAAGCATTGTCATGTGATAAGATAAAGTACACACTTCATGTACGTAAACCCGGAATTTATTTTCAATCCCTATGTTGTGGCAAGTTTCAGTGAGAAAATTCTTTTAAATTTCAACAAAAAAAGTTTTTTTGGGAAATAAGAGAGATATTGAGGGAAAAAGAATATTTTATTCATCCTTATCTTAGACTGTTTATCATTTAATTTTCACCTTGAAATCCTCCCTTGAGTGAGCACCTCTGCTTTCTTTTCTAGCCTCCGCTGATACGATGGTCTGACTAGCATTGATCATTAAATTCTGAAGTTCCAAGGCTTCTACCAAATCTGTGTTCCAGATCATACCTCTATCAAACAACTGAAAAACAAAATGACAGTCTATTGGTAAGCAGAGGATTTATTACCATATATACATATCTATAAGTGCCTGGCAATATGTCAGAAAGTGAAAATGTGACAGACAGATTACATATAATCCCATATAACAAGATGAGGGTTAAAATACATTGGCCTGTTATTTCCCATGTTCCAAGTTTCCAGTAATGTTTTCAAATTCCAGTTTCTTTATCAAAATTAAAGTTTTTAACGTTTCATTATAAATGAGCAATTTCTTCTTTTGTCACAATGTTTTCAAAAGTTTTATGCTGCAAATGCGTCAGAGAACATCTGTATGCGATAAAGGATTAAGCCTAATACATTTATTCTTAAATACATCCCTTTGATATTTTCAGATCTGCCTTCAGAAATAAAACAACATAATATAACATTAACTTTACAAGCATAAAACAGCAAAAGCATTTTAACAGTTCTTAACCCCTTCCCTCATATAGACGCTTTCTGACACCTCTGCAGCAGACAGCTTTTTGAAAACATGGTGACAAAAGAAGAAATTGCTCAAAACTAGTGTCACCATGTTTTCAACTCGATTCAATAGTGTTCTTTCATTCAAAGGGATTTTCTGTGCTTTTGCCTAGACGCTTTTTCAAAGTCGTTTGCTGCAGGTGTAACTCCTTTCCCACCTAGATGCATTTTGACGCATCTGCAGCAGACGACTCTGGAAAACATTCTGGCAAAAGGAGAAATTGCTTGTTTTGAGCAATTTCTCTGTTTTCCACAATGTTTTCAACTATTTCAGTAGTTATACCTTCATTTATAGAGATTTTCCATTTTTCTTTTACTTAATGTCTTCAAAGTCGTCTGCTGCAGATGTGTTGAATGTGGGAAATGGTTTAAAAGATAAAATTAGGCATCATACCTTAACAAAGCTCTAGATAAGGGATTTTGCATGTTCTTAAATCCTTATTTGACCCTCTAACCCTATGTTGTGGGCACTCAAAAGAATAGTTTCAGTGAGAGGATTCTCTTGAGTACCCACAAAATAGGGTTTGCTTTAATAATAAGAGAGAAATTGTGGGAAAAAGAGCTGAATACCCCCCCCCCCCCCCCCCCCTCCTTATCTGGACCTCTGAATTACCTTTATATCGTTCGTCATTTCGTCCATGAGTTTATCAACTTTTTCCACTCCTTCCTTCAGTACTGGACCATCTCTGAATACAGCTGCGTGGTTCTGCATCGTCTTCTGCATCCTCAATCGGAGGTCTGAGGTTGGTACTTTGCCATTGGTGGAATTGCGAAGATTATCGATATTTGCGATAGACTCTTCACCAGCATTCTGAAATAACGAGCAATTTCTCCTTTTGTCACATTTTTTTCAAAAGTGGTATGCTGCAGATTTGTCGAAATACATCTACAAGAGAGAAAGTGTTAATGTTATTTTATGAATGGGTTAAGAAATAAATATGTTGTTTCACAGGCCTCTGTTGAAGCCATGTTGAAAGTTTCAAAAAGGTCTATAACCCTCTGGCGCCTATGCAACAGTCGGCTTTTGAAAATATAGTGACAAAAGATGAAATTGCTCATACTCATAGCGACCAATTTCTCCTTTTGCCACTATGTTTTCAACTCAATCCAATAATGTTATTTTAATTTTTTTTAGAGAGTTCCAATAGTTTTGCATACATGTTTTCCAAGTCATCTACTGAAGTGAAGAATTGCTGTATGTGGGAAAGGGCTTTGCTAATTGCTGGAAGACCAATCACAACGGTCAAAGAGAATTTTGTCAATCTTTGAAAGGATATAATAGATGCGTATTAACCCTTTCCCTCATATAGACACTTTCTGACGCCTCTGCAGCAGACAGCTTTTTGATAACACAGTGACAAAAGAAGAAATTGCTCAACACGAGCAATTTCTCCTTTTGCCACAATGTTTTCTACTTTTAGTCATAGGTTATCCATTCAGTTAGAGATTTTCCATTTTTTCACAAAATATGTTTAAAGTCGTCTGCTGCAGAATTGTTGTATGAGGGAAAGGGTTAACAGACACAACCCCTAAATTGAAAGCCTTTATTGTTACTAGGTCAGCAATGGCACCTGAACAAGTACAACAGAATGGGAGACCGGTTCATTATACATATTAACAGAAGTGTCAATCATTTTCCCCATACACAAAATCTACACCAGACGACTTTGATAACTCTTAGGCAAAACTATAGATAATCAATAAATATAGTTGAAAACATTGTGGCTAATCGAGAAATTGCTCCATTTGCCCCAATCTTTTCAAAAATCGGTCTGCAGATGGGAAAGAGTTTATCGGTGAAGATGACTAACCTTAGGGATATCTCCGATGGCTTCTCCTGGTTTGTTTTCGCTGATGATGGTGTTTGCACAGGCCCGTCCAAACACTACCAGATCCAGGAGGGAGTTGGCTCCTAGCCTGTTGGCCCCGTGGACGGAGGCGCAAGCTGCCTCGCCACAGGCGTATAGACCAGGGATAACTGTGTCACTAGTACCATCACTTGTAATTGCCTGTAATAAAAGATGGTCATGTAATTTGTACCGCAGTTTGTAATTGTGTTTAAAAGACGATTAACAGTTACAGGTCACTTAACACATTCCCAAAAAAAATATGGGAAGTTGGGAGAGAAAAGTTCGATCTGTGCTCAGAATTTGTGCGCAAGTATTGGTCAGAAGCAAATTCGTTCTCCAAATTGACCATTCAAGAAGCCTTATTTTGAGCATGGAGTTAATTTTTGAGCACTGAGAAAGTTTTCAGTTTTATAGTTTCAAATTCAGCTTATACATATATATATAACATGAACATAAATTCAAATTTTGACCTTTTGTATCTATACAATAATATTGTTTCTAAAAAAATCCTCAACTCTTTTCCACATATAGGTCTGAAAACTTGCTGCAGATGACTTTTACAAAAACTGACAAAAAGGAAAATTTGGTCAAAAAGAGCAATTTCTCCTAATTCCTCGGTGTTTCTAACTCTATTTAATAGTCAGTTATAGAGTTTTCATAGTTTTTGGTATCAATGTCTGTTGCAGAATTATTTTTTGTGGGTATGATTAAATATCATAAATCTCTTAACCTGTCCCTTGTAGTTAGTTGGAACACCTCCCATGTTATAGTGGACAGTTGGCAAGACGGGGATCGGGTCTCGTGTCACATCAACACCGGCGAAAATCATGGCAGTCTCCGAGATTCCGGGCAGACGAGTTTTCAGAACTTCTGCGGGAAGGTGAGATAACTGTAGATATACATGGTCCTTTTCTGGGCCACATCCCCTATAAAGAGATTCAAGATGGGTGCACTTGTTAGTATGGTGATTTAACTTCGTTTTCAACAGTATTTCAGTCATATCAAAGCATTTCCTTGTATAACTACCAGTGCGGCTGTTATGCTTATCCTGAAAAACCCTGCAACTCTGAGTGCCAAGCAACTACACTCTACTACCATTTAAAATCGTTAGTATTCATGACACAACTGGATATTGATTGCTCTTGACTTATAAGCAAATAGTGAAGGTCCAGATCAGACTAAGTGGATAAGTAGGTGATCTGGATCTACATTGGTCCATAACAATATGTAGTTGGTTTTCCCATAGTGCCCCTCAAAAAAGGATTTTGGGTTCTAAGATTTTCACGCTCAAAGCTATGGATAAAGCATATTCTAAAATCCTTTTTTGACTGTCTAGCCCTATGTCGTGGGTACTCAAAAGGATTGTTTGATACCCAAATCATAGGGCTTGGTTCTATATAAACTTGTTCCCACATATAGACGCTTTCTGAAGCCAATGACGACTTTTGAAAACCTTGTGACAAAAGAAGAGTTTTTCCATATTTTTGACTAGATGATTTCAAAGTGGTCTTATTGTATGTTGGAAAGGGTTAAGAAAGATATTGTGAAGAAAAGAGCTCCTTATCTGGAGCTTTGCACCTTCTCAAACTCTGTGCCACAGGTTACTTACCTTCCTTCCCTTATTTCAATGGTGGAAGATCGGGAGACGACATCTCTGGAGGCCAAATCCTTTGCTGTTGGAGCATATCGTTCCATGTACCGTTCTCCATTTGCGTTCAAAAGGATACCGCCCTCACCACGACAACCCTCTGTGATCAAACAGCCAGCACCATAGATACCTAAGGTAATAAATTGCCATTCAGGTTTGCTTGATAGAACAGTTGGACCACTTGTGATACATTTATATTTATTTATTTTTCATCATATGCAGTGTTCTTAATTATTAACCCTTTCCCATATACAACAAACCTAAAGCATACATACTACTTTAAAACATTTAATAACAAGAGGCCCATGAGGGCATATGCTCTACTGGCATTGATCTGGCTTGTTTCAAAAGGAACCAATATGTCATCAATATTCAAATACCATCTAAGTTTGGTGAAGATCAAATAGTAAATGGAAGCTCTATTGTGTTCACAAGCTGTATTATAGCAATTTTGACAATTTCAAGGGCCATAATCCAGCCATGCATGGGTAGATCTGGCCGTTTTTTAGAAATGAACCAAACTCTCATGGATATCTAACTACTGTATAAGTTTGATTGTGGATATCTAACTACTGTATAAGTTTGATTGAGATACAATCAAAAATAAGGACTGTATCATGTTAACAAGCCCTATTATAGCAATTTTGACAATTTCAAGGGCCATAATTCAGTCATGCATGGGGCGGATCTGGCTTGTTTTCGAAAGGAATCAAGCTCTCATGGATATCTAACTACTGTATAAGTTTGATTGAGATACAATAAAAAATAAAGACTGTATCGTGTTAACAAGCTCTATTATAGCAATTTTGACCATTTCAAGGGCCATAATCCAGTCATGCATGGGCGGATCTGTGGCTGGTTTTCGAAAGGAACCGAGCTCTCATGGATATCTAACTACTGTATAAGTTTGGTTGAGATACAATCAAGTGAAGACTGTATCGTGTTAACAAGAAATTGTTTACGGACGGACGCACGCACAGACGACGGACGAATCGCCACGACATAAGCCCTTCTGGCCTTTGGCCAGTAGAGCTAAAAATTATGGAAAATGAAAGAACAATTGAATAAAAGTTGAAAACATTGTGTCAATAGTTGAATATGCTAATTATTAATCAATTTCTCCCTATGTCAAAATGTTTTCAAAAGTTTTTGGGTGCAAAGGCAAAGGCCTCAGGAAGCGTCTGTATGTTGGAAACTGTTAATATCAGTAAATTTAAACAAGAGCGTCTGTCAGAACACATCTATTTCCTGCCAATGAGCAACTATGTAAGCAGAGCAATCAAAGCTCAAATGTTTCTTAGGGTCTCCCTGCATTATAGACAAGACACCACAAAAAAAGTTAATTATATTTAATTCACTCCAACTTTATATTAGTATATCTATATTTAATGTAAAATAGAGCATATATGCTATTTACATAAATGTAAGCAAATATATAAATAAAGATTAACAAGAGTTGTCGGAGGACAATATAGCTCGCCTATCAGGGCCTACTTCAGAACAGTTATAGCATGGGTATAAAGTCCAAAATCCAAAAGTGGAATAATTCAGTTGAAATTGAATTTACAAAAAAAAGACAAGAATTACGCGTAATTAAATGTCTCACTGTGTCCCCTGCTTTAACTATCAAGGCAAGTGTAAAAGACAAAAAGTAAACAAAACTCTAACATTGAGCTAAACACAATTATTTTTAAACAAGAAATAATAAAAAAAAAAAAAAAAAAAATACAAGAAATTTAAAAAAAAAAATTGAGCTGAACACAAAGTTCCAAAATTCAAGAAAAAAATAAAAAAAAATAAAAAAATAATGCTCAAAGTTCAAAAATACAAGAAAATTAAAAAAAAAAAATGAAATTAATCCAACAAAATATGAAGAAGCTATGCCCAATTTTCAAAATCCAGCAAAAAACAAATGTTTTACCCCAAAAAATATGAAAGCCCTAGAACCAGTACTTATTGAGAAAAAAAAAAAAAATCGAAACTTTAACGTTGAGCTAAACGCAAAATTGAAAAATACAACAAAAGAAAAAGAAAAAAATCCAAATGTTTGAAAAAAAACCATTCCAGAGTTATGGGACTTGACATACAAGGTCCCCTAATGACCCTGAATAAGTGTGTGAAGTTTGAAAGCAACAGCATACACAGTGTAGTGTCTGAGAAAAGGCCTTGCACGCAAAGGTTTGACCAAATTTCTAAGTCCAAAAAGGGGCACAATTCAGTCAAAATCCATTCCAGAGTTATGGGACTTGATATACAAGGTCCCCTAATGATCCTGAATAAGTGTGTGAAGTTTCAAAGCAACAGCATACACAGTGTCTGAGAAAAGGCCTTGCACGCAAAGGTTTGACCAAAATTCTAAGTCGAAAAAGGGGCACAATTCAGTCAAAATCCATTCCAGAGTTATGGAACTTGACATACAAGGTCCCCTAATGACCCTGAATAAGTGTGTGAAGTTTCAAAGCAACAGCATACACAGTGTCTGAGAAAAGGCCTTGCACGCAAAGGTTTGACCAAATTTCTAAGTCCAAAAAGGGGCACAATTCAGTCAAAATCCATTCCAGAGTTATGGGACTTGACATACAAGGTCCCCTAATGATCCTGAATAAGTGTGTGAAGTTTCAAAGCAACAGCATACACAGTGTCTGAGAAAAGGCCTTGCACGCAAAGGTTTGACCAAGCTGGCAACGCGGACGCCAACGCCAACGCCAACGCCGGAGTGATAACATAAGCTCCCCTATTTCTTCGAATAGGCGAGCTAAAAACGAGAGGGCCATGATGGCCCTGGATCGCTCATCTGATTTTTTTTTCTTCACTTTAGCTATATAAGCTCCGCCCCCTGGCGGCCATAGTTTCCGACCAATCAACTTAGCTTGAAGGAATCTGATAGAGGGTCACCCTACGAACATTTCTACAAAATTATTTGAAAATCGGCCTGACACTTTTGGAGAAGAAGATTTTTTAAGTTTTCATTATAGCCATATAAGGCAAAATAGACCCGCCCCTCTGGCGGCCATGTTTTTCGACTAATCAAAATGGCTTGAAGGAATCTGATAGAGGGTCATCCAAGGAACATTTCTACACAATTATTTGAAAATAGGCCTGACACTTTCTGAGGAGAAGAATTTTTTTAAGTTTTCACTATAGCCATATAAGGCAAAATAGCCCCCCCCCCCCTGGCGGCCATGATTTTCGACCAATCAACATGGCTTGAAGGAATCTGATAGAGGGTCATCCAAGGAACATTTCTACAAAATTATTTGAAAATCTGCCAACCAGTTTGGGAGAAGAAGAATTTTGAAGTTTTTTTCATTTTGTTGCCATGGAAACCAGAATTCTGCATGGATCCCAAAAATGTTAAGGAATTATGGTGAGGACATTGAGAGGATGTTTTCTGTGAAGTTTCATCCCAGTTGACCCACCGGTTACAGAGGAGAAAATGTTGACGGACGACGCACGCCGGACATAGGGCGATCACAATAACTCACCTTGAGCACTTCGTGCACAGGTGAGCTAAAAACAATAACACCCCCCTCCCCCCCAAAAAAAGAACCACCCATATAATCTTCTCCTTTTGCCCAAATGTTTACAAAGATCATCTACTGAAAATGCATAAAAATGTCTGCATTAAGAAAGGTTAACCCTTTCCCTCATATAGACAAGCAATTTCTCCTTTTGCACTCATGTTTTCCACTTTTAGTCATAGGTTATCCATTAAATTATAGAGATTTTCTATTTTCTGATAAAAATGAGTTCAAAGTCGTCTGCTGCAGAATTGTCATATGAGGGAAAGGGTTAATTACCTGTGGGATGGAACTGTACAAACTCCATATCTTCATTAGGAAGGCCAGCTCTAGCCACCATGGCTGTCCCATCCCCAGTGCATGTGTGGGCCGAAGTGCATGAGAAATAGGCTCTACCATATCCCCTGTTTAAAGACAATAGCTACAGGGTTTAATATTCAGAGACAAAAACATGTAACATGTAACCACAACCGCATGTAGTCAAGACTTCGAACAAGTGCACTTCAGGTTGGCGTTCAAAGTCGAAGGGGGGCTGAATAATTAATAAAGCAAGAGTCATGTGATTAGTATAGACTTGCATATTGTTCCTAGGAACATGTGTACCAAGTTTCATTTGAAAATGATAAACGGTTTTTGAGTTATGATGTAAGGTTTAAGTTTTGGGTCAACATCGACAGACGACGCCAAGGGTGCCAGACTTTTTTTACTTCCAAAATCTTTTATTTCACACAAAACATCGTGGGGTATTGATTGACAATTCTAACAAATAATATGTAATTCCAACAACATACTGAGAAATTCTAGAACGGACACAAATTGCAAACGAAATTCTAATTTTAAACAAGATGTGTTTGTGAAACACTGATGCCCCCGAATGGCAACATCTAGGTCAAAGGTCAAGGTCGCAAGGTCAAAAATTTTGGTACTGACAGAAAGGTCATGTCGCAAGGAATACACATGTGAAATATGGTAGCCGTACCTGTTATGGTTCAAAAGTAGTGGTCAAGGTTAAAGTTTTTTTCGACAGTCAGACAAGACAGACAGACAGGCCAAAAACTAGATGCCCACCGAATCGGTGATTCCGGGGGCATAAAAACATAAAACATACCCTGTAGCCAGGACAGTATTCTTTGACTTAAATCTGTGGATGGTACCATCTTCTAAACACAGGGCAGTAACTCCTCTACACTCGCCATCTTCCATGATCAAGTCAAGGGCAAAATACTCAATAAAGTAGTTTGTGTCATACTTCAGAGACTGTAAAAGAACACATCATGATAACTGCAGGAGCTGAACCGTTAACCCTTTCCCTCATATAGACAAAACGTGCAATTTCTCCTTTTGCCAATGTTTTCCACTTTTTGTCACAGGTTATCCATTCAATTATGGAGATTTTCTATGTTTTGACAAAATACGTTCAAAGTCGTCTGCTGCAGAATTGTCGTATGAGGGAAAGGGTTAATCAGTTAGACCGTGGTGACAGAACTCATATTCGTGATAAACCTGTACTAAGTTAGAAAGTGAGCTTTGACAAAGTCACAAATGGGATTGAAGCCCAAAGGCCCTGTCCCCAAATCAACAGATTTCTACCAGGCCTTGATTAGGAAGACTAAGAGTACACAGGTCTTGAATAATGAGAAAAATCTCAAGGTGTATTTCCATTTGCAGCAAATCAGCAGCATACGATTTGGCAAACTTCTGGATACGAATATGTAAACTCTTGAAAGAACAATTATTGAATAAATTTTGAAAACATTGTGGCAAAAGGAGACATTGCTCATCATGAGCTTTCTGCATCAGAATACTCCTGAAAACATTGTGACAAGGACAAATTGATCTTGTGAGCGTTTTCTCCTTTTGCCACAATGTTTTAACTCTTATTCAATAATTTAACTTTAATTCATTAAGACCTTTCATACTTAAGCCAAATTATTTTCAAAGTCATCTCCTGTAGATTTGTTGAGGTCCAGACAAGGATGGGTATTCAGCTCTTTTTCCCACAATTTCTCTCTTATTATTAAAGCAAACCCTATGTTGCGGGTAATCAAAAGAATCGTCTAACTGAGGAGATTCTTTTGAGTACCTACAACATAGGGTGAGAGGGTCAAACAATGATTTAGGAACATGCAAAATGACCCTTATCTAGAGCTCTGTTTGTTGTATGATGACAAGGGTTGAATTGGCTTAACCCTTTCCCTCATATGACAATTCTGCAGCAGACGACTTTGAACGTATTTTGTCAAAACATAGAAAATTTCCATAATTGAATGGATAACCTATGACAAAAATTGGAATACATTGTGGCAAAAGGAGAAATTGCACGTTTTGCTGCAGAGGCGTCAGAAAGCGTCTATATGAGGGAAAGGGTTAAAACATCATTCAAACAAAAGCATTCTTAAAACCGAACTTACTCTGCCATATAATGTGTGTAACAGTGAGTGTCCAGTTCTGTCCGCCACGGCGCAACATCTGTGGGCCTGTCCCCCTTTACCATACTTTAAACTCTGTCCCCCAAAGGCTCTCTGGTATATCTTTCCATTCTCAAGACGACTAAAGGGCATTCCATAATTTTCCAGCTGCAATACAATGAAATAATACAACATGAAGATGCCCAGATAAGGGGGCATATTTCCTTCGATAGATTCCTAAGTTGACCTCGAAGACTTATATAGGGTTCAATTGCACAGGGCACGGGCTGCCGTTCACCATTTTTACCAAATGCGAAAATTATTTTAAAGTTGCATATTTTTTCCGTGATTTGCGAAAATAAGTGGCTAAAGGATTTTCTCATATTTTTTTTTTTTTACCTGTTCAGGAAATCAATTTACGACATACAGTGACTGTTTCCATTAATATCAGATAAAACACTACCATTTGATACAATGATGGGAACCAGTGATCAGTTTCTGATTTTTTTATGACACCTGTTTTTTTAATTTTGACAGTTTCACTGTTTGTGTATTTCACACTTGTTTTTATTGTTGTGAAGTGTTAATTCAGCCTTTTAATGCGACAGACCAACAACTCTAAGCAAAATTGATACATTAAAGGCCGTAAATATGATAATTGACAATTATAAATCCATTAAATATATCAACACTTTTTGAAGTGGGTTTCGACAATCGACAAAGGCCTTTTAAGATTGAATGACAATGTAAGTTTGTCATTATTGATTGGAAAAAAATCTATTTAATTATGGGTGAGTACAAACAAGTAGTGGACCCATTGATGAGATTTCATATAAATATTTGTTGGAAAATAAAATAAAAGTGGCGAAGAAATGGCTAAAATATTTCTATCAAGAGCGCCAAATGTCACAAAATACACCCGTCCTGTTTTTTGAGACCAAGTATAGTGATAATTGGTTGTACATCAGCCAAACTTAGAGAGCGGACACTGTTAGTACAGTTTTGGCCCTTTCGAGGGACATAATCGTGTAGTGACTAAGATATTGTTGTAAGTTATCAAACCTGACCAAGATATTTTGCCCATCAACATATTGTCTAAATTTGGTGATGATAGGACAAAGGCTTCACAAGTGATTTCGGTGACAAGACCAATTTTAGGTAATTTCTATAATTAAAGGGCAATAACTCTCTATCGACTGGAGCAATATGGCTAGTTATCGAACTTGTCCGAGATATTACGCTAATACACATTCTGACCAAATTTGGTGATGATTGGACAAAGGCTCCTAAAGTAATTGAGCTGACAAGACCAATTTTAGGTAATTTCTATAATTGAAAAGCGATAACTCTCAATTGACTAAAGCGATATGCCTAGTTATCAAACTTGTCTGAGATATTATGCCAATACACATTCTGACTAAATTTGGTGATGATAGGACAAAGGCTTCTAAATTTATTGAGCTGACAAGACTAATTTTAGGTAATTTCTATAATTAAGGGGCAAGAACTCTCGTTTGACTAAAGCGATATGGCTAGTTATCGAACTTGTCCGAGATATTATGCCAATACACATTCTGACCAAATTCGGTGATGATAGGACAAAGGCTTCTAAAGTTAATGAGCTGACAAGACCAATTTTAGGTAATTTCTATAAGTAAAGGGCGATAACTCATGATTAACTAAAGCGATATGGCTAGTTATCGAACTTGTCCAAGATATTATGCCAATACACATTCTGACATAATTTGGTGATGATTGGACTAGGCTTCTAAAGTTATTGAGATGACAAGACCAATTTTGGGTAATTTCTATAATTAAAGGGCGATAACTCTCGATTGACTGAAACAATATGGCTAGTTATCGAACTTGTCTGAGATATTATCCCAATACACATTCTGACTTAATTTGGTGATGATTGGACTAGGCTTCTAAAGTTATTGAGCTGACAAGACCAATTTTGGGTAATTTCTATAATTAAAGGGCGATAACTCTCGATTGACTGAAACAATATGGCTAGTTATCGAACTTGTCTGAGATATTATCCCAATACATATTCTGACCAAATTTGGTGATGATTGGACAAAGGCTTCTAAAGTTATTGAGCTAACAACATACTGGACGCCGCCCGCCCGCCGCAGGTAAAACTATAATACGATGGCGTATAAAAAGTGGCGAAAATAAATGGCTCCTAAAAAATAAAAGTGAAGAAAACCAACCCAGAGCAAGCCCTGATTGCATAGTGAGAGAGATATTGGCTGGTAATAACCTGTTAACTCTTTGTTAACTAGGCCTAGGGCAGCATGCGTTTCTTGTATGTTGTATGCTTAACAATCAATACTTTCGAAAAAGAAGCACTGAATTGTACATGTATATTTAAGATTTCTGAAATAAGAGAGTATCAAAGGTCATTCTAACCAGAATATAAACAAATGGAATTTGTTTTCCAAAAATATAGAAATATATCTTTAATTGTTAGTTTAAGTAAATGCTTTGTATTTGTAGTTCTGTATTTGATTGATTGATTGATTGGAGTTTAACGCCGTTTTTAACAGTTTCTCAGTCATATCACGGCGGCCAGTTCACCTACTCATGTGTTTCCTGGTTTTCTCACACCAGTACTGCACACAACAATCTTCCCAAGCAACTGGCTGCTTTTACACATTGGTGGAAGACAAATGACGCATGTCGCAATGACTTTTGTCAAACGTCGGAAAGAAAGTTGGCCGAGCCGGGATTTGAACTCACAACCCCTGGATTGACAGCCCGCGTCGTTACCTACTGAGCTATCGGGACTCGACTAGTTTTGTATTTGAAAGTTCTGTAGAAGACGACTAGGCAAATATATAAAATAAAATCTATGAATAAAAATTGATAGTACAATTGTTGCAGAGATGAAATCATTATGGCAAAAGGAGATATTGATATTAATGAGCAAATTTCTGTTTTTTTGCCATATTGCTTTCACCTCTATTCAGTTATAATACTTTCATTTGTGGAATGTGGGAAAGAGTTACAGTTTTACTTGCCGCTGTGTGCTTTAGTGGTTAATCCTTTCTCTCATACGACAATTCTGCAGCAGACGACTTTGAACATATTTTGTCAAAAAATAGAAAATCTCTATAATTGAATGGATAACCTATGACTAATAGTGTAAAACATCGTGGCAAAAGGAGAAATTGCTTGTTTTGAGCAATTTCTTCTTTTGTCATTATGTTTTCAAAAAGCTGTCTGCTGCAGAGGCGTCAGAAAGCGTCTAAATGAGGGAAAAGGTTAATGGTTACAGCATCCTCTGTTGAGTGATACCAAAGATTTCAAAAATTTACCCAACTCTGCACTAGAAGATAATTTCGTCTGCTTAATTGTTGTCTGCAACACTTTTTGAAAAAAACAAATGTTTTCTTACAATGTTTGCTAAAAATAAAATCTGAGTGTCAAACAGTTTGAATCTCAGATCTGGCCCCAATTCTTGTGGGGCTTGATCTGGGTCCAAACTATTTGCATAGGCCAACAACTGTTGACGAAATTTGCCGCTTGCATGTAAAGAGTAAAATTACTAATGCATGATGAAAATAGTAAACTAGTCTGCTTACTTCTATCACAGCTTTTGGCGCCTCTTCACACATGTAGTGTATAGCATCCTGATCTCCAAGCCAGTCGGAACCTTTTACTGTGTCGTAAAAATGGTAGCGCCAATCGTCCTCTTCCATATGACCAAGGGCTGCGTTAATACCACCCTAATAATACAAATTATCTCCTTTAACCCTTTCCCTCATATCAACACTTTCTGACACCTCTGCAGCAGACCGCTTTTGGAAAACACAGTGACAAAAGAAGAAAATGCTCAAAACAAGCAATTTCTCCTTTGGCCATAATGTTTTCCACTTTTATCCATTCAATTATAGAGATTTTCTATTATTTGACGAAATATGTTTCAAGTCGTCTGCTGCAGAATTGTCGTATGAGGGAGAGGGTTAACCCTATCCCACATACAACAAATCTGCAGCAGACAACTTTGAAAATGTCTAGTCAATTATGTTGAAACTCCCTAGAAATGAAAGTTTATTTATGGAATTGAGTTGAACTTATTGTGGCTAAAGGAGAAATTGCTCATGTTGAGCAATTTCTCCTTTTGTCACAATATTTTCAAAAGTCATCTGTACAGGCATCTGAAAGTGTCTATATATGGGAAAGGGTTAAAACACACTTTTCAGTGGATAACTGAGAAATAAGTGGACATTTTTCCAGATCAAAAAGTGACTTTTACCAATGGCTAATTTTCAATGTTTAACCCTTTCCCTCATATAGACGCTTTCTGACGCCTCTGCAGCAGACGGCTTTTTGAAAACATAGTGACAAAAGAAGAAATTGCACAAAACATGCAATTTCTCCTTTTGCCACAATGATTTCCAATTATTGCCTTAGGTTATCCATTCAATTATGGAGATTTTCTAGGTTTTGACAAAATACGTTCAAAGTCGTCTGCTGCAGAATTGTCGTATGAGGGAAAGGGTTAATATGTCCATTTGTGAACCCACTAAGAGCCCCTTTCACTTGTCACATACATCCTTTTCTTGACAAGGAAAATAGCTTAAAGAAAACAAATTCTCCTTTTTCAAATAATGTTTAAATCTGAAAGGAATTAAACTAAAATTCTTCATGTATTTCTTAGTTTCCCAGACAGAAGTGAAATTTTATCAACTTTTGAATTCTATAGGGCAGAAAATGCAAGACTTTTTAACAAATATATTTCAAGGTCAGTCAATGTCCCTTTACCAAAAGGCACTTCAAAATGATCACTATGAGCAGACTGTACCTAAAGAATCCCACTTAGTAACCTGCCCGCGATGACTAGAAAAGAGGGAGTGAACAGGTCTTTTCCCCCACAATATTTCTCTTATAACTCAACAAAATCCTATGTTGTGGGTACTCAAAAGAATCGTCTCAGTGAGACAATTCTTTTGAGTACCCACAACATAGGGATTGAATGTCAAATATGGATTTTATAACATGAAAAATGCTCCTTATCTAGAGCTCTGCTGCCCCATACCATTACAACATAGGGTCAGACAAACGCCAACCGTAGTGACGCCCTTTGAAAATGGGATAGCAAGTAAAAGGCTATAGAAACAACTTTGTGCACCAACCAATTTAACCTTTGAAAATCTGAAAGTAGTTGGCTTCATTATGTATTGTACAGGTCCCTGTTCTTGAACTGTACCTATTCTCAAACTGTACCTATTCTCTAACTATACCTATTCTCAAACTGTACCTATTCTCGAACCTTTAGTTTAAGAACTGTTTAAATATTTCCAAAAACGCATTATATGTAATGAATTTTATGGGAACCGGTGCTTTGTTTACTTTCACATAAATTGTTGAATTTATTTGTCATTAATGTTGGTTCTTGACATGAATTTTTAAGTATTCCCATGAGCCATGATAAATGTTAAAAGGTTCGAGAAATGTTGTTTCCATGCTATGTACTGATTAAAAACATCAAAGTGTATTGGTCCGCTGCAAGGTTTTCGAAAATCAATTGTATATACATGTATTTACTAGTCTTAGATATATGCGATAGCAATATATTTGGTGAGGTGACCAATCTAGACGTCATTGTTAGTTCATGCAAGACATTTGATTTACTAAAGAGCACCGGGTACCAGACTAGATTCTACTTGAACACAATAGACAATCACTTACCTGAGCAGCTACTGTGTGTGATCTTGTAGGAAATAGTTTTGTGATACAGGCAGTCTTAAATCCTTCATTAGCCAGACCAAAAGCAGCTCTAAGTCCTGCCCCTCCAGCACCGACAACCACAGCATCATAAACATGGTCAACTATCGGGTAATTTTTCGAAACCTGGAAGAAATATTCTCAGATATCAAGCAGATCTACAGATAAGTAGCGTATTCGCTTAAAAAAGCAAAAGAATTTCTTTTTTAAATGATGAGTACTCAAAAGCAAATGAAAAGTAAACAAAGCAATTGTTTACTTTTGTGTTGCTTAACCCTTGCCGTCATATAGACGCTTTCCGACGCCTCTGCAGCAGACAGCTTTTTGAAAACATAGTGACAAAAGATGAAAATTGCTCAAAACAAGCAATTTCTCCTTTTGCCACAAGGTTTTCTACTTTTAGTCATAGGTTATCCATTCAATTAAAGAGATATCCATTTTTTGACAAAATATGGTCAAAATCGTCTGCTGCAGAATTGTCGTAAGAGGGAAAGGGTTAAATAATTTACATGGAATCAAACAAATACAAATTGAGAAAAAAGTATAGAAGTCTTGGTGAGAACGACACAAATACTAATCTTAGATTTACACTGTGCATACAGATGAAAGCAAAACTAAATTTAACAAGAGCACCGCGTACGGCACAGACGCTCGACTGATATGGAGAAAACAGAAAAACAAAAAATGAGCTAAACAAAAAACCTTTATAACCGGACAACCACGCCGCCGCCGCCGCCAGGGTCATGACAATAGCTGTGTTTTTTCACAAATCGAACTAAAAAGTGTCTGGATGAATGAGGGATCCCCAAATATATATATTTGCAAACAATTAGAAGCATAAGTTAAACAACATTGAAATATTGTGAGTGAAGGAGACTTTGCTCTGACACTATGTCTCCCTTTGCCAAGACGATTTCAAGTCGTACAGAAAACCAATTTGAAAAAATAATGGGGTAAAAGCATCCCTGTTATTCATTAAAACAAGAGGGCCATGATGGCCCTTGAATCGCTCACCTGATTTTTTCTTTTTTTTTCACTTTAGCTATATAAGCCTCGCCCCCTGGCAGCCATAGTTTCTGACCAATCAACTTGGCTTGAAGGAATCTGATAGAGGGTCACCCTAGGAACATTTCTACAAAATTATTTGAAAATCGGCCAGATACTTTTGGAGGAGAAGATTTTTTAAGTTTTCACTATAGCCATATAATGCAAAATAGCCCTGTCTACTGGCGGCCATGTTTTTTGACCAATCAACATGGCTTGAAGGAATCTGAAAGTGGGTCATCCAAGGAACATTTCTACAAAATTATTTGAAAATCGGGCCGACACTTTTTGAGAAGAAGATTTTTTAAGTTTGCACTATAGCCATATAAGGCAAAATAGCCCCCCCCCCCCCCCCCCCTGGCGGCCATGTTTTTCGACCAATCAACATGGCTTCAAGGAATCTGATAGAGGGTCACCCAAGGAACATTTCTACAAAATCATTTGAAAATCAGCCTGACACTTTCGGAGGAGAAGATTTCAAGTTTTCACTATAGCCATATAAGGCAAAATAGCCCCGCCCCCCCGGCGGCCGTGTTTTTTGACCAATCAACATGGCTTGAAGGAATCTGGTAGAGGGTCATCCAAGGAACATTTCTACAAAATTATTTGAAAATCTGCGAACCAGTTTGGGAGAAGAAGAATTTTGAATTTTTTTTGTTTCGTTGCCATGGAAACCAGAATTCTGCATGGATCCCAAAAAATTTGAAGAAATTCTGATGAGGTCATTAAGAGGATGCTTTCTGTGAAGTTTCATCCCAATTAACCGACTGGTTACTGAGGAGAAGATGTTGAAGATTTTTTAAGTTTATACTTTGGCCATATAAGGCAAAATAGCCCCCGCCCCCTGGCGGCCATGTTTTTCGACCAATCAACATTGCTTGAAGGAATCTGATAGAGGGTCACCCAAGGAACATTTCTACAAAATTATTTGAAAATCGGCCTGACACTTATGGAGAAGATTTTTTAAGTTTTCATTATAGCCATAAAAGGCAAAATAGCCCCACCCCCTGGCGGCCATGTATTTTTACCAATCAACATGGCTTGAAGGAATCTGATAGAGGATCACCCAAGGAACATTTCTACAAAATTATTTGAAAATCGGCCTGACACTTTTGGAGGAGAAGATTTTTTAAGTTTGCACTATAGCCATATAAGACAAAATAGCCCCGCCCCCCCTGGCGGCCATGTTTTTCGACCAATCAACATGGCTTGAAGGAATCTGATAGAGGGTCATCCAAGGAACATTTCTACAAAATTATTTGAAAATCTGCCAACCAATTCGGGAGAAGAAGAATTTTGAAGTTTTTTCGGTTTCGTTGCCATGGAAACCAGAATTTTGCATGGATCCCAAAAATTTGAAGGAATTCTGGTGAGGTCATTGAGAGGATACTTTCTGTGAAGTTTCATCCAAATTGACCCACTGGTTACTGAGGAGAAGAAGTTGACGCACGACGGACGATGCACGACGGACGCCGGACAAAAGGCGATCACAATAACTCACCTTGAGCAAAGCTCAGGTGAGCTAAAAAAATCAATTGTCTGAAAAACAATGGGGTAAATACCCAATTCACTACAAAAGTTATCTGTATCCCTGTCTAGGTAAGGAGCAGAAAACAGATCTTCAACCCAAAATAGTGAAAATACCAATCAAATTACTAGATTTAACCTATATTTTTTGCACTTAAAATTAGTGTTGGGATGATGATCGATTATAATCGAAAGTTGATCGGATATGCATCACGTTAGCGATAATCGATTGCAATTTACCACAATCAATTATCAATCGGTTTACCTTTTTTGCTTCATTTATGTTTGATTAATATTCGCTTCCACAAGGGAGATTACTCTTGTGGGCTAGCATGTAAATACAACAACTTGAAATCGAAACAAAGTGTTTTTTTGGCAATAAAATGATACAACCTAGTAAAGACAAGACATTAAGCAGGTATATTTTTTATCAAACATAAATAATAAGAAGCATTGCGAACATTAAGGCTTGTTAAATACAATACTGTATGAACATATTATATAATCGATGTCTAATCGAATGAGGCAAAGTGATTGTAACCGATAATCGATTGTAAAAATGGAACCGATGGCCCAACACTACTTAAAATGGACTTGTCCAACTTATAATTTTTTATGCAGGTAAATGTATCCACACCCACCCTCAGTGTGAATTTTGAGAGAATACAATAAATAAACAAAGCTTGATTTGAAATAAAAGACATTAAACACAATGTGTGTAATTAATATTAAGATAATAAAATCCCTTCCATGATACATATATTGAAATAAAACACGCAGCAAAAATCCCCGATTCTATAACATTTTCCAATACTCTACTGGAGTAACAAGGAAGAAGACCTAGAGAGTGATCAATATAGAATTATGAAATTTGTTTAACATTTAATGTTAACTCTATCAGTAAGTTCAAAATCAAACTAACAACATCTTGAAAAAGAATCTACTAAATTTATATAATACTCACAGATTCTGATACTTTTCCTGCATTTCTGTCAATTGACTTGCTGTGAATTTTACGGCTACATACTGCAATAGGCTGAACCTTAAAAACATAATAAAATAAGGGTTTCAACATTTTCCCAAATACAACAAATCTGCTGCAGACATGTTGGAAACATCTAGACACATATCTATGGAAAATATCTTGAATCAATTGGAGTATAATCCTGGAATAGAGTTGAAAATATTGTCATTAACATAGATGGATAGGCAGGGCCGGCCCTGGCTGAAAAAAAGATTGCATGCTTACCAACCTTTTATCGATCTCAAGGGGGAGTTTCATGATCTCAAAGTGGGGGATTGGGGTTTGAAGGGAGAGATTTTCAGTGCGATGAATTTAACAGTAGAAATTTTCAGGATAGAACGGAATTAAGATATCTATGCATGAGTTTTGAGAATGTTTACTATTTAACAGAATATTTTCAACTGTATGTTAGCATTTAAATATTATTTTGGCATGTTTTCAAATTCATGCATTGATATTAAAAAAAAAAATTAATTGTGGTTATCTAGAAAATCTAGGTTATCTGTTGTGTCAATGACTTTTCATATTGCATCAGGGCTGTACAAAAAAAAAATTACGCCACTTGTCCAGGACAAGTGACTTTCAGAATGCCACTTGTCCTGCTAAGATTCTCACTTGTCCCACTTTTCTACACACCAAGTTTAACATGCAACAAATTTAAGAATTGTGTGGTAGCCCGGATCGCCGTTTCTTGAGTGTTAACTTTTAATTGTTTTTTAGTGTTTTTTTTCTCTAGATCTGTATAAAGATAACATTAAGAGCACACAATGTACATGATTTAAGGGTAGTGACCAATTCAAATAACATTATTGCAAAAGACCTGTAGTGCAGCATTCAGTTAAAAAAAAAAAATTGGAAAAGAGATTATTTTTCACTAGGTTATTTGAAATATTCTGCATAAAATGTATGTATTTTATCCATATTTACAAAAGATTCAAAAGCTATTGACAGAAATGTTAAACTTGAGACAACATAGTCAAATGATGCAATAGCACTTTTCAAATTAAAGATAACAATATTAATAAGGTCACCGATTTAGGTCCCTCACCGAAACAGGGCAGTGTTCGATACGAGGGTCAGTTTTACAAAGAAAGACATATAAAATAAATTCAATTTTATTAACCAAAAGTCAAATTTATCAGGTTCAATGTTGTTATTAAAACCAAAAATACTGTCAAAAAAAATGAAAGACAACAAAACGTTAAATTTGTTTCATGTGTTGCGGTCAATCTCATTAAAATCATCTCCTATTAACGCTACGCATTTACATTTAGTCAGATTGTGTACTTTAGTCAGATTGGTGTTGTGGTATTATTCGCTACATAGCTGCCATTTTGATGATTGCGCAATGTTAATCATGGTTCCCTACTTTGAGAATTAGAAATCGGTAAACAGCGTTGAATGTTAACATCGGGGTCGTCAGGTTGCGAATGTCATTCACCCAATTTCTCATTTCATCCAATGACTATTAAGTCATATGATTTTTTTCCCGCCAGTTATGCTAATTAATTTTGGTAAACAAAGCTGTGATTGGGCAAATATCATACTCGGGGGAAATCATTTATATATTTCATTCCAAACAAGTCTCTTTGTGTCCCTGATATTACAAATATTATGTCGATCTTGAAGGTATTTCAAATTGATAAACGGCAAGATAATTTTTAGCAGTCGTCGTATTTTCTTTAATTTGGATCGAATTTATTTTATTAACTTCTGCATGGCGAAAATTTCTTCTAAGTCTTTCTGAAGACTCGGTTGGCTGAAATCACTCGATCTGACAGGTGGGTAACTCCGCCTACTGTTATTGATTTGTTATGGTCACGCGCGAGTGGTTTTTCCCATGTAACATACAGTCAAATTTATACACGACAGACATGTGTGTTAGTAATTAAGCCGGGCTACCAGACACAGGAATTTACATTCACTGTTACGTAAATGGGTTGATATAATGGGACGTGGATTTTTGGAAAATGCCACTTGTCCGGGACTGAGATGTTGCAATTAGCGACTTGCCCGATGCGATTTATGACTTGTCCCGGACGTCGGGCTATGGGATTTGTACAGCCCTGTGCATCCAAGCAAGAAAAATCTTTACCACATTTAAATTAGACTTACTTTTGAATGAAATATTGAGTACCAATCTTTGTTAATCTAATGACACAGGGAAAAATCATTTAGTTGACGGACACACATTGTTTTGAACTTGTTGAAAGAAAGGGCCTTTAATCAGTGACAATTTGTTTAGAAGTGTATGTTACAAAATGGTTGTAGTAACTTTCAGTACATTCATACCTTCATGATTTAAAATAAAATATGTTTTTACCTCATGATCGTGGGGGTGGGGTTACCCTATTCAAATCGTGAGACTCACAATTGAATCTGAAGGGTTGGTAAGCATGATATCGATGGAACCCGCAATAGACAAATTCTTTGAATAAAACATTTATGGAGAAAATAGACAGTGAATGTGCAACTTAAGATTATCAAAGAAGACAAAAGTATATTTTCTCCATTTCAAACTGTGTTTTCAAAAGGAGCTCTTCTGCAGATAAATGCATCTTTATGTGGGAAATACTAAATTTGTAACAATGTTTAGCTATTCATTTGCAACATATGATTTTAATGCAGTCTGGCTTGCTTAACCTGCCAAACAAAATTCTTTATTTCTTAGATCCTAACTCTACATTTATTGATTCCTACAAGTGTAGCATGTTTACTAGAAGTTATTTCATTACGTTTTCTTTTTTGTTGTGAAAACCGAATTGACAAGACTATATTTTTTATCTAAAGTTTGAAAACGACAAACGTAAGTAAAATCGCTGAACAATGTATCCGGAAAATCATGTCCGAATATCCTGTTACGTCTAATTTTTAATTTCAATTAATAATACATGAATTAAAGAGGTTCTCAACAGTTAGAGAAACTGCTCTAGATCAGGAGTATAACATAACAAGACAGATAGTTCACTTCATAAGGTGCATTTAAAGATGTATGCAAGTTCGTTAGATAACAACAGGGCTTCAAGGGCAAACTTTCTTATAGTAAAACTGCAGAAATCATACTACACTCAGGATTATGTGTATCAGTTGAAACGTTTCATACATTAGAGATCTCTCTGCCACATACAGAAGGGACAAACATTTTCCGCTTTTCAAATAATTAAATATGTTTGTATCGTAATGAAATGATTACGAAAGTATCGACCTTCACCTTTACAGAAAACTTTCTCAGCACGTTCTAACAGTTTAGACCTACATTGATCGATTTCGAATACTATTTAGAAATCAACTCTTTATAAACTAACACATGTGTAAACTGTCAAATGGAAATATACTCACAATATTCTGTACAGCCGGATTTTGCAATGTTTTCGAGGATAACTTCAGTAGACCTGCCATTTCGGTTGTGGATAGCGGAAATTCTTCTGCGCATGCGTCATTATATAAGTTTCCTAACAAAATTTGACTTCCGGCCAGAAAAAAATCACCGTGCTGGACAAACGCTGTAGCTTTTTCTGGGTATGTCAAACTAGAATTATTTGTACCACGAAATAATCACCTAAAATCCGCCGATTTAACCAACCACATAATCACATTGCAGACGTTACATGAAACTAGCAAAATGTGGCAAAAAGAGAAATGTGCAATTTCACTTTACCACAATGTTTTTCAACATGTTATAAACATTTTTTTAAACTATATTCGTTTTGTTCCACACGTTGATGAGACAAAGACCTTTTGGTAGAGACCACGCAAGAGTGCTGCTGGTCAAGCTGAGACCAGCCGGTAGCTCAGTCGTAAGCTACCATGCGGGCTGACAATGTAGGGGTTGCGAGTTCGAACCCCAGCTTGGCCAACATTCTTTACGACGTTCAATAAAAGTCATTGTGGCAATCGTCATTCGTCATCCAGCAAAGGGCATACAGTCAAAGTGGAATCGCAGCCAGTTGTTTCCAGAACTACAGTAATTACCTCCCTTGTCGGACATTGTGATAGGCAAATATGATAAGCATTACAATAATATATACGCCTGACTTCATTATTCTGACCAGTGCACTGTGAAAAAAGGTGGTATTCATGAATGTTAACAAAAAGAAGTCTCGCTATGAACACAAACCCTCAACTTACTATTCCTGTACCACGGTCTGATAGCACAACAACATAACTTAATCAATTAATATATACACACATTACGGTTATGCTTAAATGGTATTAGTGTTTGCTTATAAACAGTGGAAACGATATGTGTGCCATACAATTGTAGCACACATATAGTCTTTATCATGCTCTTCCAAAGATCCGTATAGAAGGAACCATATATACCAATTTTCGAGTGCGGTAGTCAGAAATGTACAAATTCGGCACTCCTCTGCCGATTTCGGTACTCTACATATATATGTAGCATGCCAAGGTGTTCCGAATGAAATTTACAATGAAATACTACGGGCTGTTGAAAGAAGAGTATACATAATTCTTTGAGCGGGAACTATAATACTGTTGAAAGCAGAGTAAAACACCATACCCGTGATTTAATTGAAAATGTGGAACGAAGAGAAAACAGCATTCACCGTGAGATAACGTATATTGTTTAAAGTGGCAAAACACACTGCTTTTAGCGATTTAACTAAAGTACTGATGGAGGCGCAGTCAAATATCTATCGCTGCGATAGCACTGTACGGTTGAACACTGAGTAAAACACCATGTGCCATACTATAATAATGACACGTTCGAACGCAGAGTAAAACACATGGCACTGAGGGTAAAATATAAAACTGTTGAAAGCAGAGTGAAACACAATCATCCGTGATATATTGACAAGGCTGTTGAAAGCAGAGTAAAACACAATCATCCGTGATATATTGACAAGGCCGTTGAAAGCAGAGTAAAACACAATCATCCGTGATATATTGACAAGGCTGTTGAAAGTAGAATGAACAAACACTCATCTGTGCTATATTGACAAGGCTGTTGAACGCAGAGTGAACACACAATCATCCGTTATATATTGCCAAGGCTGTTGAAAGCAGAATGAACACACAATCATCTGTGATATATTGACAAGGCTGTTGAAAGCAGAGTAAAACACAATCGTCTGTGATATATTGACAAGGCTGTTGAAAGCAGAGTGAAACACAATCATCTGTGATATATTGACAAGGCTGTTGAAAGCAGAGTGAAACACAATCGTCTGTGATATATTGACAAGGCTATTGAAAGCAGAGTAAAACACAATATGTCGCGATATAATTGCAATACGGTTGAAAGCAGTGTAAGACACAATTCCCAGTGATATAATTATAAAACTGTTGAAAGCAGAGAAAACCACAATGTGCCGTGACATAACTACTAAACAATCGAAAGCAGAACTGTTTATTTGTTGAAAGCAGAGTAAGAAACAATTCCCAGTGATATAATTATAAAACTGTTGTACGCGAGAAAATCACAATGTGCCGTGACATAACTTTAGCACGGTAGAAAACAGAGTTAAACACCATGTGCGGTGATATAACTGTACATTTGTTGAAAGCAGAGAAAGACAAAATTCCCAATAATATAATTATAAAACTGTTGAAATCAGAGTATGACAAAATTCCCAATGATATAATTATAAAATTGTTGAAAGCAGAGTCAAACACCATGTTCGATGATATAACTATACAACTGTTGAAAGCAGAATAAATCACAATGCCAAATGATATAATTATAAAACTGTTGATAAGACTTACACACAATTCCAAATAATATAACTATACAACTGTTGAAGTCAGAGTAAGATACACACTTCCAAATGATATAATGATAAAAGTGTTGGAATCAGAGTTAAACAACATGTGTGGCAATATAACTTTAAGACTGTTGAAAGCAGTGTAAAGCACCATGTGCCGTGATATAGCTAAAACTGTTGAAAGCAGTGTAAAGCACCATGTGCCGTGATATAGCTAAAACTGTTGAAAGCAGTGTAAAGCACCATGTGCCGTGATATAGCTAAAACTGTTGAAAGCAGTGTAAAGCACCATGTGCCGTGATATAGCTAAGAGTTAAGCCAACAGTTACATTGATATAACTACACAACTGTTGCCAGCAGAGTAAAACTCCATGTGCCGTGATATAACTACAAAACCATTGAAGCAGAGTAAACCCCCATTCGTCATCTAGCCAGGACACAGCTTTCTATTTTTTTTTCAATCGTCGGCCATGATGGCCAATGGTTAAAACAGTATGTGTATGCGTGTGATTTTAATTGGATTAAAAGCGATCCGGTGACCAAAGTTATCGCATTTTATTTTCCAATAAACTCAATTGATCACGGAACTACTTTTGGTGTTTAAAGAATAAATACATTATCTGTATTTATTCATAGCATATGCCGAGATCATCTTGAAGACAAAGGTAATGGATTTTATGTTTCTAATGCAATTCTTCATGGATCTACTTTTGGTGTGATAACATTTTATATACATTATTTGTAATTGGTTACAAACATCGAAAATTCAAGGTCCCTTTTCTAAACAGGCTTGCAGAAGTACAGACGGTCTGATTCATAACAGTGCTTTAGTCTATTAATATACCGTACGTTGGATTAAATTTATATAATAATTGTGTTATTTAATTGATTTAGGATCAATATATTGTGCTACGTTACTTAATCTATTATATAAGCCTGAATTGATCGATGTACACGTATTGCGCCAGTTTAAATTGTTTCATTTCTGCTTAAGGCTACACAACAATCCTAACGTTAACAAACATAAAGTGGAAGAGCCAGTGGTACAGTGGAAGGGCAACGACCTCTTATACCAAACGTCCCGGGTTCGAATCCTACGTGATGGCCGTGTTCTGTCTTTGTCATTTTTCACGCGCGAATAGTGATCACGTCTTCATGAAGCAGACATGCGAGAATGATCAATATTTAGCTTACATAACATAACATAACATAACTTTATTACATCTCTCGGTACATACAGTACAACATGAGGAAATGGTATAATTACAAGAGATCTATTTAAATACTATCACGTGATCACATATTTCATTTTTGCCTAAAGGGAGGATTGTACTCAGTCTTCCATGGATACTTGCTTATGAGAGGCAGGGTATTCATGGCTAACCGTAAGTCGGGATTTCCATTGGAGGGAAAATAACATACAATAAGGATCATTCTTTAGTTTCGGAACGAAAAGGTAAAGAAACGAAAAACATTGTGGAAAGGAGACAAACTGCAACATGTAGTTAAATTTCTTTCCTTTTCCAATGCCTTTCATTATATCTAGAGAGGAAGAATAAAAGTAATATCAGATGTGAGGAGCTGAAAGCTTGTTTTGCTATCAAAACCACACGTTTAGGCTGTCGATACGGCAGCTGTTAGTTCGTTCGTTTGTTTGTTTGTTTGTTTGTTTGTTTGTATATTTAGCGTTTTAAGTCACGTTCAACATGTTTTACCGTTATTTCACAACGTTTTCTGGGTAGGTTGCAGTACTACTGTTACATTTACACCGATCAGTCGTAACGCTAAATTCTGAGCTCCAAGAAGGAAAGGTATTACTACCGTTTTAAAAATATTTTGTTTGACTCGACTGGGGATCGAATCTGCACCACACATACACACGCATTCAAGAGGCGGAATACGGTTGCTAAACCAGCTTATATAATATGCTCGAATTAAATTAACCTGTGTATGACCTTTGTACTAATATGTAAATTATTATGAGGTCAGTGTTGTTTTCATCATACTTATGATTTGTTTTATGGAATATACAGTAAGAGAGAAATGTCATTTATAAGTTTGATTTGTTGAATACAACGTACAGCCGAACGTGTGTTAAAATATACCGCATTGAAATAGCAATTCCGTATCTACAGTGACCATACTTTTAGTTTCCCAAATACTCATTTTCTGTGTAAATGACCCTGTAATTAAAGACCACATGTGATCAAAGACCAGATCGTCCACTTCCCAGGGGTGGTCTTTAAACGCAGGTTTGACTGTACGTCGTTAGAATTGACATCGTAGTAAAAAGGTCAGGATCAGGCCTATATTATCAAGGTATACTACAGGTTGAAATCGACCGGTGAGTATTGACCTTTTCGAATCAAATGATAATAAATAATACTCATATGTGTTGTAAAAGTGCTAGTTTTAGAGGGGTTGCCATTATACTTTGCAGGTTTAACTATAATCGAATGGTATCGACAATTATGGTGGCATACTTCTTCCACAACATAATCATGATAACTATCTGATGAACGAGTTTCTTTTTATGTTAACAGATACTTATGTCAACACAAACAAGTATATGTTACTGCCGACTACTGCCAACAGATACCTACATAATGCCATTTTAGATATGTATTATGTGGTTAACGTGTTATGTAACTATTTAGACAGATACGTATCGTGATAATTATGTAGTTAACTAGTTAGTGAGATAAGTATCGTGATAATTATTAGTTAACTAGTTAGTGAGATAAGTATCGTGATAACTATGTAGTTAACTAGTTAGTGAGATAGTATCGTGATAACTATGTAGTTAACTAGTTAGTGAGATAAGTATCGTGATAACTATGTAGTTAACTAGTTAGTGAGATAAGTATCGTGATAACTATGTAGTTAACTAGTTAGTGAGATAATTATCGTGATAACTATGTAGTTAACTAGTTAGTGAGATAAGTATCGTGATAATTATGTAGTTAACTAGTAAGTGAGATAATTATCGTGATAATTATGTAGTAAACTAGTTATTGAGATAAGTATCGTGATAATTATGTAGTTAACTAGTTAGTGAGATAAGTATCGTGATAATTATGTAGTTAACTAGTTGGTGAGATAAGTATCGTGATACTTATGTAGTTAACTAGTTGGTGAGATAAGTATCGTGATAATTATGTAGTTAACTAGTTAGTGAGATAAGTATCGTGATAATTATGTAGTTAACTAGTTAGTGAGATAAGTATCGTTATAATTATGTAGTTAACTAGTTAGTGAGATAAGTATCGTGATAACTATGTAGTTAACTAGTTAGTGAGATAAGTATCGTGATAATTATGTAGTTAACTAGTTAGTGAGATAAGTATCGTGATAATTATGTAGTTAACTAGTTAGTGAGATAAGTATCGTGATAATTATGTAGTTAACAAGTTAGTGAGATACGTATCGTGATAAGTATGTAGTTAACTAGTTAGTGAGATAAGTATCGTGATAATTATGTAGTTAACTAGTTAGTGAGCTAAGTATCGTGATAACTATGTAGTTAACTAGTTAGTGAGATAAGTATCGTGATAACTATGTAGTTAACTAGTTAGTGAGATAAGTATCGTGATAACTATGTAGTTAACTAGTTAGTGAGATAAGTATCGTGATAATTATGTAGTTAACTAGTAAGTGAGATAATTATCGTGATAATTATGTAGTAAACTAGTTAGTGAGATAAGTATCGTGATAATTATGTAGTTAACTAGTTAGTGAGATAAGTATCGTGATAATTATGTAGTTAACTAGTTGGTGAGATAAGTATCGTGATACTCATGTAGTTAACTAGTTGGTGAGATAAGTATCGTGATAATTATGTAGTTAACTAGTTAGTGAGATAAGTATCGTGATAATTATGTAGTTAACTAGTTAGTGAGATAAGTATCGTTATACTTATGTAGTTAACTAGTTAGTGAGATAAGTATCGTGATAACTATGTAGTTAACTAGTTAGTGAGATAAGTATCGTGATAATTATGTAGTTAACTAGTTAGTGAGATAAGTATCGTGATAATTATGTAGTTAACTAGTTAGTGAGATAAGTATCGTGATAATTATGTAGTTAACTAGTTAGTGAGATAAGTATCGCGATAATTATGTAGTTAACTAGTTAGTGAGATACGTATCGTGATAATTATGTAGTTAACTAGTTAGTGAGATAAGTATCGTGATAATTATGTAGTTAACTAGTTAGTGAGATAAGTATCGAGGTAATTATGTAGTGGTTATGTGGTGGCAGAAGTATGCCACCATAGACAATACCCTCCTGTTTTCCGCCAGCATATGTCCGACAAACGTGCATTGTTAATATTTGAATATGAACATGAATATGCACAAACAGCTAGATAACTGTGTTCATATTTATTTGCATGAGCCGTTCCCACGAGAAAAACCAACATTATGGACTCTGCGTAATGTATAAACCCAGATCGGCATGCGCAGGCTTATCCGGACCGACACATTCCATATCAGGGGTATGGAGGTATAGAGTAATGATTCCTGAAACAGAAAATCCACAGGAGGTAAAAATTGTCTGCCCGGGTTATCCTGCGCGGCATGCTTACGCTGATCCGGGTCGATGCTTAACACAGAGTCCACAATGTTTTCTCTCGGGACAGCTCATATGTCTGTTGCCATAATAATTATCATAATAACCATACTCATCATCACCATTGCTCTTTTCTATTTTTCTACATATCTTTATTTTGTTGTGATGGAGTTTTACGCAGTTTTCAACATTATTTCAGTTATATCACAGCGACAGTTCGCTTATTCATGATCCCTGGGTAAACAAACCATTACTAGGCTAGGGAATGTGCCTTGCCCGAGAGCACTCCACCATGAACAAAGCGCCGCAACTGGGGGTCGAACTTTGGTCGTCAGGTTTCAAATCCCTGACGCTAATCACTAGGGCTCGGCAGATTCCTACTTGTAAAAAACTGTTTGTTCTGTTTGTACTTATCTCACACAATGTAATCTCTATACAAGAAGAAATAAAGAGTATTTAAACTGTGTTGACGGCGATAGACACTCTAATATCACGAAAGCCAACTTTACTTGGTTTCGCGAACAGTGAAACAGAGATTAGCCAGTCCATCTTGGCTGAACAATTTCCCTTTGGGTCAAAATTATAAAAAAAAGGAGAGAAAAGTTTGAAAAATGTAAAAAAACAGTTTTCGTAAACATGTTGGTTGTTTGTACAAATTTACGAAAACTTAATTCTTACTTTTGTCAAACTTCTCTCCTTTTGTATCATTATAAATTCATATAAATCCGCATATCAATCGAGGTACATCAAACGGTTGTATCTAAAACTAAATGGATGCTTTAGATACAGCTGTTTTAATGCCAAGTCTTTGTATAAACAACATTAGTGTACCATATGGGGGTAACAGCAAACCATTTGTTTGAAATCCGAGTAAACAGTAGGAACATCTGGTAGTTTGTAATTGTAATTTTATTTTATGAACTCCAGATTATAGTTAGTATAGTCACAGTTTTAAAACTGTTCAAAGGTTGTCTTGAAATATTAGAATCTTTATTCTTTCACTTTCCTGTACAATAAACATCTAAATATTGATCGTTTATGCCTAAGTTTTACTGGGTAGACAAACCCAGTTAACCAAATTTTGTACATTTTCGTTGACTTTCAATTGACTGTTTTTCAACATGTACTGCCAAAATAGTTATGAACTAGTTATCTAGTTATTACTTAATTGTCACTATTAGCAATATTTGCAGAAGTTTCAACATTTCAAAATTGTGATCTCCAAGTTGAAATTTAACAGCAAATCAAAACAACTGGTTTTCTATTTAAAAATTGGCAGTTTTGTTGTTTTGGGGTTAGTGCTTGTAGGATTTTTATTATGTCAAACAATTTTTGAAATGTTCCCAAAATGAAAAAGAAAAGTAGGCGGTAATATAAGGACCTCTTAATCGATTTTTACAACATACGGGTAGTTACATGCGTAATAAAGAAAACTGCGGTTTCGTCTTCATCGAGTCAATCGAGAAGCCGCAATAGTCGTGTAGCCTTGACTATATTTGGATAGTAACTGGGACTGGTACCATATCACCACAGTCATAACACCACAGTCATATCAATAGTCGTGAAGCCTTGAATATATCTGGATAGTAACTGGGACTGGTACACCACAGCCTACATGTAAGATGTGATTTGTCTAAAATGGTTTTAATATTTTCTCCAACAGAAAAAAACCATGGTGTCTTCGAACAGGATTGCTTCTCGGATAAACCAACCATTCCGACATTTAATGTTGATCATCGTCCTACTGGTCGGCTTCATTGTGTATCATAATCAATTCAGGTTTACACCATTAAGAGGCGAAAACTACAACGTGACGACTGCAAAGGTAAACTAAGATTTCTTTTGCTGAATAAGGTAACACATATCAGTATCTAAGATTCTCTTTGAGATTGTTGATGACTTCATAGTGGTAGTTCATCCGCCTCGGGAGCAGGAGGTCGCGGGTTCGATCCCCGACCGTGTCATACCAAAGACTTTAAAATGATAGTAGGCTGCCCTCCTAGGCGCTCAGGGTTGTGGGGTTAGCATTACGACTGACTGACTGGTGTTGGGATAAACGGACCAGTAGTACTGGAAGTATCCCAGGAAACACCGTGATATATCTGAAAAAATGTTGAAAGCGGCGTTGAACACTAAACAACCAATCATTGAAGTAAATGTAATCAGAGCGTTTCTGACATTCTCTCTACAAATCACGTGTGTGATGCCGTATACAGCTGACGCCGGATACAGCTTAGGCCGGATACAGCTTACACCGGATACAGCTTAGGCCGGATACAGCTTACACCGGATACAGCTTACACCGGATACAGCTTACGCCGGATACAGCTTACACCGGATACAGCTTACGCCGGATACAGCTTACACCGGATACAGCTTACGCCGGATACAGCTTACACCGGATACAGCTTAGGCCGGATACAGCTTACACCGGATACAGCTTAGGCCGGATACAGCTTAGGCCGGATACAGCTTACATAGTTATCTTATCTTTATATATAACCGCTGTTTTCTGCATTAAATTGTTAACCTTAATTTGTTATCATTGATTCCTCATTTTCCCACAGTCACGTGACATTGACATCAACACAGAGACGCCATATTTGATTCCTGATGACGATACTCTCGAAACCCTTTCCGAACCTGAACTGATGGAAATATACTGGAGGTAAGAAGGACTTGTTGATATATTTATCATGTTAAGTCCGTAGACCTGGTATACAAAGGTACTTGAATTCAAAAGTTGCTCACATAGTCAATCCAGTCTAGTCAATATATTTATTGATAATAATGACCTCCGGCCCAAAATATTTTGTTATACATTCATAATACATGCTGTGTCCCCTATTGTGTTATATGAATATTCAAATTTATATAAAGGACATGATATACAAAAGTACAAATATTATTTAGATGAGCTCAGAAGAAAATATAAAAGTCGTCTAAAGATGTTCCCTTTTTATACTAACTTAAAATAAATTGCTCACGCACAAGAGAAATCTTTAGACAATGGTAAGAAAGCATGATATTCACAGTCAATCACCTCTTTGGTGGTAGTTGACTGACAATATACGAATATTCTCCTTTCTATAGGAATGTTGGTATGTCTACCAATTTCAATACCCAACCTATGGTTAAAACATCTAAAGTAAGAAAAAACTCTTTTATATTTATTAGTCGCCGCTTCTATTTTTAATAGGTTTTCGGAAATCACATGGGAGGGGGGGGGGGGGGGGGGGGGGGGGGGGGTTATTATTAGATTTTTTTATTTTTAAATGTCTTGAACATATTACAATTGCGTTTGTTTAAAAACACTAAGTTATGACACATTTAAAATGAAATAAATATTCCGATGTTTTAAGTATGTGCAGTTTCTTTATTCTGACTTGCATCTACGTTTTTGTGTTTTATTTACGAAGACAAAACAGTCCCTATTAGCTAGACTGCGATACTTTATTTTCATAAACTATGTAATCAAAAGGCGATAACTACAAACCTTTACGTCGCACAGTCTAACTTTTTTACATACGCGCACCTGCTTGCAGAAGACTATCAATATGAAATCACTTCGAATTCCCCTTTTAATAGATAAGTATCAACATAAACTGGTAACAGAAACAAAAATAAGAAATATTTTGTGAAAATATGTCTATGTCTCAAAAATAAGCCTGTTTATCGGTTGTGAACGTCGAAACGCCTTTTCCTCCGTTCGTGACCTAGTTTCATATTGCCAAAATGTAAACAAAGCGAAGTAACCGGAAGTAAAATGTAAACTTAGAAAAGTGACTTGTTTATGCAGACAAAAAATGTCGCACGACGAATTGATTTCTTAAACGTCACGAAACAAGTGCATGGGTCGAATGTAGGAGAAAGAAAGATAATATAGAAATGCTTTTTTCACTCGAATGCAGTGGAATAAAACATGCACTAAAGCTTTGCCTGATTTTTTATTCACTTTCTTCGACACTACGCCTCGATTTGACACACGATCGAGGGTCAACATTTCGAAAGAATGCTCAAACACCTTATAACAGATAGATAGCTAATATTACACTCTTGAATGATTAAATATATGTGATATTAAATGTTTATTTGGCTTGAAACAAATTAAGAGAAGAACAAACTGTGATAAACAATATATTTAGAAATAAAGAAAATCTGCTCTTTCGCACACAATTAATTTCATACTTGCCACCTATTAAATAGTAATGGGACTCGCAATTGGCATTTCTCTTGCGCCAAACATATATTGTATGCATCAACGATTTAGATAAACAATTTAGCTGATATGTTGTTTCAAGTGTGGTCTACTTTTTAAACATATGAGGATAAATTTTAACATCTGTGAAATATTTATTTTAATTACAATTTAACCGTTTTTTCAATGTTTTAAGCGTTTAAAGGTTTTCATTGTTGCTTCAGACATGGAAAGGGTTTAATATCTTTTTATTGCATGTAGATTTAAATCCCAAAATGTATTAATTTGTTGTGGTTTTATTGACAAATACAAAACATCAAAAATCCTGACCAAAATAAATCCTGAAATTTGTAGATCTATGTGGAATTTCAAAAATCCTGGAATTAGTCCTTATGAAAACATTATGTGTATGTTTAGACTAATGAAAGTCAAGAATACATGTGTGTTAAAAAATAAATCAATGCAGTCTTTTCCGGCGACATTGATGCCTTGCATCAACTTTCTCTTGTATGGTAGATATAATACAAACTGGCAGAGAGTGACGCATGTGATGATTGTCGGACTTGTGATCCAAATGTCGAGGGTTTGATTCCTGCGATAGCAATTACTGGTTGAGTATCCATGAAAGATTACTATAAGTAGGAAGAACTTGCGAAATAAAACCCTAATAAAACCTCGAATAAAACCCCTAATAAAACGCCTAATAACACGCCTAATAAAACCTCGAATAAAACCCCTAATAAAAGGCCTAATAAAACCTCGAATAAAACCCCTAATAAAACCCCTAATCTAAAGCTGCCTGGTTAACACCGTTCTGAACGGTATTTCAATTATATCAAGGTGACCAACACTACTATGTGTTTTCCACACAACAATCGTTCCAGCCAACTAGTATACTCCACACAACAATTATTTCAGCCAACTAGTATACTCCACACAACAATTATTTCAGCCAACTAGTATACTCCACACAACAATCATTCCAGCCAACTATTATACTCCACACAACAATCATTCCAGCCAACTAGTATACTCCACACAACAATCATTCCAGCCAACTAGGTACCTTTAAATATAAGCCTTAGAATGTCTATTATAGGTATTGACGTGAGTGATCATATTAAGTAATTAAAAAATTACTTTTTTAGATTCGTTGACCTTTTTTTTTTCATCCAGGTACATCAACAACACTCAAACTCTATGTAAGAATCAATCAACGATCGGGAGTGTTGGTGGTACAGGAAAAGAAGTTTGTCTTGACGAAGACTACAAGCCATCAGAACCATGCATTGTATATTCCATCGGGTAGATAATTATCAACGCTTTCCTATCTGCTAAAGCTGTTTGACCCATTTACGGCAGACGATATTAGAAACATCGTGGCAAAAGGAGAATGCGCTTTATCTTTCTTAACTCTTTCTCACATACAACACATCTGCAGCAGACGACAATGTAAACATTAAGTTCTAAATAAGCAAAACCTCTAGAATTGGAAACGTTGTTGTTGTTGTTGTTGTTGTAATATTATCATTGCCTGTGTACTGTATTTTAACTGGATAATTAACATATTATCATTGCACGTATAATTGCATTTAGATTCGATAATCAACATATTATTATCGAAGGTGTACTGCATTTTACTTGGATAATAAACATATTGTCATAGCATATGTACTGTATTTTAGATGTATAATTAAAATATTGTCATTGCAAGTGTACTGTATTTTAACTGGATAATTAACATATTGTCATTGCATGTGAACTGTATTTTTTACTGGATAATTGACATATTGTCATTGCATGTGAACTGTATTTTAACTGGATAATTAACATATTGTCATTGCAAATGTACTTTATTTCAAATGGATAATTAACATATTGTCATTGCAAGTTTACTGTATTTTAATTGGACAATTAATATTTTATTATTGCACGTGTACGCCATTTAAATGGAATTATTTCTTCGTATAAATATTCGTTTCTTGTTTTAGTAACCATACATTTATTTTGTTCTCTTGAGATATTGTTTTGTTTCAGTTCTAACTTCCTGTGTGACTTTGATGTTGCAGCACACAAGTATCTTGGATGTGATGTGTATACCTATGATCCAACGTGAGTCATCATTATCAATATCATCATCATTATCATCATCATCCTCATCATCAACATCATCATTGTAATCGCCAGCATCCCTTTCTCCTTCATCTTCTTCGCTTTAATCAAGTCTTTATTTTGGAGCCCTAATTACCACCATTTTAATTATCCTCTTCAGTATTACATGGACTGCCATCCCTTTCATCTGAGTGTGAAATCTCGAGCATTTCGTCGTAACATACACTTTACTTGTTTTAAACAACCTGCTTATTAAAAAATATCAAGTATAATTCTCCAACAAGGTGTGTATGAATCAATGTTAAAGTCGTTCGAGTGTCAGCGATATGCACTAGACATATCAGAAATGTTTTTAATTTTTAAATAATTCCAATAGAAACAAGCGCTCGGTCACCTACATGAATTATCATGTGCATAGCTTTTCCTAATCATATGAAGATGAAGCTCTTACTCCCAACTGCAAAATTTATACCAATCGAACGATTTCCCTTCTCCTGAACCGACGTTATTGGACTATTGAAATAGAAGCAATACTTTTGTGTCATAACTGTTTTTATGTAAATTGTATTTGTTAAAACCCCTTGTTGTATGTAACTACCTGGATGAATACAAGTTCTGTTCTGTAACTTTGGATACTTGTGTAGTCAATGTTGTGGTAATTACGGTTTGCCACACCGTGTCCCAGGGTATTTGTACAACTAGAACAGGGAAGATACACATGATTATACGCGGAGGCATACTTCCCCACGCTCAGTTTGCCTGTAATTTTATTATTATTAATGTATTATTTCTTTTTGGCATTCCTCGCAGTAAGGACGACGAGGGGATAACGATATCAAAAAGGATACATTTTTCCAAAGTAGGACTGGCTGGGGTAGATTTTACAACGGACAACGGATGGGAGATGAAAACATTGCAAAGTATGTTTAAAGCTAACAAAAACGAACAGGTGACTATCACATTAAACTTTTAGCAATATTCTTGTTATAGATGACATTTGAGCCGTCCCGCGAGTTAAAACCAACAGTGTGGACTCTGCGTAAAGTGTCGACCCGGATCAGCTTAAGCATGCCGCGCAGGCTTACCCGGACCGACACTGTTCGTATCCTGTGGATTTTCTGTTTCAGGAATAACTACTGTATACATCTATCCCCCTAAGACGGAATGTATCGGCCGGATCAGTCTGCGCGGACAGCGCAGGCTGATCTGGTCGATACATTACGCATATATATTGATATGAGCCGTCCCGCGAGTTAAAACAAACAGTGTGGACTCTGCGTAAAGTGTCGACCCGGATCAGCTTAAGCATGCCGCGCAGGCTTACCCGGACCGACACTGTTCGTATCCTGTGGATTTTCTGTTTCAGGAATAACTACTGTATACATCTATCCCCCTAAGACGGAATGTGTCGGTCGGATCAGTCTGCGCGGACAGCGCAGGCTGATCTGGTCGATACATTACGCATATATATTGATATGAGCCGTCCCGCGAGTTAAAACAAACAGTGTGGACTCTGCGTAAAGTGTCGACCCGGATCAGCTTAAGCATGCCGCGCAGGCTTACCCGGACCGACACTGTTCGTATCCTGTGGATTTTCTGTTTCAGGAATAACTACTGTATACATCTATCCCCCTAAGACGGAATGTGTCGGTCGGATCAGTCTGCGCGGACAGCGCAGGCTGATCTGGTCGATACATTACGCATATATATTGATATGAGCCGTCCCGCGAGTTAAAACAAACAGTGTGGACTCTGCGTAAAGTGTCGACCCGGATCAGCTTAAGCATGCCGCGCAGGCTTACCCGGACCGACACTGTTCGTATCCTGTGGATTTTCTGTTTCAGGAATAACTACTGTATACATCTATCCCCCTAAGACGGAATGTGTCGGTCGGATCAGTCTGCGCGGACAGCGCAGGCTGATCTGGTCGATACATTACGCATATATATTGATATGAGCCGTCCCGCGAGTTAAAACAAACAGTGTGGACTCTGAGTAAAGTGTCGACCCGGATCAGCTTAAGCATGCCGCGCAGGCTTACCCGGACCGACACTGTTCGTATCCTGTGGATTTTCTGTTTCAGGAATAACTACTGTATACATCTATCCCCCTAAGACGGAATGTATCGGCCGGATCAGTCTGCGCGGACAGCGCAGGCTGATCTGGTCGATACATTACGCATATATATTGATATGAGCCGTCCCGCGAGTTAAAACAAACAGTGTGGACTCTGCGTAAAGTGTCGAACCGGATCAGCTTAAGCATGCCGCGCAGGCTTACCCGGACCGACACTGTTCGTATCCTGTGGATTTTCTGTTTCAGGAATAACTACTGTATACATCTATCCCCCTAAGACGGAATGTGTCGGTCGGATCAGTCTGCGCGGACAGCGCAGGCTGATCTGGTCGATACATTACGCATATATATTGATATGAGCCGTCCCGCGAGTTAAAACAAACAGTGTGGACTCTGCGTAAAGTGTCGACCCGGATCAGCTTAAGCATGCCGCGCAGGCTTACCCGGACCGACACTGTTCGTATCCTGTGGATTTTCTGTTTCAGGAATAACTACTGTATACATCTATCCCCCTAAGACGGAATGTGTCGGCCGGATCAGTCTGCGCGGACAGCGCAGGCTGATCTGGTCGATACATTACGCATATATATTGATATGAGCCGTCCCGCGAGTTAAAACAAACAGTGTGGACTCTGCGTAAAGTGTCGACCCGGATCAGCTTAAGCATGCCGCGCAGGCTTACCCGGACCGACACTGTTCGTATCCTGTGGATTTTCTGTTTCAGGAATAACTACTGTATACATCTATCCCCCTAAGACGGAATGTGTCGGCCGGATCAGTCTGCGCGGACAGCGCAGGCTGATCTGGTCGATACATTACGCATATATATTGATATGAGCCGTCCCGCGAGTTAAAACAAACAGTGTGGACTCTGCGTAAAGTGTCGACCCGGATTAGCATAAGCATGCTGCGCAGGCTAAACCGGACATACACTTTTCGCCTCCTTTAGATTTTATGCTTTAGGAATCATTACTCTATAACCCTATCCCCCTAAGACGGAATGTGCCGGCCCAGATATGTCTGCGCGAACGCAGGCTGATCTGGGTCGATACATTACGCTTTTCTCGTGAAATGGCTCACTTAATGTATGCAGTCTAATGTGATCAAAGAATGAACTGTGTATATAGTCTGTGTTGAAGCAATGAGTCTATCGAACACTCAGTGTATTGCACTGCGTCGGTCATCATTTGTTTTTCTTAGTTTTAAACAAGACTAGATTTGTTGTTTCTAATTCAATTTCACCATGGTCGAGCAGTTAGAGTGCAGGATTGGAAACCGAGTTTCTCAGATTTGATCTCACTCGGGTGTGCATGCCGGAGAATCGATAGGCATTTCGAACCTTAACCTGGTGCTACCTTGTCACCCAGGGATCAGGGATACATACTGTAACAGTCGTGGCATAACTGAAATTTGCTGAATACAATACAATACAATACAATTTTATTACTAAAGTAATTAGGCCTCCGGCCCATAATACAACACACATATATATACAATTCAAAACATCGTATGTGATGTGTTGGCCATATATTGGACATATTAACATATCAGTATATAATTTTTAACAATCATAATATGCACAATTCTTACAAACTTTCTTTACCCATTGAAATTTATATACACATGTATTAACATAATGTATTTGAGACGTATTAAACTAAAAAAATAAGTGCTAAGTTATTTGCTTTTCTTTCTTGCTTATTTACTTGATTACATGTTTGCTTACTTAGTGTATTGCTTGTGATCTTATTGACGTATATGTTCAAGTAGTTCTGAAACGAAAACGGCTGTTTTTCTTATAACAGTATGATTTTCGGTATTGAGGAGAGGTCTAAGGTTCTCTATGCTAGGTGTAGCATTGTACCAACTGTATAGATATGTTCGTCTAATATCAGCAAATTTCTCAACGCGGACAAATATTTTGGTCCGCGAAGGTGGGTGGAATTCCACCCATCACCGCGATTTGTTTTTATGTCCATCGCGGACGCAACAAGATAACCCCAGGGGGTTGATCAAACCGATCATCGTGGAGTTGCGGTGGAACCATCGCGGAATCGCGGTGATATTTTTTGGAATAGATAAGCTTTTTCTCGCCGTTTTGCTGGGATTTTTTTTTAAATTTTTAATCTTTATTTCATTACAGTACTAATAAATGTTGTTGAAGAGGATAATGATTATAAATCAGTACTAACTATAAAGCAGCATATATGCGTAACAACTTAATTCATTAAAATTCGTCAATACAATTCCCCTAAACTTGATGTATTCTGTAAACGATACAACTACGTGATAATAAAACTGTTAATTCTGCCTGAAAGATGTGTAGCTTACTTTAAATCTCACTAATAAATGCCGTAATTCCATTGTCAATCACCACAATTACCAATGCATTGTTCATTCTTAATCGCCTATAAATTATTTCTTTAAAACCTGTTTCAAAGTCGGCTGAATAACAAAAACAAACTTTGCACACAAAGAAGTGTGAAGCGCCCATGTTAGTCCCGGAATTAATTAAACAACCAAAAACTAATTATCAGAATTGAAAGAGATTACGAAGTCTCATTAATTGGCATGTTTTACTCATAAAAATAATTGTAAATTAAGGTGACGCAAACAAATTAAAATGTGTTTCTCTCATCTATACATGTTTTCATACAAATTAAGCAATTATTTTCGGGGGCGGACACTTAAATCCATTACGCTATATAATCTGATTTGATGACGATTTACTCTTGTCTTCAACTTGCGTATGTCAATTGAAATTCAGTGTTCACATTTAAAAGGGATATTTTGTGCGCTAGTCAAGAAAAGTCGTGTCAGGTGTATTGTTGTTTATGTGTTTAGATTAGCACGCACGCTGATAAACCACTTCTACATATAAGCCTGTATTATTTTAAACTAATTGACGTTACTGAGCTTTACGACAAGTTGCTTCATAATAAAGTGTAATACATAACTACATGTAAAATAAATTCTACTCTGTTTCTACTCTGTATCAACACATTGCGTTAAAATGAAAATTTATCATTTTCAACAATATTACAATTGGATAATTTATTTATTAAGTTGATAAGAAAAGCTCAAAAATCAACAATCTGTCTTTATTAAGAGATTCAAGTACATGTACTGTATATACAACATTCAAAGATATATATACAATGTACATGTACATGTATTGTAATTTAACAATATTTCTCTCTTACTAAAAAATGTGAGATAATCATATGTACGATAAACGTATATCCGATGTCCGCCATTTCACTTTCCTCGTCTATTTTGATATTATACGAGAAAGTGTTGTTACAACGTCTCCACAAGTCTATTAATAAACCGTTACATCCGCTCCAGGGTGGGTTTCAGTCCAATATGGGTAGTCCTATGACATCCTTTATTCTTCATGAAAGTGTAAGATTTTCTAAAGAGAATGACAGTAAGTTGTACGCTTGTTTTTTAGATGCTCGACAAGCTTTTGACCGAGTCTGGCATGACGGTCTATTTATAAAGTTATTTGAATTTGGCATTTCGCTTAAATTGTTAAAGACCATAATTGCTATGTATTCTAATATGTATAGCAGTGTTGTGCATAGAGGCTTTTACTCAGACTGGTTCCCTGTTCTACAAGGTACCAGACAGGGTGGAGTTATGTCACCGTTTTTGTATCTAGTATTTATTAATTCATTGCTTGAGCAATTAGTTTACAGTCAGTTAGGATTTCAAATCGAAGGGCTCCATTTGTGTGCCCCGTCTTTTGCAGACGACATGACCCTTCTCTCTTTATCCATTACTTCTTTAAAAAGTATGATTGGTATATGTTACAAATACTCGTGCTTATGGAGATACCAATACAACTCCAACAAGTGTGCAGTTGTCACTTTTAATGAGTCCAAGCGTGCTTACAAACGCAGTTCTCGTTCATTTGTCATGGGTAATGAAATTATTTATGAAAAAGAGGAATACAATCATTTGGGAATAGAATGCAATAAATACGCTGACTACTCTTTACTTACTAAACATATTGATAGGAAATTAAGGGGGACATTTTTCGGTCTTATTAAGGAAGGACTACACGTACATGGGCTTAATCCCTTAACCAGCTATAGTATCTACAAATCTATTGTTATTCCTAAAGCGCTGTTTGGTTGTGAATTTTTACAGCCGCTTCCTGATCGAGACATGTTGACTTTAGAGAGATCTCATAGACTATGCTTAAAACAAATCCAAGGTCTAAGAAGTAGAACAAGAACAGATATTGTACTTGGTTTACTTTGTGCTCTGCCTCTGGCTGCCGAAATAGAGAAGAGAAAACTTGTCTTCTTCGGTCAGCTGTGTCGATTAGAAAGGGACTGCACAGTCAAACGTTTGTTTTTATTACGTCTTAGTTTGTTTAAGAATGGGTCTTCCGATTTCGGGTTTATTTCAGATGTTGTTTCTCTGCTACATAAATATAATATTTACAATAGCTTGGAAGACTATTTAGCTTATGGTGATTTTCCTAGTAGATATGTTTGGAAACATTGTATTAATACAAAGGTTCGTAACTACTATATAGAAGAATGGAATGTTCGAACGTCTTCGAGCCAGTTTGTCTTATACAGAAAACTACAGTATCAGTTCTCTGCTAATCCAGTGTGGGACTACGCAAAACGTAATCCGAATATGCTACGTGCTTGTTTTTCTATCGCCCAATTAATTGCATACACGGCATGCACTGATTACTCCCATTGCTCGCGGTGTAGTCATAGTGATATTAAAACAAGTTTGACTGAGCATATTCTGATTAACTGTTTGTATGTAAGACCCCTCTCGGAGTCCTTTCAACAAATAACTTATGTCAAATTTGGTAGTAGTGCTTTCAATATGCTAGAATCTTTGGATGGTAAGGAGTATGTTGAAGCTCTACTCGGTTTGAATCTGAACTTGAACAGCGTACTGCTTAACAATTATGATATGTTTTACAAACATGTGGTACTATTTCTACATAACGTATGGAATAGTTACAAGTACTTTGTACCGGGTTGAATAAATACTGTCAGTATTATTTTATGTCATGTTTGTTTTGTTTGTTTGTGTGCTGTTGTAATATTGCATGTATTAATTGTTGAGATATGTTGATGTGGGTATATTTCTGCACGTTTTTTTTTTTTTTGCATCCACTTCTCTATGAACGCTTTTCTCTTCGTTTCGGTCAAGCGTTTCTTTAGTGGGAAGTTATTATCAACAATTGCATTTAGTTAAATTCAGCTACGGTGCATCTCATATACTCTCTCTCTCTCTCTCTCTCTCTCTCTCTCTCTCTCTCTCTCTCTCTCTCTCTCTCTCTCTCTCTCTCCCCTCTCTCTCATTCATAATGTTGTATATTTCAATCGAATTTGTTAATAATTATCTTTGTTATTTTGAAATGATCTTCCATTTGGGAGGAAATAAAGAATAATAATAATAATAACATAATCGGAAAAAAACAACTTTTTAATAAAAGTATAACATTTTTACAGGTAAATATTGCGGTGGAATCGCGGTGATTTCAAAATAGATAAGAATAGATAAGAAGCTCGAATCGACGACATGTCAATTGCGGTGATATAATTAGCCCGTAGGCGGTATTGCGGTGATCATATAGGTTGAATTGCGGTGATTAGTCACTTGTTTCCAAACAATAAATGGCTCCAACTAAATGTTAAACAGAAACTCTCTGACTTGTTCATAAACGAATGGCTCTCAATATTAAACACCTCAAATAAGTGTCAAAATTACAGAATATTCAAAAACACGTTTGGTTTTGAAACATATTTGATAAATACACCCCATATATTTTTAAAATATGTAATAAAATTCCGAACTAGAAATAACCGATTACCAGTTGAATTATCAAGCTGGAACAGAAATAATACTCAGTCTAAACAATGTCCTTTGTGTAACCTTAATAACTCGATTGGGGATGAATTTCATTACTTATTAGAATGCAATTCCTTTAATTCGGAGAGGAAAAGATTTATAGATAATATTTTTTACAAACGTCCGAATATCCATCTTTTCAAAAGTCTCATGAACATTAACACTTCGAATTTTGTGAAATATCGAAAACTTTGCACATTCATAAAGGCAATCATAAATAAGTTTAAGAGGTAAAGTGATTTCTTTTGAGTATTCCCCCCCTTTTCAGGTACCTTATTTGATTTTCCAGTCTATATTGTATTTTTTAATATGCTACATGTTAGTGCTTGTTTGGTACGCCTCGTTTATATATATATATTCGATAGTTTATTAAAGTCTCATAAATACATCATATATACATCACATAATAAAATATAGCTTAAAACATGTATTACCACTCAATGTATGAGTTATAAGAGACTATAGTAAGAACATTACTATACATAACTAATACAACATCTTAATTCGATATATATACAACACATAATATTGCACATATTGGAAACAATATATCAATATTTACAAAACTAAGAAACTAGAAACAAATGCTAATCTTGTTTTAAAACTTAATTAAATCAAACACAATAAAATACTGAAAACATGAACGCGCACAATCGTGCATAATATATTTTATATTTATATATGTAAAATTATTCTGTGTTTATATTTCTCATATTGTCATGTATACATGAACTGAGATTATATTTAATAAAAAAACTTGAAAACTTGATGAAAAATATTTGTCCATCGTGGGATCGCGGAAAACGCGTTTTCCGCGTGAGCTGTACTGTTCAAAAAAGCATGATATTCATCTTCTAGCACTAAAGCATATTTTTGAATAAGACAATATATACAAATTCTATCATCTCTGACAACATTAAAATGGCGCCCAATTTCAACATTCAGTTCATGATTAGAACATCTAAATCTTGCTAAAGAACGTTTAAAATAGAAAGAGATGTCTGTATACAAATATCGCTCAACATTTAATAGGGTTTTAAATTTGGTATAAAAATCACACCTACATCTAGAAGACATATTTTAAAATATCCTCATGCCACGTTTGAGAATAACTGTCCTTGAGTCTTTGTTTGAATTGAACTTTAAAGTGTGCAGGATTACCGACTTCTTGCTAGATGCATGCACATGAATTAAAAACCTCTAACTTTCGAAACCCAGTTAATTCTACCGATGTCATCCTGTAATTTCAGCATCTTATAACACTGTTTGGGATACCTTATATTTTCCATTTTTAATAATCTAAGCCAATATTTGATACATTTAATGTGATAGTTTATTGCTATGGGAAATCTTCTACATTCTCCCAGTGCCATGGAGTCGTTAATGGTTGAATTTAGCCCTAAGAAATCTTTTTATTGAATTTGTTCAATGCATTTTGTGTATTCGTATCCCCAAATTTTAGAACCGTATATGAGTAAAGGCATAATCATCGTGTCGAAAATTAAAAAAAATATCGTAGTCGTTGAACTTACCAAAGGGTTTCTGAAAATGGTTTATTCTATTAACATATTTCCGGGCTTGAGCGGAGAGGTTTTTTTTGTTGCTTGCCACCATGACAATTTTGGCGAAAACAATAGACCCATACTATTTATATAATGACGTCACTTTAACATAGTCATCCCTATCACACCATTTTTCATATTTTCTTAATGGACCTCCGAGTTTTTAGATTCACAACCATATTTGTATCTGTACAAACATCCTCTATTATGTTTAGCTGTTTTTGAAAGTCAACCGCAGTTTCAGCGCAATTTGCCCTACGTCATCACCAAACACTAGACAGTAAATATTGGGAATATCATTTGTAATGAAAACTCCATAGTTCGTTTAAATATATATTAAATATTATTGGTGAACTTAAATCACCTTGTTTTAAGCCACTAGTACATGCTATGGAGTAGGATAGTTTTTTATCAATTTTGATTTGGGCATTTATATTGGAATACATTGATACTAGCATTCTGAAAAACTTTCCTGATATTCCCTTTTTATTTAAACAAGAAAGAAGCTTGTAATGGTCTAGAGAGTCGAATGCTTTTTTAACGTCTATATATAAAACATAGAATCTGCCGCCTGGCATTGAAACATACTTTTGTATCATACTTTGTATGACTGCGATTCGTTATGATGCAAACTCAGTTGCCCATCTTGTTATTCGATCATTAATGACGGAAGAAAATATTTCATACATCACATTTAACAACGAATTTCCTCTAGAATTACCAGGGTCGTCTCTGGCGCCTGACTTGTAAATTGGCAAAAGTATTGATTCGGAACAGGATTGAGGAAAACGCCGACTATCTAGGGTTGCCTTATAATGTTCGGCTGGTATACCATATATACCCTGCGATTTACCTGATTTCCATTTAAGTATGCCTGTGTGAACTTCTGCTAGTGTAATTTCCTGATTTAGTATTAAATCCATATCATCATTAAAAATTGTTGGTTTATCTTTTACATTTAGTAAGGATTGTCCATTATCCGTAAAAAGCAATTTTATTTGCTTGTGTTATGTTTGTAGTATACCTTAATTGAAAGGAATGTTTAAGCCTTGACCAGAATGCCTTTTGGATCGTTACTGACCTCCAATAGAGACCTTCTCCTTTAGCACTGGAATAACAGTTTCCTTTTCAGGCACAGTGCTTTAAATTCATTTCGTGCTACCGAGTAAGATGATGAGTCGGCTTGATTGTTTGAAGCTTCTAATTTTCTTAACAACACATACATTTTACGTTTAGATACATTACACTCAGAATCCCACCATGATGGTTGGGAACTGTCAATTTTACAATATGAGTTTGTCATAACTTTCACATTAAATGCAGAAGCCTTATACACGTAAAGAATCATAGCAACAGCATCATTTATATTAGTATCAATAGAAGGTATAAGTGTATTGATGACAGACTGTACATTTCCAACGGAATTTGCAATAAAGTTTTCCTTCATACTGTCACGCCATCTGTGGTGTTCATATTCCTTAAGTAGTGTATCCTCAGACTGTGAAGAAGATTCGTCATTCGATGTTTTCAATTTAAAATGCAGAAAAGCAACAAGAGGAAAGAGATCTGAATCGTCTCTATCTTCTATGTTAAAATATGATATAAAGGGAAACTACTCTGATGAAACAATGTGGTAATCTACTAAGCTAAACCCATTATTTACTGCGCACGTGAAATGGTATAAGTCTACTTAAGATTTACCAACAAGATTAACCTTGTCTTTATCGCGCGTATTACACATTACGCGGCATCTCAAAGTTATCTGAATTGTACTCAGTATCGGAGTTGAATACAAAATCAAGCGTTTTGTTTGGTATAAAATTAAGCAATTCATCCGTTCTTGCATTCAAGTCTGCTTGCAATTTGATTAATCTGTCATCTAACAAAGCTATCCCACTTGACTCTTCACTACATCTATAAATGGAGGATCCTTCTGGTGATACGTAATTTATACAATAATATCTTGACAGTTGACTCTTCACTACATCTATAAATGGAGGATCCTTCTGGTGATACGTAATTTATACAATAATATCTTGACAGTTTTCAAATGAATGTGAGTTTATATAAAGTACAATGCTATCGGGATAGTCGACATGTATCTGTCTAATAATCAACGCTTTAACTAGTCCTTCACTCACAAAAACACTTATCCCACCACTGTTTCTAAAACAACAGTTATTCTTTACTCTTATAAATCAAAATGATTATAGTGCTTCAGCAAATTGTCATATTCCCGTTTGAAATGGCTTCTATCAAACGCTTACCAAGTTGTCGTCTGCACTCTATTGGTGAAATTCTTTGACAAAGTAATTAGTTTTTTTGTAAAAATGTCTTCGCTGATTTGATAATTTGCTCACGTTCTTTAAACTTTAATAATTTTACCATGATCGTACACTTTTTCGAATCTACTGACTTCAGTCAATGCGTCCCTTCAATATCTACGTCTGTTCAAATCATCCTTTATAAACATTCTAGCCTTGTCCTCTGTAACCGACCATGGTTCATTCAATTGATCAAGAATTTCACCGAAACGTAAATTATTTCGCCTAGAATGGAAGTCTAACATATCAATCTTTGAAGTTAATGTGTCCATTTTTTATTTCATTTCTTCGTTGTCTTTTCTCCTTGTATAGACGCTTTCTAACGCCTCTGCAGCAGACGACTTTCTCCTTTTGGCACCATGTTTTCAACTCTGTTCAATTATTGTACTTTCATTTATAGGTATTTCCCATTTGTGTGGAGACACGTTTTCTAAGTCGTCTGCTGCTGTTGTATGTGGGAAAGGGTTAAGCAATACAAATTTCTTGACGTTTCTGTTAAACAGTGTTAATTTCAGATCAGACTTGTTGAAGAACATGCTGTTCTGAATCTTCACTGATCTAATTTGTGGTACAGTTTGTTTTCCTGTAATACACACTACATGTACATTTTTGAAACTTGAAGTAACTGAGGAAAACAAGTTTTCTTTGCTTTTTTGAATTCACCTTTTTCTCTCGATAGAAAACCATCGACATTGTTAAGATCGACATCGGCGGAAACGAATGGGATTCTTTGCCCAATATATTCGAGACAGGAGTTCACCGTAAAATTAAACAGATTCTGATAGAAGTACATGTTGGTCACATGGTCGGGAACCCCAACGGACGCTTTTGGGGAAATGTGAGCGTCGCCTATCAACTTCGCGCACTACGTTTGATGTACGAGGGTGGATTTCGAATATTTAAAAGGGATCCAGTGGAGGCTTTTATTACCGAAATGGATGCCGCGTCCCTGCCAACAATAACTCCCCAGAACGAAATCGCTCTCATAAACATGGCGTTTTCTCAGAACTAATTAATTCCGATAACTCGTGCTGTACGTATTAATTGACAATATATAAACCTCGGTTATCAATCAAGTATAAAATGCTCACAGTTTTTGCAAGTGAATCAGTTTCCGATTATAAGATGGGTTAAATAGTTAACATTTTTTAATTCAGCTACGATTGTAGCATCAATTACACTTATGTTCAAAATATCTCAACAGTGAGCTTGGATGCCAAGGCCCCACTGTGACCTTAGTTTGAACGTAGTTGACCCTAGTTGATCGTAGTTGACCCTTCTTGACCTTAGTTGACCTACTTGACCCTACTGCATACGTAGTTCAGCGTAGTTGTCCGTAGCTACACGTAGTGATACCCTAGTTAACCCTAGCCATTATGCTCGAACTTACTTCACCCTTCTTCTACTTAGTTGACCGTAGTGGCACTACGGTGAACTACGTTCAAATGAACTACGATTAACTACGTGCGTGACCTTTAATGTGACCGCTGCTTAAGATGGAGTGAACAGGTCTTTTCCCCACAATCTATTATTACTCCACCAATCCTATGTTGTGGGTACTCAAAAGAATCGTCTCACTGGGACGATTATTTTAATTACCCACAACATAGGGTTTGCATGTCAAATAAGTATTTTAAAACATGAAACATGCTCCTTATCTAGAGCTTTGCGAATTGAAACAGGACGCTTCAGAAATTTAAAAATGTAATATACCACAAGTGTTGAAAACTGAGTATCATTTCCTGTTTGAATGTAACAAATACTGTCAGTTAAGTATTTTATTTTATTATAACGTTAGTAGAATTGTGCCTGACTATTTTTTCGGCGATAGCTGATTAACGTGGGTTTTGACCTTGATGTCTAACAAATGATCTAGATTGTAGACCAATTTGATTAGTTCAAAATTAAGTTGGCGATCCTACGAGAGGCACTAATAAGGTGAGGTTTTAAAATTAAATGTTCTGCTTACTAACCTTTAATTGTTTTCCTTAAAACATAAATTTCAGTGAAAAAAATCAGTGAAAACGTATGAAATATAATATTTAAGAGGAAAATATTAATTATTTTTTAAACATGATAAGTTTTCAGTTATTTATCTTCAATTGAAATGTATAAACTTCTTGGGAGCCTCTTGTAATCTCCAGTCATGTCACGGGCTACTCTCGGCCTTGATAATCTATTTATTGAAACCGAAGCTGGATGGGGATTGCCGATTAGCCTTTGGTAAACACATAAATTATTGTTATGATATAGTAGTTGATACTGTGATAAAGATATAAACAAGTTGATTTCATCCTTTCCGTTTAGTATTTAATAATTTCTGAGAGTTTACATAATTTTGGCTGACACGCGGTTCTAAAAAGAAAGATAAACACAAACGCGCAAGCTACACTCGATTACCGATTCTATATATTTTAAAGAACAATGTTCTAATCGAACAATGTTCCAACTGGTTCACGATTATAATGCATTACCAATTCAAGGAGCTGTCAAATTCTTAGATATACAACATTATTGCGCAAATTTTATGAATCATGAAAATTACTGATTGTTTTGATTATTAACAAAACCTTTCTGATATTCAAGTCAAATATTATGCGCATATTCAATTTCTTAGTGTTTTCTCATATTGATCGCCGTTTATGTTTTTTAAAGATTTTTCTTGTTAGTTATGACATTTGGCCAACGACTTTAATACATGCTTACTGGTAAAACACTCATACAGAAATCTGCTATATACATTCAAGATTGTCATTTAAAAAGATCTGAAATAGTTTATACAGTTTAATTTATATTCATTTTATATCTATTTTATACGGTGGCATAGAGGTGACATATGTGTGTTTTTATTTTTATTTTACTAACTCGTGCGCACGACATAGTATCTCGTGTGCACGACTTAGTAACTCGTGCGCACGACATAGTATCTCGTGCGCACGACATAGTATCTCGTGCGCACGACTTAGTAACTCGTGCGCACGACATAGTATCTCGTGCGCACGACATAGTATCTCGTGCGCACGACTTAGTAAAATAAAAATAAAAACATACACATGTCACCTCTGTGCCACAGTACGGTGACATAGAGGTGACATGTGTATGTTTTTATTTATCTCGTTCGCACGACATACTAAGTCGTGCGCACGACATACTAAGTCGTGCGCACGACTTAGTAACTCGTGCGCACGACTTAATTATCTCGTGCGCACGACTTAGTATGTCGTGCACACGAGATAAATAAAAACATACACATGTCACCTCTGTGCCACCGTAATTTTATTATCATTTATTAACACGTCTTTTCAGTTCTTCTATTGATTAATTTCTAGTGACTCATACGCCAGTTGTATTGCTGGGTAGTACCCTTAACATGTACAATTATTGACTACAAAATTTGGAGTTAGGAATTTTAAACTGTTATGTTAATCAATTGTATATATGTATAACTTGTTTTACTTGTCATTTAAATGAACTATAAAACTACTACTATGAGTCACCTCTGGCGTATTTTCTTAATGGTCTTAATGGGAAATACATTTTTATGGCAACTGCCGATGTAAGATATATGTTCGGAGGGATTCCTAAATAAACAAATATCCAAATAGTTTTTCACGTGTGATCTTATTCATTAGCGCTCAATCACTTTACAGTCTAATCTGTATCAAAGATCACCCTGTAATAGCAATTTCCTTTCTGTAGCAATTACTATCCCAATTACTCATTTTCTGCATAAACGACCCTGTAATCAAAGACCACACTGTTCACTTACCATGGGTGGTCTTTAAACACAGGTTTTACTCTACGGGCTTACGAAGATAGCGCTACAAACACCCACACATCGTGCCTACATACAACAAATATGCAACAGACTTCTTCGAAAACATCCTGGACAAACTATCGAAAGCGTCTATGAATGAACCATAAAAAATGTAAATGTTATGGCCAGAACTTTGTTGAGTTAAAGATATAAAGATAATGTTACATAATGAATAAAGTTGAAATCATTGTGACAAAAGGAGAAATTGCTCATAATAAGAAGTTTCAAAATGGTTCGAAATGTTTTCAAAAGTCGTCGGCTGCCGATGCGACATAATTCGTCTATATGCGGGAAAGGCTTAATTGAGTTTACAAGTTTAGCTCAGGTGGACTAATTACTGACTTCCTGGAAAAATATTGTTTTCCATTTTTAAAATATTGTGGAAAATGAATTGACCGCATACCAGCTTGTCTGCGGTCAGTTAGACTTAAAATTACGATTCACGCGAATACATGTACACTATTTTATATATCTACAGTATGTGTAGACACATTGTCATTCAAGAATATATTGTTTCGAAATGGACCATAATCATTAAACACAGCTTTTCAATTCAAACACACACACACACATATAGCCAGCCAGCCAGCCAGCCAGCCAGCCAGCCCGTCAGCCATCCAGCCAGCCAGCCAGCCAGCCAGCCAGCCAGCCCGCCAGCCCGCCAGCCATCCAGCCAGCCAGCCAGCAAGCCCGCCAGCCAGCCAGCCAGCCAGCCAGCCAGACAGACAGACAGACAGACAGACAGACCGACTGTGTTCACATACTATGTACATGACTTCAGAGACCACCTTAGTTTACCGAAATATAGTAATACAGAAAGACATACGCTCAGATAGACATACATGTATAGATAGATATACATACAAACGCATGATAAACATACAGATTTACAGACACAATATCATGTTTATAAATGCATACACGCAAATTGACCTTTACACCAGCAGATCGCGGAGGGATAGACGGACATACATATATACATAAACATAAAGACAAACATATAAATAGACATACACTCAGATAGACATAAATTCATATAGGCATAAATTCAGAGACACACGAATAAATGCAGATATACATACATAGGGATAGACATACATAATGATAGAGACACGATCATACACATACATGATGATACATAAACATACAACTACAATAGACATATATACTTACAAAGGCATAGACAGATAAACATACAGATTGACCTTCATATGGACGTACATGCATACAAGCAAACAGGTAGATTGAAAGTTACACCAACAGATAGACGGAGAGAAAGACGGACATGCATAAACACATAAACATAAATACTTAAATACAGATAGACATACATTCAGAAATAAATAAATACAGAGAGACATGAATAAATGCAGAAACACATACATAGTAATAGACATACATAATGTTAGAGATATGATGATAGACTTAGACATACATGATGATAGGCGTACATAAACAGACAGACATACAGATACATAGACAGATAGACTTACACATGCGTAGACAGATAAATATACATATTGACCTTCACATGGATGTACATGCATACAGACAAACAGGCAGATTGACAGTTACACCAACAGATAAACGGAGAGATAGATGGACATACATATACACATAAACATTAAGACATAAATACAGATAGTCTTACACTCAGAAATAAATAAATTCAGAGACACATGGAAACAAATGCTGATACACATACATGGTGATAGACATACATAATGATATAGACACAATGATAGACATACATGATGATAGGCATACATAAATATATATACATACAAATACATAGATAGATAGACTTAAAACGCATAGACAGATAAACATACATATTGACCTTCACATGGATCGACATAGATACAGACAAACAGGCATATTGACAGTTACACCAACAGATACACGGAGAGATAGACGGACATACATATACACATAAACATAAAGACATAAATACAGATAGACATACACTCATAAATAAATAAATTCAGAGACACATGAAAAAATGCAAAAACACATACTCAGATTGATAGACATACATAATGATAGAGACACGATGTAAGGCATACATGATACTAGGCCTACATAGACAGATAGACATATAAATACATAGACAGATAGACTTATAAACGCATAGGCAGATAAACATACAGATTAACCATCGCATGGATGTACATGCGATGCACAGGCATATTACACCAACATATTGACGGAGAGAAAGACGGACATATATATGCACATAAACATAAAGACACAAATACAGATAGACATACACTCATTAATAAATACATTCAGAGACACATGAATCAATGAAGATACACATACATAGTGATAGACATACATACTGATAGAGACACGAAGATACACATACATGATGCATGATAGGCATACATAAACAGATATACTAACAAACGCATAGACAGACATACATGATGATAGGCATACATAAACAGACATACATACAGATACATAGACAGATATACTTACAAATGCGTAGACAGATAAACATACATATTGACCTTCACATGGATGTACATGCATACAGACAAACAGGCAGATTGACAGTTACACCAACTTATACACGAAGGGGCTAGACGGACATACATATAAACTTAAACATAGATACCGAGCATGATATTGAAGCATGCCTTAAAGGAAGCAGATGCGGTTCAGTACATTTGAATAACGTGTAAAAAAACAAGATGTAAATATTTCGAACACGAAGGCTAAATGTCCCTATATTTTTAAAAAGAAGACCAAGATGTGCCTACACTGCTCACCTGGCTACCATAGCCTATACTAAAAGGTTACCAAGAGCAAAAAGGGTAAATTTTGAAGTAGGGATAAATAATAATAAATAAATAGTGCCATAAAATATCATTATGCTAATTAGAAGTAACACCATGGTAATACATTTGGTATCTATCTCCATTGATTAGTTGTCCAGAGCACACATGAGTGCTAGAAGGATATCCCTGAATCAGTAGGTCATCAAAAAATTCAAAATGGCATCTAAGATGGCCGCCAATACTCTAAAATGACTATAAATCATTTACTACATACCATAGACTAGTAATTTTGGTGTCAAAATATAGGTTTTAGGGGTCAAGGAAGCTTACAAAGTATGTTAAACTATCAATGAGTAATCAGGGAATGTATCAGATGCAATATGGTGTTTAAATTGAATTTCAAGATGGCCGCAAATATCATGAAACAGATGTACATCATGTATTGGTCATCCTAGAGGAGTGTACATATTGTCTAAGCCTGGGTTGGCGATCAGATATTAAGCAATGAGTCATAATGAAGGTATGCAATAAACTTCAATACCTTTAAAACCAGGCATTTACCCTTCTCATACATGCTCAATTATCTAGCAAATATGTAACTGTCATAATCCTGCTCCTCTGGAAAAACAGACTGGTTAAACGGATTGTCACACACGTTAAGTTGGCACTGGCCACAAACAGTCGTGCATGGTAGCCCGTACGTTCTGCAGCTACAGCGAAGTGAACCACAAGCAGTTGAACAGTTACAGTGGACGATCGTCAGGAGATTGTCAGGAGCAGCATTCAAATTTGTCATGATTGGTACAAACTGGGTGTCCTCCAGTTTCCAGCCCCAACTTAGGACATCTATGCCCTTTTCTTCTCCAATCCAGACCATAATCTGGTAGTAGGTTCGCAGACTGTGGTATTTCGTGAACGATGCAGTAGGGGGAAGACGTTCAGGAGTGACAAATGACTTGGACGAGACAACTTTCTTGCTGAACATGTTGTAGCGCAAGGATGCAAGAGAATCGATGAACTGTCCGCCAAACATTACTGACATTGCCTGATTGCCAAGACGCTCTATTACGTCCCTTGGCTGGTTTGGGAGAACAAATGTGTTGGCGCTGGATTTGAGATAAGGGTCACCTTTCACCAGATTTTGAAATGCTGACTTCTTTCCAATGCCAAAAATCCTGGATGTCGTATCACAACCAGTGAAGGCGTGAATGAAAGTAACTACGAACATAACTCGCCACCTAGAATTGCTTTCAGTTTGTTTATGTTATACACCTTGATGGCCTTTGACTGATTGTCCGAGCGGAAATATATGTCCTTGCAACCTGTGTGCACATGATAAAGGAGTAGAATCAGTAGGTCAGTATCTTCTCCAATCAAAGTGGTCGAGTGTAGACACGAGCATTCTACTGCAGCGTTAACACTATCTACGTCTGCATCACCAGGTGCGTTGATTACATTGCAGTTTCGTTCTCTTAGTTCCCAACTTATCAGATCAATCAGCCCTTGTTTGTTGCTGTCTCGCGACAGAAATTTATCCTTCTTCCCTGCGAATTCAGTGTCTGCAGTGAATCTGACTACTGGGTGTATATTCTGCCCACGCCGTTGATGTGTATTGTCCTTAATGGATGGACCTCCGCTATACCCATCAAAAACTACAGTTGCTAGACCATAATGGCGAATGGTGAAGTCAGCATATGACTGAGCAATTGCACCATAGCTATCACCCCTCTTCCATGGTACACCACGGTGGAGTAACGAACCTCCGTCCAGGACATAATGGTCTGTTTTTGGAACGAAATCAATGATGGCTTCATTTGATATCTTCTTCGAATGATCAATGATGGCATTAGCAAGTTGTGGTTTATCGGCCTTTCTAAAGACCCCTCTGGCCTCAAACAGGGCAGGTGGGAATGGACTGAGCTCGTAACTCATGACGACTTTCAATGAAAGATCACTTGTTTTGGACACTACCAAGAACCGCTGGAACAACAGGGCTGGATCAATAGTTCGATAAGAGCAACTTTTACTGCAGAGCTATATCCGAGAGTTTTAGCTTTGTCTTTCCGTTTGAATGAGTATGTGAAAACTGGCTGTCCATTCATTTTGCCAATGATTATGCTACCAACTGACTTCTGCTCGTGTACATTCACATCTTCCGAGGCCACTACACCATTGACAATGTTTCTGAGAGAAGAATCTTCGAAGAAGGGTGTACATGTCACTAGTTTTGCATGGATTTTTGCAAGATCAGATGAATCTCTCTTGATCCTCGCTTCAGAAGATTCCTTGTGCTGCTCGCTTGTTGTGTAGGAGAGATTGTTGAACTCTTGCATGGCATTGTTGTACTCTGATGTTACGGGTATCGACATTGTCCATAGCGAGCGTTGTTCTTCGGTCATCCCGCTTCCACGAGTCAAGCCTCCAGTACTCTTCAAAGACCTCATCAGTGTCTGTTCGATTAGAAGGTCAGAGCTCAGACCAGCCCAAAACTGATTGGTGCTATGAACTACATGGAAGCCCTCCAAAAATGTTTATAAAAAAATATATCAGGATGTTTGGTTTCCAGTTTACTCATTTCTTCAAGGTAGAAATGTGCGGATTTCAAGTAGTTGTAATGTCCAGCTGCTGCAAATATGGGAAGGCAATCCGAAACAGCTTTTAAGTGCATTGTCCAAGATCCAGTGCGATCTGCTTTGATCAGAGCTCGTGCGATCTGTAACATCTCCTGATAATTCAGCCATAACTGACTCGTCTTTGACCTAGCACGAAGTTCAGCCTTCTTTTTGTCCATTTCATATTTGATTTTGGCAATTGTATCCGATGTAACAACACTCTATCGTCGTCTCGCCTGCCAACAAGGAAGTATATATATCCTCAGACTGATCAACCAGTGATGCAAACTCTGGATTTTTATTTACTATGGCTGACACAATCATGTGGTTAAGGCAGTTGTCTACCAGCAGGTGACCGCGGAATGATCTTTGGACTGACTTCCCAGTCATCATATGTACAACAGCATTATCCCCATAAACCGCTTCCAAAATGTTTGTTAGTCCTGTGCCATCCATTAGTGTTTATATGGCTCCGAGCAAATTCATGAATGTGTGAAAACAACCTAGCATCAGAACAATTTGTTTCAGATGGCTATTCTCTGGTGCATCTGTGATGATCTCAGCAGCCTTCCAATACAGCGGCTGGTCAAATGTTATGACCGGAGAAACGTGATGCTTGGTCGCCAGATTGTAAAGGAACTCCAAAGTAGACAGGATACATGTCTTGTCTCCAGGATACATGTCTATCATAGGCAAAAACACAATGGAAGACTGGCCAGGGTGCTCATATCCCTGATGGATAGCGTGCATCATGCCTTGCCAATTAGGGGTTTCCTGCTTGTAGCTGAACGACAGCTCCCATAGGATATCAACTCTCATGTCACACTCAATTAGTGGAGGGAAACTAGAAAACATAGGTGCTTAAATATTAACCTATATTAAGGTTTAATACCTCTAGTTATAAGTTAAGTATGACACAAGCGTTGGAAGGAGAGCGGGAAGTATATTCTCCTTCCAGTTTAGCAGACGTATGATAACAAAACGGGAGTATATATACAACAAATACGAAGTAATTTTAAAAAGTTTAAAGATATTTATGATCAAAATTGAGCATTTATGAAATTAAATGAATAAGTTCACATATAGAAAATATACACTGGTCAGAATGAACCAAACTGTATGGGGAGGAACGTTTTAAGTTTAAAAATACAACATTTAAATAAGCGTAGCCTAGGAAGTTGGGGAAAGGTGAACTTTCTTTCTGAGCTTTGATGAACCGTGTCGTTAGGACCGCAAATCATACTGTTAAACAAGAGGACCATGATGATCCTATATCGCTCACCTGATTTAATCAAACTTAAAAAGTTTTCATTTTTCTTTGTCTATACATATATACGGAAAACAAGCAACACCCCCTGGTGGCCATGTTTATCATCCTATCAAAATAATTTGAAGTCTTAGTAGAGGGGCACCCAAAGAACATTCATGGCAAATGGACAAGAATATTTTTAAAGTGTTTACCTTAACAAGTCTATGTAAAACAAGTGATCCCCAGGGTGGAGCCATGTTTGACACCAGGGCTATAATAATTTGACCAATCTTGGTAGAAGTCCACTAGATGAAGTTAGATTTCAAATATTAAACTTTTAGATAAGATTTTTAAAATTTATCTTTATACGAGTATATGCAAAACAAGTGACCCGGTGGTGCCATTTTTGGCCGCAGGGCTATAATTTGAACAATCTTGGTAGGGGTCCACTAGATGATGCTATATACCAAATATCAAAGGCCTGGGCCTTCTAAATTTAGACAAGATGATTCTTTATTTGTTTTCCCTTTATGAGTCTATATGAAACAAGTGACCCCAAGGGATGGGTCATTTTTTACCCCAGGGCTATAATTTGAACAATCTTGGTAGAGGTTCATTAGATGATGCTACATACCAAATATCAAAGGCCCTGGCCCTCTTCTTTTAGACAAGAAGATATTTTAAGTTTTTCCCCTATACGAGTCTATGTGAAACAAGTGACCCCCAGGGGAGGGGTCATTTTTGACCCCAAGGCTATAATTTGAACAATCTTGGTAGAGGTCCACTACATGATGCTACATACCAAATACTAAAGGCATGGGCTTTCTACTTTTAGACAAGAATATTTTTAAAGTTGTTCCCCTATATGAGTCTATGTAAAACAAGTGACCCCCGGAGAGGGGTCATTTTTAACCCCAGGTCTATAATTTGAAAAAGCTTGGTAGAGGTCCACTAGATGATGTTACATACCAATAGCTTTTAGACAAGAAGACCTTTTAAGCCTTTTCCCTATATGAGTCAATGTAAAACAAGTGACCCCTGGGGAGGGGTAAATTTTGACCCCAGGGCTATAATTTGAACAATCTAGGTAGAGGTCCACTAGATGATGCTGCATACCAAATATCAAAGTCTGGGCCTTCTACTTTTAGACAAGACGGTTTTTAAAGGTTTTGCCCTATCTCAGTCAAACAAGTGGCCCCCGGGGAGGGGGCATTTTTGATCCCAGGGCTATAATTTGAACACTCTTGGTAGAGGTCCACTAGATGATGCTACATACCAAATATTAAAGGCCGGGGCCCTCTACTTTTAGACAAGAAGATTTTTAAAGTTTTTTCTCTATATGAGTCTATGTAAAACAATAGACACCAGGAGAGGGGTCATTTTGACCCTAGGACTATAATTTGAACAATTTTGGTAGAGGTCCACTTGATGATGCTACACACCCAATTTCAAAGGTCCGGGCCCTCTACTTTTTGACAAGAAGATTTTTTAAGTTTTTTCTCTATATGAGTCTATGTAAAACAATAAACCCTAGTGGAGGGTTCACTTTGACCCCAGGGCTATACTTTGAACAATCTTGGTAGAGGTCCACTAGATGATGCTACACACCCACTATCAATGGCCTGGGTCCTCTACTTTTAGACAAGAAGTTTTTTTAAGTTGTTCCCCTATATGAGTCTATGTAAAACAAGTGACCCCCGGGATTGGGTAATTTTTTACCCCAGGGCTATAATTTGAACAATCTTGGTAGAGGTCCATTAGATGATGCTACATACCAAATATCAAAGGCCGGGGCCCTCTACTTTTAGACAAGATGGTTTTTTAAGTTGCTCCCCTATATGAGTCTATGTAAAACAATTGACCCCCGGGATTTGGTCATTTTTTACCCCAGGGCTATAATTTGAACAATCTTGGTAGAGGTCCATTAGATGATGCTACATACCAAATATCAAAAGCCGGGGCCCTCTACTTTTAGAAAAGATTTTGTTTCTCTATATGAGTTTATATAAAACAATAAACCCCAGGGGAGGGGTAATTTTTGATCCCAGGGCTATAATGTGAACAATCTTGGTAGAAGTCTACTAGATGATGCTACATACCAAATATCAAAGGTCTGGGCCCTCTACTCTTAGACAAGAAGATTTTTAAAGTTGTTTCCCTATATGAGTCTATGAAAAACAGGTGATCTCCGGAGAGAGGTCATTTTTGACCCCAGGGCTATAATTTGAACAATCTTGGTAGAGGTTCACTAGATGATGCTACATACCAAATATCAAAGGCATGGGCCTTTTACTTTCAGACAAGAAGATATGTTAAGTTTTAGTTTATTTCCCCCTTCTTTTGCCATGGCAACCAAAGTTCTGCATGGAATAGAATTCTTTGAACAAGTTTGAAAGAGATCCACAAAAGGATTATTTTGAATTTGGTTTATTGGTTTACGAGGAGAAGCCGTTTGTAGGAAAATGTGAACGGACGGACGGACGACGACGACGACGACGACGACGACGACGACGACGACGACGACGACGATGACGACGTGTCGTTTCTTAAATCAGTTAATACAATTTATTGATTCATAAAGGTTGTTTATTTCAAACACATTACAGACTTTTTCTTTACAATAATAATGTTGGTTGCTCCTTTTCCGATAACGTAACCCCATGGTACACACTTGAATCGTATTCAATACTGACAAATGCGCTTCCGTGCGGCGTCAATAAGACGGTTGTTTTCGATGTCGTTAATTTGTTGAATACTACTTTGTAATGTACTTTTTACCATAATGGCAACTCCCACCTTTCCACATCTGAGAGCAGAAAAAACATCGCTATCAATGTTAACTAAAGATGAGTAACTAGGACTAATCAAATCCATAAATGTTGCGGATCGTGGCAATACTCGAGGCGAAAACTGTCTTTCTGAGTTAGCCTGCGCGGCATGCTAAGGCTGATCCGGGTCGATACTTTAAACAGAGTCCACGGACAGCTCATATATTTGTTGCCACAATAATTATCATAATAATCATACTCATCATCACCATGAGACTGGGGGTCGAACCTTGGTCGCCAGGTTCCAAATCCCCACACTAACCACTAGGCCTTGGAGGATTTCTACTTTGATAAGATTTGTTTGTACATATCTCACATTATGTAATCTCTATAAATGAAGAAATAAAGAGTTTTAAACTGTGGTAACGGGGATAGACAATTTAATAGCACGAAAGCCAACTTTACTTGGTTTCGCGAAAGGTCTAGACCAAGATCAGCTAGTGCATCTTGGCTGAACAATTTACCTGATTTGCATATTCATGAAATTAAAGAATCCGCACATCAATCGACATATATCAAACGGTTGTATCTAACACTAATTGGATGCTTTAGATACAGCCGTTCTGACGCTAACAACATTAGTGTACCATATGGGATAACAGCAGACCATTTGTTTGAAATCCGAGTAAACAGTAGGAACCACCTGGTGGATTGTAAGTGTAGTTTTGCATTTTGAACTCCAAATTATAGTTAGTACAGTCAAAGTTTTAAAACTGTTCAAAGATTTCTTGAAATATTAGAATCATAATTGTGGACTAAAATTAGAGTAATACTTTCACTCTCCAGTACAAAAAAACATTTAAATATTGATCGTTTATGCTTCAGGTTTACTGGGAGACATACCCAGTAAGCTAAATTATGTACATTTTCGTTTGACTTTCAATTGACTGTATTTCAACATGTACTGCCAACATAGTTATGCACTAGTTATTATGAGGCGCCGTTTTACTATTTATCCCTTATTTTTTGATATCAAAAAATCGAATTTTTGATATCAGAAAATCGATTTCTTGATATCAAGAAATAAAGAGTATTTTTTGATATCAAAAAATCGATTTTTTGATATCAGAAAATGAATTTTTGATATCAGAAAATCCATATTTTGATATCAGGAATTCGATTTATTGATATCAGAAAATATTCACTATTTTCTGATATCAAGAAATTGATTTCCTGATATCAAGAAATTGATTTCCTGATATCAAAAAATGATTTTCTGATATCAAAAAATCGAATTCCTGATATCAAAAAATTAGGGATGGGAACGAATATTCGAATATTCGAATATTCGAAAAACGGACGAATATTCGAATACTGTTTTCGAATAAGAATATTCGTTTTCAGTGTACTATTTTCTATTATTTTTACTATTTTCTAAAAACAAAACAAAACATTATTAGTAAAATTCTGACATCGGTCGCGAGTTGGAGCTAATCATGATTAAGGGTGAAGTGATAAAGAGTGTGCATGTGTCGTTTGTTGTGTTTTTACAACGTATGCCAAAACATACGAAACGATAATAAAATCAATAATTGTCATGCGTACGTTTACCAGAGATCTAATCGTATGTAACCAGACATCACATTGACGACCAGTTTATTCGATAATTTTGAATCAACAAACATGTATAAACGGTGACAGTCTGCAGTTCCGTAAAACTCTCCCAGCCTAACCAAAACATAGTCGATGTTTACATTAAAGACAGCTGTTGCAAAAATTGAATAAATCATATATAAACATCGCATTACGTCTCAAAAGTATGCAGCTTTCCTCTTTACCTCTTAAAAAATGAAGTCACATAAGCGAACAAATTGAATCGTCCGCGATTTTGTTTTCTTCCAACACGCGGTTAAATTGACTAGACGAAATCAGTAAAATAAATATCACCCAACTCCCTATGCTTTTTGTATGAATAAGATTTATAATTATTTCGTTAATTATTTGATTCGATTCAATATTAAACTCAGTAAACAAGCGACACCTGAATGAATATACGGCTCAATAAACGTTGCGATTTGGTTTATCGTTTGGAAGGGATTTTTTCATAAATAGCTCATACTTTTACTTGGAAAATTGCTATTATTTGAAAAAGGAAATGAGTAGCACCAGTGTTCGGATTAACCTGAACTCGGATACCGATTTCTGATTCGAAAAACGAATATTCGAATATATTCGAATAAGGAAAACGAATATTCGAATATCGTTTTCAATATTCATTTCCATCCCTACAAAAAATTGATTTTCTGATATCAAAAATTGATTTTCTGATATCAAAAAATCAATTTTCTGATATCAAAAAATCTATTTTCTGATATCAAAAAATACTAACGATTTTCTGATATCAAGAAATACATTTTCTGATATCAAATATTCATTTTCTGATATCAGGAATTCGAATTCTTGATATCAGAAAATCATCTGATAAGGTAAAATAGAGCATATTTCTTGATATTTTTTGATATCAGGAATTCGATTTTTTGATATCAGAAAATCATTTTTTGATATCAGGAAATCAATTTCTTGATATCAGAAAATAATGAATATTTTCTGATATCAAAAAATCGAATTCCTGATATCAAAAAATCGATTTTCTGATATCAAAAATTCATTTTTTGATATCAGAATATCGATTTTTTGATATCAGGCAATCAATTTCTTGATATCAGAAAATGAATATTTGATATCAGAAAATGTATTTCTTGATATCAGAAAATGTATTTCTTGATATCAGAAAATGGTCAGTATTTTTTGATATCAGAAAATAGATTATTTGATATCAGAAAATGGATTTCTTGATATCAGAAAATGATTTTCTGATATCAAAAAATGGAATTTCTGATATCAAGAAATATAAATGATTTTCTGATATCAAGAAATCGAATTTTCTGATATCAAATATTCATTTTCTGATATCAGAAATTCGATTTCTTGATATCAAAAAATCATTTACATTTCTTGATATCAGAAATTCCATTTCTTGATATCAGAAAATCATTTTCTGATATCAAGAAATCCATTTTCTGATATCAAATAATCTATTTTCTGATATCAAAAAATACTAACGATATTCTGATATCAAGAAATACATTTTCTGATATCAAATATTCATTTTCTGATATCAGGAATTCGAATTCTTGATATCAGAAAATGATCTGATAAGGTAAAATAGAGCATATTTCTTGATATTTTTTGATATCAGGAATTCGATTTTTTTATATCAGAAAATCATTTTTTGATATCAGAAAATCGATTTCTTGATATCAGAAAATAATGAATATTTTCTGATATCAAAAAATCGAATTCCTGATATCAAAAAATCGATTTTCTGATATCAAAAATTCATTTTTTGATATCAGAAAATCGATTTTTTGATATCAGAAAATACTCGTTATTTCTTGATATCAAGAAATCGATTTTCTGATATCAAAAAATGATTTTCTGATATCAAAAAATCGAATTCCTGATATCAAAAAATAAGGGATAAATAGTAAAACGGCGCCTCATAAGTTATTACTTACTTAATTGTCACTATAAGCAATACTTGCAGACGTTTAAACATTTCAAAGTTGAGATCTCCAAGTTGAAATTTAATAGCAAATCAAAATAACTGATTTTCTATTTAAGAATTGATGGTTTTGTTGTTGTGGGGTAAGTGGGGTAAGTAAGTGCTTGTAGGATATTTATTATTATAACATACGTGTAGTTACATGCGTAATAAAGAAGAGAAGCCGCAATACTCGTGAAGCCTTGACTATATCTGGATAGTAACTGGGACTGGTACCATATCGCCACAGCCTACATGTAAGATCCGTGATTTGTTTCAAATGATTTTAATATTTCCTTCAACAGAAAAACATGGTGTCTACGAACAGGATTGCTTCTCGGATAAACCAAATATTCGGATATTTAATGTTGATCATCGCCCTGCTGGTCGGCTTCGTGGTGTATCATAATCAATTCAGGTGTACACCATTAAGAGGCGAAAACTACGGCATGTCGACTGCAAAGGTAAAATAAGATTTCTTTTGCTTAATAAGGTAACACATTTCAGTATCTAAGAATCATTTTGAAATTGGAGATAACTCCATAGTGGTAGAGCGTCCGCCTTGGGAGCGGGTGGTGGCGGGTTTGATCTCCGACCGGTCATATCAAAGATATTAAAAAAGGTAGTAGTGCCTGCCCTCCTAGGTGCTCAGGGTTGCGCGGTAAGCACTACGACTGAGTGGCTGGTGTACCAGAAGTACTGGTAACTTACCCAGGAAACGTCGTGATATATCTGACTGGCTGGTGTCAGGATAAATGGACCAGTAGTACTGGTAACTTACCCAGGAAACGGGGTAATATAACTGAGCAAAATGTTGAGATTGGCATTAAACACCAAACAACCAATAATTGAAGTAAATGTAATCAGAGTGTTTCTGACATTCTCTCATTGCATGCGTATTTTAACTGGATAATTAACATATTGTCATCGCACGTGGGATGGCAGTGGATGTCATTGGACGATTACAGCAACCATCTTGTATTTTTAAATCGCATTGGTATCGTGACATCTTATTTAAAAAAAAACATTATTTTGCTCTTACATTTCGCTGCGCAAGGTAATTCAAGACTTTTGAAAACAATGAAGATTCAGGAGAGATAACTTATAGCGAGCTGTTTCTTCTGAAATCTGCATTGTTTGCCACCTAGTCATTTAACTTTACCCAATTTCCTGTTGAATGAAAAATTGAGTGGTCCAATTTTCAACAAGGATGAGTCTACATTTTGCAATTCGGCAGTGAAAGAGTTAATGAAACAACTTGACAACATTTAAATTCATGCTGTCGTGACTTCCTTTCAGGATTACCGTCTTATTTTATGAGCTTTTCAACCGACTTCGCAAGACCGCCTGTGTGATGAAAATGGTAGAGCGACCCCCTTTGTTTGCGGGAGATCGCGAATTACATTCCCGGCCGGGATATACCAAACAAACACACTTATAGCTTTATGATGAGCGTATTCAGAGTGATCTTTGGTCATTCATCTTAATATATTTTTATTTAAACATATGTCGGCGAAGTTATGCACGTAACTAGTCATAATAAGGAAGTGATAATCATATATACTGCTTCTTACTTAATTGTCTGCCACAAACATTTGTTACCTCGATCTTGAGTGAACGCAGAATTGTTTGCATGCTCTTACATCATCATCATCATCATCATCATCATCAATCTTTATTTCCTCCTATTAAGAAGTCTTCATTTTGTGATACAAATTATACAAATAAACAGGTGACTCCATTTTTCATGTAATAAGAGTTTCGGAATATTTTTATATCTAGAAAGGCAAGCAATGCTGATTTCAGGTGAGACAGATCGTTACGTGTTAACTCACCGGAATATGAATTGTTTGTAAAAACCTCAATATTGCCATTGTCGATGACAGAGTTATTTGTCTTATCTTTATATATTACAGCTGTTTTCTGCATTCAATTTTGAACCTTAATCGAGTTGACATTTGAAATAATTAATTCCTCGTTTTGCCGCAGTTACGTGAGATTGATATCAACAGAGGGACGCCATATTTGATTCCTGATGACGAAATTTTCAAAAACCTTTCCGACCCTGAACTAATGGGAATATACTGGAGGTAAGAAGGACTCATTGATATTTTCTTTGGGGAAAATGATCATGTAAAGTCCGTTGACCTGGTATACAAAGGTACTTGAATTCAAAAGTTGCTCACATACAGACTGGCAGAGAGTGGCTCATGTGATGAGTGTCGGACTTTTGGACATCCAAAGACATTCGGTGCGATTACTGGTTGAGTATCCATGAATGATTATTACAAATAGGAAGAACGTGCGAAATAAAACCCCTAATAAAACCCCTTATAAAAACCCTAATCTAAAGTTGCTTGGTTAACACTGCTCTCAACGGTATTTCAATTATATCACGGCGACCAACACTAATATGTGTTTTGAGTGTTTTCTGGTTTTGTCGCTCCTATACTCCACACAACAATTTTTCCAGCCAACTAGGTACTTCAAATATAAACTATTTAACCATTTGGTTAAAGACAAATATCGCTGTTACCAATGACTTTTGTCAACCAACGGGAAGGAATCGACGAGCCAGGGTCCGAACTCCAATTTCTCCGGATGTATGGCCCTTGTCTAATAGATACCGAGTGAGCTATCGCCCCTCGATAAACTTATTTAAAGTAAAAGTATTTAATCTGTCTAGTTATTTCACTTAAACATTTTTGTTATATACCAAGTAAAATGCTAGAATGCATGATTAATGCACGCAACTATTGGATGGACTACGAACGATATTCCCCTACAGCTACCTGAGAACATGAACTTCGTATAATCATGCACGGAAGTATATTTGTTTGGTTGTTTTTATTTTATAATCGGAACACTCGACAATCACCGCTAAGCTCGTTCTGGAGTTATTTACCCAATCGTCGGCTGTATAGCCATTTAGCGAGCCGAACACATTCACAGCTTATCTATCTCGTGTATGTATGTGGGTTATCTCCTGTGTGACACCTTACGATTTATTTTGAAGGCGACAATTTGATTGGCTGTCGCAAATGTCAAAGTGGGACGATCTGTAATAGGCAGTCATCAGCTGTGTACGAACAAATTGTCCCAGTGTTTCTGTCTCAAGTACTTAATTTGTTATCAATTATGCTTTACATTTCTAAATGTTTATCTCTTTAATGTTTAGCCTAAAACCATTGATGTATACATATCAAATCAGTACGATGCTTTGTTCTTAATAGACACAAATACATCTTATTCTATGAGGTAATCGTATTTGTGTGAAATTAAGTCGTTGCCTAATCGGAAATCGATTGTTTTCAGAAACCAAATATTATCTTATCAACTAATTTGTTTTTGAAACTGAAGACAAAGTATTCATTGAAATACAAGGACCATTTGGAATGACCGCATCTAAGTTGAAAGAAAATGTGGTCAGACCCCTTTGGTCAGGTCCGGTTTTAAGAAGATTGCTAAAAAATGTAACTACACACTGCTATATACATGTAGGCAACGTGATCGTAATAAGCATCGATTCCACAGCCTTAGAATGTATATTGTAGGTGTTGACGTGAGTGATCATATTAAGTAATTCAAAAAGTCCATTTACTTTTTGAGATTTGACGTCCCCTTTTCTATCCAGGTACATCAACAGTATTCAAACTCTATGTCGGAATCAATCCAGGTTCGGGAGTTTTCGTGGTTCAGGAAAAGAAGTTTGTCTTGACGAAGACTACAAGCCATCAAAACCATGCATTGTATATTCCTTCGGGTAGATAAATTTCAACCCTTTTCCTATCTGCAAAAGCATTTTGACCCATTTCCGACAGACGATATTAGAAAACATCGTAACAAAAGGAGAACGCTCTTTATCTTTACCCTTTCTCACATACAACAAATCTGCAGCAGACGACGTTGTAAACCTCAAGTTTTAAATAAGCAAAATCTCTAGAAATGGAAACATATTTGTTGTTTTTGTTTTTGTAATATTACCATTGCTTGTGTACTGTATTTGAACTGGATAATTAACCTATCGTCAAAGCAAGTGTACTGGATTTGAACTGGATAATTAACATATTGTCATTGCATGTGTACTGTATTTTGATTGGACAATAAACATATTGTCATTCCATGTGTACTGTATTTTAATTGGATAATTAACATATTGGCATTGCATGTTATGAATTTTAATTTGACAATTAAAATATTCTCATTCCAAGTGCACTGTATTTTAATTGGATAATTAACATATTGTTATTGCATGTGTACTGTATTTTTACTGGATAATTAACATATTGTCATTGCAAGTGCACTGTATCTTTACTGGATAATTAATATATTGTCATTGCAAGTGTACTGTATCTTTACTGGATAATTAACATATTGTCATTGCAAGTGTACTGTATCTTTACTGGATAATTAACATATTGTCATTGCACGTGTACTGTATTTTTACTGGATATTTAACCTATTGTTATTGCACGTGTACTGTATTTTTACTGGATAATTAACATATTGTCATTGCACGTGTACTGTATTTTTACTGGATAATTAACATATTGTTATTGCATGTGTACTGTATTTTTACTGGATAATTAACATATTGGCATTGCATGTTATGAATTTTAATTTGACAATTAAAATATTCTCATTCCAAGTGCACTGTATTTTTACTGGATAATTAACATATTGTCATTGCAAGTGTACTGTATCTTTACTGGATAATTAACATATTGTCATTGCAAGTGTACTGTATCTTTACTGGATAATTAACATATTGTCATTGCACGTGTACTGTATTTTTACTGGATATTTAACCTATTGTTATTGCACGTGTACTGTATTTTTACTGGATAATTAACATATTATCATTGCAAGTGTACAGCATTTTTACTGGATAATTAACATATCGTCATGGCATGTGAACTGTATTTCAATAGGATTATTAACATATTGTCATTGCATGTGAACTGTCTTTTTATTAGACAATTAACATTTTATTTTTGCACGTGTACGCTATTTAAATGGAATTATTTCTTTTTATAAATGTTTTATTTGTTTCTTGTTTGAGTAAGTATACATTTATTTTGTTCTACTGAGATATTGTTTTGTTTCAGTTCTAACTTCCAGTTTGACTTTGATGTTGCAGCACACGAGTACCTTGGATGTGATGTGTATACCTATGATCCGACGTGAGTCATCATCATCATCATCATCATCATCATCATCGTCATCATCATTATCATCATTATCATCATCATCATCATCATCATAATCACCACCATCATCAATTTCATCATCACCATCATAATTGTCGTTACCATAATCATCTTCATCATCATCAGCACTATCATCATCACTATGGGCATCATTTCCACCACTTTAATAATTATCATCAGTATTACATGGATTGCCATCCCTTTCATCAGTGTGTGAAATCTCGAGCATTTCGACGTCACATACACTTGACTTGTTTCGTACGACCTGCTTATTAAAACATATCAAGTATATTTCTCCAGCAAGGTGTGTATGAATCAACGTTAAAGTTGTTTAAATGTCAGCGATATGCAATAGACATAGTAGAAATGATTTTAATTTTGAACTAATTCCTATTGAAACAAGCGAGCTCGGTCACCTACATGAATTATCATATGCATAGCCTTTTCTTAATCATATGAAGATGAAGCTGTTACAAGATACAAGATACAAGATATTTATTTCTCAATTTAGGCCACCGGCCCATTATACAACATAATTGATAAGTATATGCAACAGGGAGTGATGAAATACATTATAACACTGCCATTTGAAGCTGAGATATAATTAAGATATTGAAAGAGTCTCACTTCTTCGTTTGTATGCGCTCTGAATGAGTTTTGCAGTATTGTATACTTCAGACTGGATATTTGTATTCAATATTGCATAAAATGTGTCAAGAGTCTTGTTGTTTATCCAGGATACGTTAACATATATTCGTAAAAGAAGTGAAACTCATCTTCAATAATGTACATATTTTTATCAAGACATAAAGTACAAAAACGGTAATTTCTTGGAATCGATAGGTGTCTACCTCTCTCTATCATAGAGTCATGGTTAGAGCATATAAAGTTACTATATATCCTGCGTAAGGAAAAAGGTAAAAATGAATTTAAATATAGGTCTGGGTTTAATAATGGTTTGAAATATTTGTAATGTTGTCCCTTTCCCGCATTGTTTTTATCCATATGCCATTTTTGTAAGTAGCAGTCTTGAATCCGTTGTTTAAAATGCTATATAAATCGTTACCTATGTCTTGTGAAATCCATACATAGCCAAAGCCATGCATAAACAGGAGATTCTTTTAAACAGGTTTACCATGTATTTATACCTGCCTCATCGAGGCGTTTCAACATTTTAGCAGTGCTTCGGGTACCTATGGGTTTCCATCCCGAGTAACGTTTAGCCAGTTAGGAATCATCCTCGGTACCCAGGCTATTCATAATATATATGATACCCTGGGCAAATTGGCTGTACAAATCTCGTACTCATGAATAATCTGTCAGATGAAATGCAGCATTTTGATTGGCCGCATGACACAAACCTTTTGCGATACTAAAATTACAGTGTTGTTACGGAGGAAATCGTGGAGTAGGCTTTACGAAATTTCGCTAGCCAATTTGCCCAGGGTATCATATATTTTATGAATAGCCTGGGTACCGAGGATGGTTAGGAATGTAAAATGTACAAAACGGTAGACGTCCACATTATACTAAATAAAATGGTTTCGATGTATTTTTTGCTAGATTACAATACTGTTTACAACATTTTATATGATCTCCTTCAACTTTATCAGAACACTTATAACCCCAAAGTTGAGACCCGCAGCATACAATATGCTTAACAGTAGTATCAACAATTTTGAAAGCATCTAAAGGGTCTAGTCTTCCATACAAACGCTGAAATCGGAATATTTAAAATAATGATTTCATCGCTTGTTGTGACAATGTTTCTAATGTTTTTGTCCATGAAAATGTAGAAGTGATATAAAGACCCAGATATTTATAGAAAGGTACAGTCTCCATTTGTTGTCCTTTATAGTACCATTTTTCAGTCTGTTTAAGTATTCCACCATTACGGAAGACAACGACTTTAGATTTATCTAGATGAAGATTCATATGTGTGGATGTACACATATCGATTTGCCTTTTGTAGTGCACGGACAGTATCGGAAAGAGTTGCAACGTCGTCTGCAAAACATAAGGGCGTATAACTTTTCAACATCTTTAGAGACAAAAACACCACGCCCACATTTGGATATAACCAATAAAACAAGGTCATTGATAAAAAGACAAAAAAAAATCGTACTACTAATACATGTGTACCCGTTTTACAACAACTAAAACAGCTTGTAAGTTTATCATTAACTTTTACTTATAACCCAGTAAATCTAAAAATATCGCTGTATATTTATCACGTGATCACTACAACCGAATTGACAATCTCCGAATTGAATCCACAAATTCAAATGAGCAAGAGGAAATTCCACGGTATTTTTAAACGGGAAAACACGGAGCGGACGTTTTTTTAACTGCTTATTTCCTATGAAATAATGAAAAACAAGACTTGTACAACCTTCTACAACATTCCGTTACATATATATCGACGTATTTTGGATTAATTAGAATAAGTATAAAATATAACGATTTTGGACCATTATGGTGTTCAGTCCCTTTAAGTTGTGAGTACATTGATTGAAACACATTGTAAAAATGTCCCTTGATATTGTTTCTTGCAAAGGCATCCCACAGCTTTCTATGTTAAATACTATCGAATGCTTTAGCTAAATCAATGAAGAAACAGTAAAATCTTCCTCTCTTTTTTTGATAAGTACTTCTGTACTAATGACATTAGAATAAAATTGTTATCCGTAGTTGAATATCCCGATCTAAACACAGCTTGGGATTCATCAATAATGTTATAATCTTGACACCATCAGGTTAAACTTCTAGATAAAATATGTACACATACTTTACACAGAGATTCAATTAAGGAGATACCTCGATAATTATTAGGATCTGTTACGTTTCCTTTCTTGTAAACAGGTGTAATGATGCTATTACCCGAAACCTGTGCAAAATTACCTGATTTAAAAATATTAATAAACAACTTATTAAGATAAGGTACTCTATATACAAGTGTGCATTTGTACATTTAAATACAGATTCCGTCTGGACCCGGTGCTCGGTTATTTTGTACATGATTAATGCTAACAATTATTTCATCGTCAGTGATTGGCTGGTTCAAAGATGAGCTATCGGTATTTGTAGTGATATGGTCCAAGACAGAAATGTTGGTGCCATTACTTGAACTATCCAGTACATCAGTATTCAAAAGTAAATTGGAATGGTCGTACCTGTCAGTGTTGGGAATATAATTATTAGAGATATATGAAACTTTTTTTACAATTGCTCTGTATTGACCAGTATTTTATTGTTATTTCTGGAATCAATAAGTTCAGTTCTCTTATTTTTGCAATACATTTGTTACGCTGTTTAAATAGCGCCTTAAATTTGTTACGTTTTCCGGTAATGTTAATATATCTATAGGTGCTACCTATTTACGAAAAAAAAGTAAGATGATTGTAAATGAAAATTAAAGTGCATACTTTGGCAATAACAAATGATTTATAAGTAATTGACTAGACGATAATAATGTTAATCTCATGTTTTCTGCATGATCACAACATGTTTGGAATTCGTTTTGCTGTCGTCTATTATTACGAACAGAAAATAATAAAGTAAATCCCTCTTGATTGCAGTTTACCCTTTCCCCACATATAGTCGCTTTATGACGCCTCTGTAGCAGACAACTTTTGAAATCATTGTGGCAAAAAGAGAAGTTGCTCATAATGATCTCGATATAGACTGTTCATAAAAGCCAACTAGTTACTTTTGTCCCCAATAACTGGCTTAATTAGAACGGGGTAATAAAGTAGTACTGGTACGCCGTTATATAATGTTGAAAGCGGCGTAAAATACCAAACCATCAATCATATGAAGATTGGAGATTAAATGTCTTGAAGCAGTCCCTTAAGACACAAGTGTAACAGAACGTACGATATTTCATTCATGTTAACGAGTACAGCCGAGGTCATCCGACTGGTTTTCAGAACGCCGTACGATATTTCATTCGTGTTAACGAGTACAGCCGAGGTTATACGACTGGTTTCCAGAACGCCGTACGATATTTCATTCGTGTTAACGAGTACAGCCGAGGTTATACGACTTGTTTTCAGAACGGCGTACGATATTTCATTCGTGTTAACGAGTACGGCCGAGGTTATACGACTGGTTTTTAGAACGCCGTACGATATTTTATTCGTGTTAACGAGTACCGCCGAGGTTATACGACTGGTTTTCAGAACGCCGTACGATATTTCATTCGTGCTAACGAGTACAGCCGAGGTTATACGACTGGTTTTCAGAACGCCGTACGATATTTCATTCGTGTTAACGAGTACAGCCGAGGTTATACGACTTGTTTTCAGAACGCCGTACGATATTTCATTCGTGTTAACGAGTACAGCCGAGGTTATACGTCTGGTTTTCAGAACGCCGTACGATATTTCATTCGTGTTAACGAGTACGGCCGAGGTTATACGACTGCTTTTCAGAACGCCGTACGATATTTCATTCGTGTTAACGAGTACAGCCGAGGTTATACGACTAGCTTTCAAAACGCCGTACTATATTTCATTCGTGTTAACGAGTACGGCCGAGGTTATACGACTAGTTTTCAGAACGCCGTACGATATTTCATTCGTGTTAACATGTACGGCCGAGGTTATACGACTGGTTTTCAGAACGGCGTGCGATATTTCATTCATGTTAACTAGTACAGCCGAGGTTATACGACTGGTTATCAGACAGTGCAATCTTAAACGTTCGAAAATCTCATAAATCCGCGAAAGCGCAATAAATAGTCCACCACTTAGTACATTGCGGGCTAATATTCAAGTTTCCTACCAACCTTCAGTTTGCCCGGCTGTCCGTCCTTCTGTTCTTCCTTCCTTTTACCCTTTTGTCAGTCCGCCCTTCTGTCAGTCGTCCGTCTGTCCCTCTGTCCTTACATGTTTTTTAAATGTCGAATCGCAATAGCTCAGTCAGGAACTACGAGACATTTCAAGTCAAGGGATGAGAGTTCGAACCTCGGATCGGTCATTCATTTTTCCGATAATTGATCAAGTGCTTTGTGAATAACGTCATATAACGTTTCAAATAACTTCATATGCAATACAACATGCAGTCAGTGTCTCGATACATATGGTAGTTTTGTAATTATATGCAGTAGTACTGGTTCGATAAAGCCAGGGAAAAAACTTAAGGTGAACTTGCTGTCGTGATCACCGAAATCGCCAAAACGTCGTTACACTTAAATAAATAAACAATCAATCAATCAATCAGTCAATCAATCAATCAACCAATTAATCTATCAAGCAATTGTTTTTGCAAAGCATTTCAATTTAATATTTCTACTTCGTATGTTCTTCAACTCTACAATACTTATTGTACAAAATAATTTACTTATGTAAATGTACACAAATATTGCAGTTGTATTGGTCTATTGGATCATGTTTTCGGATACCAGCACTCAACAGTTTACCGTTAACTCCGAATATGGAAGGCCTTTACTGTATTATGATGTTGGTTTGTATTATACGCAGTACAGTTTCATGTATACGAGGTACATAATTCATTTGACATGGTACATTATCCATGATATGAAATGCTCTTTCCGTTATATATGGTGGTAATTCAATTTATATGAAGTGCAAAAGTGTGCAGATACAGAACAGAACAGAAATTTTATTTTCAACTTAAGCATAAACAGCTCATGGTTGATATTCACAAATATACATACAGAAATGGTTAAGACAATGAAATAGTTGAGAAATAGTACTTAACTAAGTTTAAATTAAATAAGTTTAAAATCAAGTTTATATGCATATGTATAAATACACACATCTACACACGCAATTGTATATATATATATATATATATATATATATATATATATATATATACACATACCCATACACATACTTACATTATATATATATACAGTACAATAACCTTTTTATGGTGTGCAAATAACTTCATATGCAATACAACATGCAGTCAGTGTCTCGATACATATGGTAGATTTTTAATTATATGCAGTAGTTTTACCTTTATACGTTTGTATGTACGAAATGCAATTTCCGCTTTTGTCACGATGTTTTCAAATGCAGTCTGCTGCATATGCGTTAACAAGCGTCAGTAACATGGAAATGGTTAACGTTTCCATTGTTTAATGACTGCATTATTCTCATGTCAATCATTGAATTGTTCTGAGTATTATCGAATTTGAATTTGAATTTGAATTCGTTTGTCTGTAAAGCTGAGATGCACTTATGGAGCTTGCTGTCTGTCTGTCTGCTGTCTTTCTTTCATTTTTTCCCTTTCGCTCTCTCTCTCTCTCTCTCTCTCTCTCTCTCTCTCGTTTTCTTTCTTCCTCTGTTTCTCTCTCTCCCTCTATCTCTCTACACTCACTATGTCTCTATGACTCTCTTTCGCTATCTCTGTCTGTCTGTCTCTATTCTCCCCCTGTGTCTGTCTCGTTCACTTTTAACTGTCTCGTACTCATAAATATTCGTAATGTTTTTTTCTAAATTTAAATTTCGTGAGACACAGTATAATATGTGTACAGCATCCAATTTAAAATAGGTTCTACACATCATTGTTTCGTAGATAGCTCTGTACTTAACACACATAGCTGCAATTGCAATTGTCACAGGTTAGAATATCTAAATCGGAATGTCTTTTACAATTTTGGCCTTTTTGTCATGATGCTCATTTTGTTTTATGCGAGCATGATTCTTTTTTCTTTAAATGATTAAAGTACAGGTATGCCGATTAATTATATGTATTTTATATTGTCGAGTTAATCTTATAAAAAAAGATATATGTGCATGTAAGATACGTTGTAACATTTGGGGCAAGATTACACGTACATTGACATTGCACTAGAATTGAAACATTTGAAGATGAAAGGAATGTTATGATCGACTGAATGAAATTGTCTGAAAAGAAAAATAGATGGTCGTATATGTAATATATACAAATCAAATTTAGAAAAAAGAACAGACAGACAGAAATACACGCATAGCATAAGGATCGAACCAATGAAAAGTGAACGTTAAGATTTGAAGCGCTTCGTTCGTAGCCAGTAGGCTATAACAACGGTGTTATTTTAAGCATCTGAGTTTACGTATTAATAGGTTTCAGACTAAGATTGATGGGTAAACCTGTAACTTATATTTATTTAGTATTAAATTTAAAATGTTTAAAATTACGACACGAATACTTATATAATTATGATGAGATACCACTTTATGTCGATGATAACATAAAACATATTTTTAATATTACTGCGTAGTATTGACCTGGTAATTATTTTCATAAATATATATTTTGTAATGGCATCGATTTGTATGAAACTCGGTAGCTCAGTAGGTAGAGCAGCCGTCTGTCAATTCAAAATACAAGCGTTGTGGGTTCGAGCCCCAGCTAGGTCAACATTGTTTCTGACATTTGTCAAACGTGTACGAGGGTGGCTGTGAGTGGGTGGCTGAGAGAGTGATGGGGGTTGTGAGTGTGTGGCTGTGAGATAGTGATGGGGGCTGTGAGAGAATTAGGGTAGCTGTGAGAGAGTGATGGTGGCTGTGAGAGAGTGATGGTGGCTGTGAGCAAGTGATGGTGTCTGTGAGAGAATTAGGGTAGCTGTGAAAGAGTGATGGTGGCTGTGAGAGAGTGATGGTGGGTGTGATATAATTAGGGTAGCCGTGAGAGAGTGAATTAGAGTTCTTGTTCTTGTTTATAAGGTAACTTATCTCCTGCAGATGTGCAGTGCACACTAACACTCTAGCATGCTGTTTTTGGAGAATGTCTTTATTTTATCTTTCCATGTTCTCACTTATTATATATGACTTTCTCGAATGCAACACATGGAACATCTTGTTCTTTCACCAAGCTGAGTTTACTTTGTCTGGAGCGACCGACTGTCTTTCCGTCTTTTTGACCATACGTTCGTCACGGTTTGTATTCATTGGTCTAAACGCTGTTTCTGTTTGGCAGATTCATTTCATGGTCACACTTATACACTATTGTGATCAGGCGAACGATCCAATATTTCGAACATAAATATGATGTGAGTGTATTAGGTATAATCTCTATATGCCAATGTTTTCTTCGGCCATTGTCTGAGTAAATTTTCAATGCATCAAATTCAAACTTGGTTTATAGGAAACCTATGACCTGCATATGTGAATTGCACAACAAACATAACTCTAGCATGCTTTCGATTGTCTGTCATTTACATGTAACAGCATGATTCCAATATACAGTGTGGATATTTAGTGTCAACTTAACAGGAAATATTATGCTTAATGGTCGCTGCTCGGTTATTGGCAGGCAATTCTTGTTGTTTCAAACATATCTGCTTTGGTTTGTTAACATGTCGATGATACATTGTTGACAACGTGCATCCATATACACTATGCCATATATTTTCAACTTACAGACACCCCTTTACCATCAATCCTTTCAGCACTTTGATTGAAATAGACTGTCATACTCGGTAATTTCCGAAATTATTCCGTAGAATGCCGAAAGTACGATCCTCGTAAAGAAAAATGCACCGCATATAAAGGTAAATCTACTGTATATTAATCAAACTACCACCACATGTTTTGAAAGAAATGACTGCATATAATGTCATTTGAACTGCATATAATGTTGTTTGTATTGCATATGATTTGTTTGTACACCACATAAAGATTATTCTAGTGTATCTACACTTTTTTGCATTGCATATTATTAAATAACCACCATGTATAACATAAAAGGTACTGCATATCATGTAAACTGTACCATGTCAATGGAAATATGTACCTCGTATACGTGAAAATGTACGGCGTATAATACAATACAACATAATATATCTATAGGTGCTACCTATTTACGAAATAAAACCGCAAGATAATTATAAACAAAAATTAAAGAGCATACTTTGGCCATAAAAAAGGATTTATAAGTAATTGACTAGACAATAATAATGTTAATGTCATGTTTCTTGCATTATTAAAACATATTTGGAATTCATATTGATGTTGTCTGTTATTTGAACAGAAAATAATAAAGTAAAGACTTTCAGACAATCAAGGAATACATTTATAATGAACAAGGTTAAAACATGGGGGCCAAGATGATCCTTAATCGATCACCTGCATTATGGCAAAGAAGCAAATAGATCAGCCCTTTTCTGATGCCACCTGGCGACTGCCTTTTTCAACCAGTCAATATGACTGGAAAAATTATGTAAGAGGTCACATTTTTGCTAAACCCTTTCCCTATTAGAGACGGTTTCTGAGGCCTATGCAACAGACGATTTAGGAAAAGATTGTCGCCACAAGAACAATTGCTTCTTATGGGAAAGTTATCCTTTTGCCACAATGTTTGATAAATAATCATACTTTGAATGAGTGAGTCAATAGCTCATGTATAGGAATTTGGGTTCTTTCATGTTGATACCAATTTTTTGCGGGTAACGACGTCGCTCCATTGACTCCTTCTTTGGCTACGATACAGTCAAAATTTAGTTTCGGGCGTAGAAGGCTAATGCTGTCGTTTTTGTTGACGAACGGGAAAATATATTTCTTACAGATTTCCATTTATTTTAACTTTTCGTACAAAATTTAATTGCCACATAACACAGCACTTAAATGATCTTAAAAAACACGGATTGAAAATTATTGTCGTCTTTTTAATCATTTTTTTAAAAATCGGATTTTAAAAAAAATGATTAAAGACGACAATAATTTTCAATCCGTGTTTTTCTGCTCATTTTATACATACCCAAAATACCGACTTAAAAAAAAAAAAAAAAAAAGACAATAATTTTCAATCTGTGTTTTACGTCTGCTTTTTGTACATATCAAAAATGAGCGCCCCCATGGTTTTTTTCCAGTTTCATTTCAGAAAGTTTCATGGGTTATTGAAAAAAAAAAAAAAAAAAAAAATCTCACACCTGTTAACTATAAGCGAAAAAACCCATTTATAAATGTTTTTTTTTCGTATTATTGCGCAGGTGCATCAGCACCAGTGCATATATTGGCTGTGTTTAGAACTACCACTGGTGCAATGGGCAATGGGCTTGCGCCGTGTTAATCGTCTTGATCGCGCATGCGCCGTATTTTACCGTCAGCTCCCGAATATTTCTAGACTGTTTTTTTAAAATGAAAATGTAAATTAAAACTATAGTGTAACGTGTACCGGCGTGAAGCCATCGCGGGTCACCCATCCAGGTACTTACCGCGATGAACGTTGCTTAACTTTACGAAAAGGTCAACCACTCTACCAACGTCGCTTTAAAAGCCGGCTTCCACAGCAAGGCTGTAGAGGTGATATTTATACCTATACCCCGTTCCTGTTACATTTCTCCCTCTTTTCTCTTGACTTCGATCCGAAGTCACACAACTGAACACAAGCAGTACACCAGAGCGGAGTCTATGTAACACCACTGGGAACCACCGGGGTTTAAATAACAGAAAAATGGGATTTTTTTCATAAATGCGAAGTAATTGTGCTAAATTGTGCGATTTCAGGAATATATTAAGGGGAAAAAAGCACGCGCATGCGCAGACAAATGTTGGGAAAATCTATTTTTGTTTTCGTTTTACGTATTTAACTAAAACACTATTGTTATCATATATTTATATCATATATTTAAAAGCGGGTTTCGTGTTTTTCGAATCAAACAGTATTTCTTAAGCCATAAAATGCTGATTCCCGCGCTAACATCGAATTGCTGCATCTTGCAGCAACCCTTATTAATAATATATTATTTCTTTTTGGCATTCCTCGCAGTAAGGACGACGAAGTGATAACGATACCAAATGGGGTACAGTTTTTCAAAGTAGGACTGGCAGGGAAAGATTTCACAACGGACATAGGATGGGAGATGAAAACGTTGCAAAGTATATTTAAAGATAACAACCACGAACAGGTGACTATTACTTTAAAGTTTTAGCAATAATCTTGTAATAGAAGACATTTGAGCCGTCCCGCGAGAAAACCAACATTGTGGACTCTGCATAAATTGTCGGCCGGGTTCAGCCTAAGCATGCCGCGCAGGCTAAGCCGGACATACACTTATCGCCTCCTGTTGATTTTCTGTTTTAGGAATCATTAATTTATACATCTATCCCCCTGAGACGGAATGTATTGACTCGCATTAGCCTGCGAGGATTGCACAGGCTGATATGAGTTGATACATTATGCAGAGTCCATAATGTTTGTTTTCTCGTGGAACGGCTCATTTAATGTTTACATTCTACTATATACAAAGAATAAACTATGTATATAGTCTGTGTTGAAGCAATGATTCTATCGAACACTCTTTATACAGTAATGCCCCTTTTTCGACTTAGGAAAAAAAAGCAGACGAGCGTTAGCATTCGCTTGCGGCGCTTTTGTTTTTGTCTTGATATTACTACTATTGGCAATCGACTCTTCCAAATGAGAGCTGGACAATTCCGCATAAATACGCCTCTGCAGCAGACGACTTTTGAAAACATTGTAATAAAATAAGAAATTGCTCAAAATGAGCAATTTCTCCTTTTTGCACCATGTTTTCAACTCTGTTCAATTATTTTACTTTCATTTAAGTTTCTATTTTTTTCGGGTAAGTATTCTGCTGCAGATTTTGCTGCATGTGGGAAAGGGTTAGACAACACAATTTTTTTGACGTTTCTGGTAAACACTATGCATTCAGATCAGACTTGTTGAAGAACATGCTGTTCTGAATCTTCACTGATCTAATTTGTGGTATAGTTGGTTTTCCTGTTATACACAATACATGTACATTAATGTCCCTTGAAGTAACTGATGAAAACATTTTCTTTTTTTTTAATTCACCTTTTTCTCACGATAGAAAACCATCGACATTGTTAAGATCGACATCGAAGGTAGCGAATGGGATTCTTTGCCGAATATATTCGAGACCGGAGTTTACCGACAAATTACAGATCCTGATAGAAGTACACGTTGGTCACAAGTTTGGGAACCCCAACGGACGCTTTTGGGGAAATGTGGGCGTGGCCAAGCAACTTCGCGCACTACGTTTGCTGTACGAGGGTGGATTTCGAATATTTATGAGGGATCAAATTGAGGCTTTTTTAACCAAAATTGATGGCGCGTCCACGCAAACAATAACACCTCAGAACGAAATTTCTCTTATAAACATTGCGTTTTCTCAGAACTAATGATTCCGATAACTCGTGCTGTACGTATTCATTGACAATAAATAAACCTCGGTTATCAATCAAGTATAAAATGCTCACAGTGTTTGCAAGTGATTCATTTTCCGATTATAAGATGGGGTTAAATAGTTAACATGAACACGTGGGATGATTTTCAATTCAGCTACGATTGTAGCATCAATTACCTTTGTATCGGTTTAGGTATGATATACGAGTTCAGAGGACTATATAAGAGGGAGTGAACAGGTCTTTTCCCCATACTATTTATATTACTACTCAACCAAATCCTATGTCGTGGTACTTAAAAGAATCGTCCCATTAAGACGATTCTTTTGAGTACCCACAACGTAGGGTTTGAATTTCAAATAAGGATTTTAGAACATGAAAAATGCCCTTTATCTAAAGCTCTGCGAATTGAGACAGGACGCTTTTGAAATTTGAAAAGTGGAAGGAAGACTCTGTGATATATGTTTTATACCACAAGTGGTGGAAACTGAGTATCATTTCCTGTTTGAATGTAGAAGATATCGTCACGTAAGACTTTTATTTTATAATAACGTTAGTAGAATTGTGCCTGACTTTTTAGATATGACATTTGGCCAACGACTTAAATGCATGCTTACTGATAAAAGACTCATACAGAAATCTGATATATGCATTCAAGATTATCATTTAAAACGAACTGAAATAGTATATAACGTTAAATCAAGTTTAATGTATATTTATTATATATTTATTTTATTATCCCTCATTTTTAGTGCTTATATTAATTAACTTATAGTGACTCGTACGCCCTTTTATGGTTTGGTAGTACCCTTAATATGTACACTTATTGCCTACAAATTTGAAATTTGAAATCCGAAACTAATCAATTGTATATATTCATTACTTGTTTTACGTGTCATTTAAATAAACTATAAAACTACTACTATGATCCACCTACAATATATGTTCGGAGGGATTCCAAAATAAACAAGTAAATTCAGAGAATTATGGTCCCCCGCCAGGGTCAAGGTCACAAGGTCAAAAAAATTGGTATTGATGGAAAGGGGTTGTCACAAGGAATACACATGTGAAATATGAAAGCAGTACCTATTACGGTTCAGAAGTTATGACCAAGGTTAACGTTTTTGTGACAGCGTGACGGACGGACGGACGGACGGACTGACTGACGAATGAGAAATAATAGTCCCCAGCTTTCGCTAAAAGCGGGGGACAATAAATACACAAACAGTTTTTCACTTGCGTTTCTATTCATTGGCCCCCTAAAATCATTAAGATCAATATACAGTCGAGCCTGTATTAAAGACCACCTTAGAATAGCAATTTCCTGTTTATAGCAATAACTATCCCAATTACTCATTTTCTGCATAAACGACCCAGATTGTTCACTTCCCATGCATGGTCTTTAAACACAGGTTTGACTGGACGTAAGAACGAGGATAGCGCTAATATCACCCTGCCAATGTATACGAGTTTTAACCATTTACTACATACACAAAATATGCAGCAGACGACTTTAAAAACTTCCTGGCAAAACTATCGAAAATGTTTATAAATAAACATTAATTAATGAATAAAGTTGATATCGTTGGGACAAAAGGAAAAAAATTTGAGAGAGAGAGAGAGAGAGAGAGAGAGAGAGAGAGAGAGAGAGAGAGAGAGAGAGAGAGATAATATAGAGAGCGAGATAGAGAAAGAGAGAGAGAGAGAGAGAGAGTGAGAGAGAGAGAGATAGAGAGCGAGAGTGAAATATAGAGAGAGAACGAGAGACAGAGAGACAGGGAAAAGGAGAGACAGAGAGAAAGAGACAGAGAGACCGAGAGACAGAGAGAAATAGAGAGAGAGAGTGAGAAAGAGAAAGAGAAACAAAGAGAGACAGAGAAACAAAGAGAGAAAGAGAGAGAGAGAAAGAGAAAAAAAGACAGAGATAGAAACAGAAAGAATGCGAGAGAGAGAGAGAGAGAGAGAGAGAGAGAGAGAGAGGGGAGAGACAGAGACATACATATATAGACAGAGAGAGAGACACACACACAGAGAGACAGAGAGACACACACATAGAGAGACACAGAGACAGACAGATACAGGCAGAGACAGAGACAGACAGAGACAGACATAGACAGACAGATACAGACAGAGATAGAGAGAGAGAGAGAGAGAGAGACAGAGAGACAGAGAGACAGAGAGAGAGAGAGAGACAGAGAGAGACAGAGTGACAGACTGACAGAGCGACAGAGAGAGAGATAATATCGATGTGCACATATTGCGACAGTTTATTTGTTTCATTCCTGCTTTAGGCTACAACACAGCCCTAACGTTAACAAACATAACTTGGAAGAACCAGTGGTAGAGTAGAAGTGCAACGACCTCTTGTACCAAACGTCCCAAGTTCGAATCCTACGTGATGGTCGTGTTCTGTCTTTGTGATTTTCCACGCGCGAGTAGTGATTCAGTCTCCATGAGGCAGACATGCGCGAGAATTATTAATATTTAGCTGAAAGCGTGTTTGGCAATGCAAACACCTTTAGGGTGGCGATACGAAAGCTGTTTATTTGTTTGTTTAGCGTTTTAAGCCACCTTCAACATGTTTTTCAGTTATTTCACGATGTTTTCTGGGTAGGTTGCAGTACTACTGGTCCATTAATCCCGATGAGTCGCGAAATTCTGAGCTTTAAGAAAGGAAACTACCATTTTTAAAATATTTTGTTGGACTCGGCTCGGGATCGAACCTGCAGCCTCCCCATTCAACATTATTCCAGTTATATCACGGTGACAGTTCACCTGTTCATAAAAGAGGAAATAAAGTGAATGTAAACCGTTGATAGAAACTCTATAATATCACGAAAGCCAACTGTATTTGGTTTTACGAACATTGCAGATCAAGATCAGCCATCGCATCCTGCATCAACAATTGTCCCATTGGGTCAAAATTAAAGACAAAAAAAAGAAGAGATAAGTTTGAAAAAATGTAAGCAAAATGTTAACGTAAACATGCTGATTTGCATGTGCATGCATGTATCAATCTGCATATCCATCGACGTACACCAAACGGTTGTATCTAATTAAATTGGATGCTTTATATACAGCCATTTTGACGCCAAGTATTAGTATAAACATGAGTGCACCATATTTGATAAAAGAAAACAATGTGTTTGGAATCCGAGTAGACAGTAGGGACATCTGGTAAATAGTATTTGTAGCTTAGTTATATTGGTTTGTTTACGCCGTTTTTTAACATTATTTAAGTTATATCACGGCAAACGTTCTCTTATTTATGAACCATGGGTAAATAAACCAGTACTTGGCTAAGAAATGTACATTGCCCAACGGCAGATCAACATGACCACCGCGGCTGGGACGCCCGGTTGTTCCAAATCTCCGGCGCTAACCACTAGACGAAGGCGGTTTCCTGACATTGCAGTTTTAATACATAGTTTAACTATTGTTGGGATTAAATAATTGTCTTTTCAAAAGCAGTCTATTGCGAGAGCGCCGCAAAGTGTCTGAATTAGTACGAAAAAACCCCATGAATGTTTTTTTTTCGCTTATAACGAGCATAGCTCGTTATGAGGTTTAACCTTAATAAGGGGAAATTTCCTATATTCAGTATGGAAAAAAATTGGGTGCAAAGAAACTACGGCCCAGCTCATGAAATCCAAATGAAATTACATAGAACAAAGCAGGGAACCATAAGTTTGTATTGTTTTATATTAACAGTTTTAAACAACATTGATATATTGTCGGAATGTCTAGCTAACTGTAAAAGTTGCATTTATCCCTTTATTAGATGTGCTACATAATTGTAATCAATTAATTCATTAATTGTTAATATTATCATCATTTACAATACCATTAAAGTTCATGCAATACATTTTGTAAACATATTTAATATAATAACTATTTTTTCTGTATGTTAAAGACGGTTACAAAATCTGACACAAGGTTACGACATAACTTACATAAGATTATGAAATATAAGAAATATACCGGTTACGAGATCACTAGGTTAAACTTACTGGCTCCCCACATAGGAACATATTCGTCAGAGTTTTAAGATATTGTTTATAAAGCTCTGGCGGGAAGGCATTCTGTGCAAAGGAGCGGATCACTCTGAAGAAATTTGATTGAAGTCAACGTTTCATTCCAAATGGAAACACAACAACGCGACAGACGCGGGCGATATAAGAAACAATGCCAAGCCGGCATTAAAAGTGACGAAAAAAAGAAATTGTGTTGGTGTTAATTGTGAATGTGATTGATGTACCATGGACTGCTATACATTGAACAGAGATATAAACACAGCGGGAGTTGATCGTAATGGATGGAAAGTTGGGAGGAGGGTTGTCAAGTGGGTAGAGTTGCTTAAGTGGAAAAATCAACCTGTTTGGAAACCACACTGAATGAAATGTGCTAGTTTAAATATACATACGTCAAATAATTTAATTGATAACATAACAGAAGAAGAAATTACAAATGCGGCATGCGTCGCAGACAATGTTGAAAATAAATATTTGAAATGCTCCATAAATTATTTATTACCCGTTTATACCAAACTATTTAATTTTTGTGTTTAAACATGGCTCTATACCCGATTCTTGGTTAAATGGTTGTATTATTTCAATTTTCTAAAATAAAGGGAACCTAAACGCCCCTGAAAATTACAGGCCTTACCAAGCTGCATGGGCAGAGTAGTCATGTCTATGTTAAATAACTGATTGAATAGTTGTGTTGAGGAAAATAATCTTCTGAACCCTAACCAAGCAAGTTTTCGTAAACAACACTCAACAGTTGACAATATCTCTGTTTTGCATATACTATCTCAATACTTTAAAACCAAAATACGTAAACTCCTTTGTGCCTTTGTTGATTTCAAAGAAGCTTTGAATTCTATTTGGCGCAATGGTTTGTGGTGTGTTTTTTAAAATACAACATAGATGGAAACTTTTTAAACAAAGTTAAAAATATGAACGAAAACATCAAAAGCCGTGTCTCTTTAAATGGACAACAATTTATGAAATTGTTCATGCACATTTCAATAACATAAAGTGGTTAAAATGTGCCAAAATAATATTTGATAGCTGCGGCAAAGCTACATTTGGAATAATCAATTTTTTGTCGGTTAAAAATCAATGTTGGTTAACGAAATCGATCGAATTTTGAAGTTCCAATTCATTCAAACATGGCAAGCAGATTAAGTAAGCACTCCAACATACAATTCTCGACTATACAAATTTGAACATAAGTTTAAAGAGTTAAATTTTAGAATCCTTGATGTTGAGCTGCTTCAATCATTTATCAACTTTAGAACACGCAATAACTACTTACTAATAGAAACAGGCCGTTGGCAAGGCATTCCTCGGTATCATATAGTATGCAACATCTGTAATTCTAATAATTTAGCGGGCGAATTCCTTTATACCTTTTTAAGTGTGAATATTTCAGTGATAATAGGTCCAAAGTAATAAATAAATCTCAGTGTAGAAACGCAAACATGTACACGTTAATAAAACATCATAAACTCTACGAACAAACAAGCATTAACATCTCTTTCAAAATTCATCTATGCTGTGCTATAGAAACGAAAAGAAACCACCTGACTGTACATGTACTTTACATTTTCTATTATTCCTCCTAATGTGCTAAGATAAATATTACTGGACTTTCCTCCTCTCTGTTTTATTGTGTTAATATTTTACTTAATAACTCCGTCTCCTGCTATATACAAGAAAGCCCCCACAGTATGCCAAGATCGGTCTGCTAATTCAATAGTCTCATTCTGACACACAGTGCTCACTTAGCTAATAAGAATACTTAATAATGGTGCACAATATGCTCCGGACAAGGACATTCGAAAGGGACCAACCGACCACAGGGTGACTCCTATATATCGCCTTCAAACTTCATTTGTCGGGGGTATAATAATAGTACAACACAGTTTTCTTATAAGCAAGCCACTAATTAATAAAGACCAAAGTAATTGTGTGCCTATATCTACTATATAACAGCATGTTATACCCTACCATAGGCGAATTGGATATTGGTTTGGCTTTGTTCGTCCGTCCGGATCCACATCTGAGGCATGGTTGGATGAATATGATTTAATTATATTGAAAAGAAAAACAACCATAGGGAAATATTAGAACGCAAGTTTAACTAAGATTGCCTAAAAGACACCCGAGTTATTTTCAATTAAACTTATATTATACATGTATTGCATATCACATTCACTTTGTGGACACTCTTCTTGTCATATTAACATAAGATATTCACGAAAGTTCATAACTTGATTCTAATTCATACCATTTTTACGTTTTGAAGTACGTTGAAACTAGATTTCTCACATTCATAAATTACAGGACTTTATAAATTGGTTGGAAATATTTCCAAATGCTGTATTTTGCTTTACTCTCCATTCCTGATAATTGCTGCTTTAGACACCAAACTGTTTAAACGATTTGTGAAGTGTGTTATCTTTGCTGTGCATATTATTTATAAATAATATTCGACAATGGTTGCATTATCAAAGCATTATCTTCGGTATAAATCAAAGCTATATAATACTAAAAGTGTTTACGTGTAAATAGTAGTACTCATACTCCTCGCTCGATTGCGTTATGATAAAGTTGACATTTCATACCTGATTGGTCCATGCTGCTTATTTTCATGCTTTAATAATGCAAGCAAACACGAATTGTATATAAAAGTATTTTCAAGAAGTGTTTTCTTAAAAGGTCGAACATACAAAAAAGAGGATTTGGTTTGTGATCATGTAACATGTATGTATGAGTTATGTTGCCCAAACCGATGTACGAGCTATATATATTTGTTTGCAGATTTCATGAAGTTTAAATTTCCCTCCCGACCTGTTCACCTTCAGCTACAGTGAAGGATAGAAAGTTAGAATAATTTGAAACCATTGTCTAAACTTGCTGCATGTAGTGTTTTCAAATATGCTACAGCTGAGAGTATTGCTTGTTCTGGTCTAAACATGCTTTATATGCAGAACATATTTACCCGGAAAGGTCAACAAGGGGAATAACTCAGAGGGACTGCATAGGGATGCAAATACAAAAGAGAACTTAAACATTTGTAAAAAAACAGAATTACCATAATATTTGCAAAAATCGTTTTTTGTGATGTACTTATATTTTTTCATAATCTCCCGCCCCCATCCGCACCTTAACAACTGGATTCCTCAACAAATGCGGCAAATTGATATTATAATTTCATTATGTGCCATTATGCTAAGTTTGTAGAGCGCAAAGCGTATAAAAGATATATGGGCCGCTCCATGAGAAAACCGGTGATAGTGACATAGCATAAGTTATGCCGTAATCATCACTTAAAGTTTGACGCCGTTTGTGTGTGAGTGTGGCTGAAGTTAAATTAAATGTTAACACAGAGTTTGATTTGGTTTATAAACATCATGTTCATCGAGGGATGAAATGAAGAGCGACATGTAAATATACTGATACAAGCCGGTTAATCTGCCCCATTTATTGGAAGAATTTATTATTAATTCAAAACATCCAACAAACACGAGCGTGTAAGATTAGTAAACAGATATATATGTATATCAATAACCTGATAAGTTTATGCATTTGTTCAGCCTGGTCAGGATCGCCCATGTCTATGCAGTTTTACATTCTTCCTGAGAGTTAGTTTGAAAGAAATGTTAAAAGCCAACTTAAGTATGAACTATAAATGAAATCGGCATTGATACTGTCGTGATCTAGTGACCCCAGCTGTCATTAAAGCAGACTGTTGCAGATCTGAATGTTTGATTGGACCAAAATGCACCTGAACATGTCGTTATCTAGTGATCCCAATTGTCATTAAAGCAGACTGTCGCAGATCTGAATGTTTGATTGGACCAAAATACACCTGAACATGTTATCTATTTATCCCAACTGCCATGTGTTCCCCACTGTCGAAGTGTTGTTTTGATTAAAACAAATTAAAGCAGAATGTTGCATATCTGAATATAAATAATAGAAAATTATAAAAATATCATCATTTGTTAAATTCAATTAACCTATACAATACAATACAATACAATATGCTTGTATTGTAATATAAGGCCTCTGACCCACAATATATATACATTACATACAAATCAATGCTTCAGGGCAACTCACAATATACACAAATTTGACAACAATTTTACCAAGTATCATACTTTATGAATAATATTAGTGTCATATGCACTTATTTCATGCAAAATAAATATTGCTCATAATGAAATGTCTACCTTTGGCATGATGTTTTCAAATCTATTCCGTATACTATTATACTGGTTCTACCTTGATTATAGACATTTTCAAAAAATTGCAATGATATTTTCACAGTTTTCTGCTGTAGATGGTTATATGTGGGTCAAGTTTTAAAAAAAAAAGTAAAATATTTAGTCTGTGATATTGTTTCCGGTCAAATGTTCCTTCAAATGTGAAATTTGCAAAAAAAAATCAACTGGTCAAATGTACAGTTGTGTTTAAAATTTCGAACTTTTCTTCCCTTTACCATGTTCATTGAAACATTTGGGATATATTTTGTCCATGTAAATTATGTTGCATGATGAATACATATAAACTTGACAAAAAGTAAATACATACATAGAAAGATATAGTAAACTGACCTTTGAATGTATATAATTTATGCGGTAGTTAAATTCAAAAGGACAATAAATATGCAGCAGAAAATCTTTAAAAAAAGTTTTGTCAGAAATTAAAACTCATAATTTGTTGTAAAATTACTCCTTAATGTACCGGTACTCTTTGGAATCTAGACAGAGAAAGCAATGATCAGATTTGAATAGTTATCATATATCAATCTATTAATATGAAAAAGGCAAAGCCTCGTCACGAGCACAGCGCCTATAATGGGTCTAAGCTGTAGGTATACGACTACCATTATTCTGCCCCTAACCTTGTTCATTGGATCGGACAGATAGATAACGGAGAAATGGTTTCCATGTATTAACTATTTAATCATCAGTTTCCACCAATTCAACCGTAAAAACTGAAAATATACAATAACCCTAATAAACAAACAATTCTCAAATCTTTTACCTGAAACTTATATCTCACATGACACTAGAATCAATATTGTAGTATTGCAGACAGTTTGCCAACAATGTAGATCAAGATCAGACTGCACAGATGTGCAGTCTAATCTTGGCAACAACCTCAAAATGCATGACTGCGTGTCAAGGGTCAAAAACATGTCAAATATAATAATCTGTCCAAAATAAAACTCAAGTGCAAGTATAAACCAAGCAACTGAATAAGTTTGTGCTCAGATTAGATTGCAAAGGATTAAATTGGAGGCTAGACTAGCACAAGTTGAACCTATTGAACTAAACTGTAATATCATTCATAATGCTTTTATGCAAAATAATTTAAGGGCGTACCACCCATTACGCACAATACGCACGTGCGTATAGAAAATTAAACCAAACGTCCATTCATGGCTGTACAAATCACATAGCCCGACGTCCGGGACAAGTCGTAAATCGCATCGGGCAAGTCGCTAATTGCAATTGAAAATCTCAGTCCCGGACAAGTGGCATTTTCTGAAAATCCACGTCCCAGTATATTAACCCATTTACGTAACAGTGAATGTAAATTCCTGTGTCTGGTAGCCCGGCTTAATTATTTACACACATGTCTGTCGTGTAAAAATTTGACTGTATGTTACATGCGAAAAACCACTCGCGCGTGACCATAACAAATCAATAACAGTAGGCGGAGTTACCCACCTGTCAGAACTAGTGGTTTCAGCCAACCGAATCGCGTCAGTAATAAGCGATTAACGTGATATATATGTACCCAATAAGACAGTCCAATCATAAGTGACAATTGTTCCTTGGGGCTGTGTTATTTCATGAATGCTAGGGAATTACCGATGGATCGGTCTCATTAAAATATTCCCTTGAATGTATTTTGATGCATATTTCTACTTTCGGTATGCGATGTTTGCAAACTAGTGCAAACCGGTTCAGAAAGACTTGAAAGAAAATTTTCGCCATGCAGAAGTTAATAAAATAAATTCGATCCAAATTAAAGACAATACGACGACTTCTAGAAATTATCTTGCCTTTTATCAATTTGAAATACCTTCAAGATCGACATAATATTCGTAATATCAGGGACACAAAGAAAATTGTTTGGAATGAAATATATAAATAATTCCCCCGAGTATGATAATTGCCAAATCACGGCTTTGTTTACCAAAAGTAATTAGCATAACCGGCGGGGAACAAAAATCATATGACTTAATAGTTTCGATTTCATTGGATGAAATGAGAAATTTGATAAATGCTATTCACGACCTGACGACCCCGATGTTTACATTCAAAGCTGTTTACCGATTTCTAATTCTCAAAGTAGGGAACCATGACTAAAATTGCGCAATCATCAAAATGGCGGCTATGTTGCGAATAATACCTCAACACCAATCTGACTAAAGTACACGATCTGACTAAATGTAAATGCGTAGCGTTAATAGGAGATGATTTTAATGAGATTGACTGCAACACATGAAACAAATTTAACGTTTTGATGTCTTTTATTTTTTTTGACAATATTTTTTGATTTAATAACTAGATCTACATTGAACCTGATAAATTTGACTTTTGGTTAATAAAATTGAATTTATTTAATATGTCTTTCTTTGTAAAACTGACCCTGGTATCGTACACTGCCCTGTTTCGGTGAGGGACCCAAATCGGTGACCTTATTATTTTGTTATCTTCAATTTGAAAAGTGCTATTGCATCATTTGACTATGTGGTCTCAAGTTTAACATTTCTGTCAATAGCTTTTGAATCTTTTGTAAATAATATTATATGGATAAAATACATACATTTTATGCAGAATATTTCAAATAACCTACCGGTAGTGAAAAATAATCTCTTTTCCAAATTTCATTTTTTTTAACTGAATGCTGCACTACAGGTCTTTTGCAATAATGTTATTTGAATTGGTCACTACCCTTAAATCATGTACATTGCGTGCTCTTAATGTTATCTTTATACAGAACTAGAAAAAACCCACTAAATAACAATTAAAACACTCAAGAAATCTGGTAGCCCAGTCACAATTCTGAAATTTGTCGCACGTTAAACTTGATGTGCAGAAAAGTGGGACAAGTGAGAATCTTAGCAGGACAAGTGGCTGAACTTTTTTTTTTTGTACAGCCCTGCCATTTTAGAATATCAACACTGTAAATTGTAAAAAATCAGGAAAGTGCGTATAAAACATTCTTCTCTGGTTACGCCATGACCCTGTATTTATTGTTATACAACATTACATAATATTCTAATTCTATGTTGAGTAAATCTTGCTGATGAATACACAACTTTCAACCCATCACCACTCTGCCATGTGCTTTACTACCCTGTGGTATAAAACTTATGAAAACATTGTTGGTTAATGAGACACTGCTCATAATGAGCAATCTCCCCTTTACCACAATGCTTTCAATCCAAAAACACAATATCAGTTCACCTATATGTTAATTTTAAATGTCTGCAGACTTTTACAACTTGGAAAAGTCCAAAACCTTGTCATCTAGTTATGGGTTAAACACAGAGAACAGAAAACGAAAGTAGAAGTATCAAAACTATTTGTTATACCAAAACCAGTCTCATTGATATATGCATACCACAAAACAATGTAAACCCCTTTTAGTATGATTGAACATCTTTCCTTGTTAGTTTACCAGTACCAGACAAAGAAATAAGACGACTTGAACAGTTGCTCAACTAACCGGTACAATAAATTATGCAGATAATGTCCATATTCTTACAGAATAGCTAAATAAAGGTACATAATGATATCCAAAATAACTTCAAAAAACTTATTAGACACATTAAAACTATTTAACTTACACCCTGGAGCCTGTAGAGGCATTTTTTCAACAGCTAAACTGTTTATGAAGCGCCATGAGGTGATTCCTTTCATTTCCGGCAAGAAATTGGGACAGGTCTAAAACACGGACCGTGTCTAAAACGCGTACCAATTTATATCGAGGCAGAACAACCATGATTAAGGAATATGTTACAAGCTGTCGGAACTGGGACCGTTATTGTACACTATCCCTACTTTATCTTTTGGTGCAAAGTCAAATCATCAAACATTTAAACATTCACTTCATCACATAAGCAATCACATCTATAATACAGTAAAGTCAAACATATTAATAGTCTTAACAAGATATCCTTCAATTTGTCCTTGTGACATAGTTTCAGACAGGTTTATAGCAATGTTCAAAACAACCATCTGTCAAAGTTTCAACATGCTAACATTAAATGAAAAGCTTTCAGAGTGTTAACAACATTTTCCTTAAATATGGTCTAATGACCTTATGTTTGATCCGAAATGACACATATTTGAACTTGGCCTAGCTGTCCTCAGGACAAACATTCTGACAAAGTTTCAAAATGCGTACCAATTTATATCGAGGCAGAACACTCCCCGTCTGATATCTAACTTGATATCACATAATAAAATGACCTTTAAACAAGTTGTGAAATTCAGATGACCTTTAACTGAAGGTCAAACAGAGTAAAATATGTATATACACACACTTAAAACCCTTAACCCCACAGATATTAATTCAGAATACCATTGGCATTAAATAATAATTAATGGTAGAAATTTGAAAGGCATGAGAGAACATGATGGGAAAGATAGTGTCACTGAACATGAGCAAACAATCTCCCCACACAATGCTTTCCAATACCGTTTATAGCAGAGACATAAAAGAATCTATGTGGTAAAGGGATTATGCTACACAATGTATCAATGAAAGTTTGGTCTGGCACAGCAGACACACATTAGTCTTGAATTCTTCCCGATTCCTCTGGATTTTTATTCGCAGTTTACTAAAAGGATTAGTTCATTAATTGGCCTTATGTAGTTCAATGTTTTGCCATCTTTTGCGACACGAACTTCAACGGTCCTAATCCTAGAATCGCGTTCACTTGGGAATGTTTTCACTACCACACCCAGTGGCCAGTTATTTCTATGTTGTTCTTTGTCGCGAAGCAACACTACATCACCAACATTTACGTTAACTTGTTCGTTTGCCCATTTGCGCCGCGTTTGGAACGATTGTAAGTAATTGTCTCTCCAGCGTTTCCAGAAGGTATTTGACAGTATTTGAACATACTTCCACTGAGACTTATAGATTTCTCTAATGTCAGTTGACTGTGTCGGTGAAGACAATGGTTCGGTCTTTTGCGTGAGTAACATAGCAGGAGTTATTACAACCAGATTATCAGGATCATACGAAATGGGTGCAATAGGTCTGGAATTCATGATAGCACTCACTTCACACATGAATGTACAAAGTATCTCATGAGTCAGTTTTTGTGTGGGACTATTCAACAGCATGGCATCGAGGATTCTCCGAGCAATACCTATAAGCCTTTCCCAGGCTCCTCCCATATGGGATGAGTGAGGAGGATTAAATGTCCAAACAATTCCATTCTTTCGTAAATGTTCATGCACCAAACCTTTTTCAACACAAATACTAGACGCACCTATGTCATCTATGGCCCCAATGAAATTTGTACCTCGATCCGACCTTAGTTCTTTGATTGGACCTCTTATTGCCATGAAACGTCTTAGTGAGTTGATAAATGCCGAGGAAGTCATGTCTTCAACTACTTCTATATGAACGGCTCTAGTGGCCAAACATGTGAAAATGATTGCCCATCTTTTACTCTCCGCAAGTCCACCTTTCGTTTTGCGTGCTACAATCATCCACGGTCCGAATGTGTCTATACCAACTGCGGTAAACGGTGCACCAGGCGTAACGCGATCTACAGGTAAGTCTGCCATGCGTTGATGAAGGAATTTACCCCGTAATTTACGACAGACAACACACTTGTGAATTGATGAAGAAATCGAGCGCTTTGCTCCTATAATCCAAATACCACCGTTTCGTACTGCAGACTCTGTCATAAGCCTGCCCTGATGCTGAACTTTACAATGATAATACCTTATAAGTAAACTGGCCAAATGAGAGTTTTTAGGTATAATGATTGGATGTTGCTGACTATAATTCACATCAGCATGTTTCAAACGTCCACCAACGCGTAACAGATTCTGTTCATCTATAAATGGCGAGAGAGAAATAATGCTACTACTGTTAGGCAAAACTTCTTTTTTCTTTAGCAAATCAATTTCTTTTTTAAATGTATCTTTTTGAACTGTTCGGAAAAGAAATTTCATGACACCAGTATCATCAACAGAACCACTCTTTGGAATTGAGATATTATCCTTATGGGCCCTGCAAACCCTTTTTAAGAGGGAAAATGCTCCGACAAGTGATTGCAATTTTGAAAACTTCTCAAATTTCTCTGCAAGTTTTGGTGCCACACTAGTAATTTTCACATTTATTTCTGGCCTTAATTCATTGTCCCCTGCTTCGTCTACAAGGCCAAAAGAAGGACCGTTAGCAAGTTCTCTTGTAAATGATCTGTCTCTCAATAAGGCTGGTCCCAACAACCACATGCTGTGAGAAAAGTCATCAGGTGAAAAATTGTCTCTGGTACCAGAATCGGCTGGGTTCTTTTCAGAGGGAACATAATGCCACTGGTTCGCATTGGAAGATTTTAATATGATTTGCACTCTGTTAGTTACATATGTATAAAAGCGCCTTGTCCGATTGCTTATATAACCGAGAACAACTTTGCTGTCAGAATAATACACGAAATTGCTTGTTTGAATGTCTAACTGTTCAGCAAGAATTTCTTTTAGATCAACAGCTAATACAGCTGCACACAATTCTAAGTGTGGAATGGTAGTCCCTCCTTGAGGCGACAACTTGGCTTTTCCCATGACGAAACCAACTTGAGACTGTGACCCATGAAATGTTTTTACATATGCCACAGCGGAAATGGCCTTCTCTGAAGCATCAGCGAAGATGTGAATCTTTAAAGAATCAGCCTGACTACATGAACTTGTTACAAACATACGTGGGAAATGTAAGCCTTTCACTTCCTCTAACTTGTTTTTCCAAGACTCAAATCTAATCCTGAATTCCTCTGAAAGTGGTTGATCCCATCCATCACTAATAGAAGTAATCTCACGCATCAGCATTCGTCCACTGATAGTTATTGGTATGAGGAAACCTAAGGGATCAAATATGCTGCTTATACTTGACAAAATACCCCTCTTTGTAAGTGGTCTGACAGGGATGTTTAGACTGAAAGTAAACGAATCTGTATTGAGATCCCAAGAAAGGCCTAAACTAGCTTGTAGTGGTAGCTCATCTTCAAATATATCTAGTGTTCTCAGGTTCTTGTCCAAGTCTTCTATAGGAAAAGCATCCATTACTTCAGGTACATTAGAAGCAATTTTGTGTAATTTCAACATTCCATTTTCCATTAAAGTTTGTTGGGCATTTTGTAAAAGGCTAATAGCTTCATCTTTAGTTGAACATGATGATAGACCATCGTCCACGTAAAAGTCCCTTTCTACAAAGTTCTTAATGTGTTTGTTGGCGTTAGCGACTGCCTTCCGAAGTCCCATTGTGGCCACTGCCGGAGATGGTGTGTTCCCAAAAACATGAACTGTCATTCGATACTCAATTAACTTCTCTTGAGGATCATTATTCTTAAACCAGAAAAAGCGCAGGAAGTCCCTATGCTTCTCATTCACAAAGAAGGAATAAAACATCTGTTGTATATCCGATACGACTGCGATTTTGTCTCTTCGAAAGCGGAGTAAGACGCCTCGTAAATTGTTGGTCAAATTTGGTCCTGACAGTAAAACGTCATTTAGTGAGTGTCCATCACACAAAACAGAAGAGTCGAAGACACCCCGTATCTTGTCTGGCTTATGGGGATGGTATATGCCAAACAGAGGTAGGTACCAACACTCTTTTCCTGGTGGCAAAACAGGTGCAATTTCCGCGGCTCCGGACTTGAAAACCTGTTCCATGAATGCTAACATGTGTTGCTGCTTTAAAGTATTTTTACTCAAAGATGATACTAAGGTTAATGCTCTCTTTAACACTAAAGCCCGATTGTTTGGTAACTTTGGTCGTGGAGTTTTAAAAGGAAGTGGTGCTTCCCAGTGACCATCGTTATTCTTCACCATTCCATCCTCCATAATGGAAAGAAACTCATAGTCATTCTGTGACAAGCCGACACATTCATCCAAGCTTGAGGTTTTGAAAATATCTTCTTCAACTTTAAAGCTTTTAGTACATGGGTCAAATATGGTTGGACGTGTTGATTGCCAAAAGTCATTGTTAACACAAGTCTTAAACACATTAAGCTTTAACACATTTGGTCTGTGGAACTGACCCAAACAAACCTCGCCGATAATAACCCATCCTAGAGGCAGTTTCTGAGCAAATGGCAAATCTTTCGGTCCTATAATTTGCTCTTCAACATGAAATGCTTCCAAAACATCTCTTCCGATCAATAGACCAATCTCTGCTGTAGAGACTAAAGGGGGAATTTTATCACCCAGAGAAGATAAATGAGAGTAATTCTTAGTCACATCTGGTGTTGGGATTTCAGATTTCATGCTAGGTATTTGGCACTCAATCAAACTTGGTAACAGCAACTGTTTAGAGCCATCTATTGCCTGTACTACTATATCTGAAGCACATTTTCCATAAATTTTGGTGTTACCAGCACAAGAGTTCAATGAATATTGATGAACCTCACCAGAAATGTTTAAGTCTCTGAATAATTTGGGGCTGCCAAGCGTCTTGTTACTTTGGTCATCATGAACAGCGTAAGTTAAAAGGCGTTTGCCTGGCTGACTTTTAAGATGTACTCTTACTAAAATTGTTTTAGCACATGATCTGCCAGAGAATTTGTCTCCACATAAAGTTGTACACTTAGATGCTATTGGGGTATTCTCCCCGCCATGATTTGTAGACCCTGAAGACTGAGACTGTGTGTTTACATGCATGGCGGTATTATGATTCAAACTATCACAATCCTTGCACTTGACTTCAACTTGGCAATCACGAAATGCATGCGAATTAGTGCTACAACACTTGTAACACATTTTGTTTTCTTTCAAAATTCTTTTCCTTTCATCCAGAGTTTTATTTTTGAAAGCCCTACAGACATTTAAAGGATGACCATTACCATGCAAGGGACAATAGGAATCGACTTTTTGTTGATCAACTTCAGTCTTAAAAACACTAACTTTCTTGTGTTTTGTTACAGTATCACCAGAAGAATTTGAAATAACAAACCCTGGGTCATTGCAGCGAGTACTCAGTTCTCTGATAAACAAAACAAATTCACTAAAAGGAGGATAGGGTACTGAATGCAACCGTTTATACTTTGAAGCACGATCAAACCACTTTTGCTGTAGCCCATATGTGAGTGTAACCAAAACTTGATTCACACCTGCAGAGGTATCATACTGTCCAAGCAGAGCTTTGTAGCGTTCATCTTCTTTCATGGACTCTATCTCGTTTAAAATATCTGCTAATTCATATAGAAGATGGAAATCTTTTTGTTTTTCTATTTTTGGAAAACATGCTATTTTTGCCTTAAGTGCTGCATCAATCAATTCTGGTCGACCATATCTCTCTTCAAGTCTTGCCCAAATTCTTGATACTGCCAAGTCTGGGTTATTGGCATTTGCATTACGTAGACTCTTAGCTTGCGCTGATGACTTTGATCCAAGATATTTCACTAAAAGATCTAATTGCTCTCTAGAATTAACCCCAAGTTCAGAAATAATTGCCTTGAAATTCTCTTTCCATACTCGGAAGGATTCAGGTTGATCATTAAAGTTGGCAAACCTTGTCATCAACAACTCTTTACGAATGAGGTAATTTGAAAAATCTTGAAATGGACTGCAGTTTGATTGTCCTTTATGAGGAGTAGAGGAAATTTTGTCCAGTTTATCAAACTGTTGATCCTTTTTCAAAATTTTAGTAGACAAGGGTTGAAATTCCTTGTTATCATGACCTTTTACTGGATTCACATGGTCATATGTGGATTTCAATTCATTTTGACTTTCTACATAGAATTCTGTTCGTGCTTTTTGAACTGTGTGTAAAGATTCACATGATACCTTTGACCTAGTTTCAAATTCTTCATCAAAATAAACTTGGTATTCAGCTTGAGCAACTGCTAAGTCTCTTTCTACTTCTAAAAGTTCTCTCTCTGCTTTAATTTCAAAAGTAGCCTTTTGTATTTCTGCTTGCCTTTTTTTAAAGTCTTTTTCTTTGCAAGCAAACTTATATTTTACCCGTGCAGCTTCCACTTTAGCCTTTTGGTGTGTGACGTATGACAATCTTGATAAATTTGAATTAACAGACTTGCTGCACACAGACTTTACACCTGTCACAGAAGGTGGTCTTTGATTGTTAATGATTTCATTTTCTAAATCTTTGTCGATATTGACCAGGACTGATAACACTTTCTGATTAACTTCCTTTTCTAATGTTTGTGCTGCTAATTTTTCTCGACTGCTTAAATCGCACGGATGACGTACAAGAAATTCTACAAAGTCATAAACCTCGTCTTTATAGGCATCCAAGAGTTGTGATAAAGTGCTTTTAATGTTCTGAACATCACTGTATTTGTTTTTGGTTTCAAAGTTTTCTATTTCTCTGTATATTTTGTTAGAAATTGAGAAAAGTTTTTGTTTGCGCGATTTGATCATACCAGACAAATACTCCTCTCCTCGTTCTGTTTGCTGCCTCTGTCTGTTGTAGTCGGTTTCCACCCCGAACCCTATGGAACTCGTCTCAGAAGCCATCTTGTGCGCGAGTCCTCCGTGGATGAGATTATGCAGGGTTTTTTACTATTCTGCCCCTAACCTTGTTCATTGGATCGGACAGATAGATAACGGAGAAATGGTTTCCATGTATTAACTATTTAATCATCAGTTTCCACCAATTCAACCGTAAAAACTGAAAATATACAATAACCCTAATAAACAAACAATTCTCAAATCTTTTACCTGAAACTTATATCTCACATGACACTAGAATCAATATTGTAGTATTGCAGACAGTTTGCCAACAATGTAGATCAAGATCAGACTGCACAGATGTGCAGTCTAATCTTGGCAACAACCTCAAAATGCATGACTGCGTGTCAAGGGTCAAAAACATGTCAAATATAATAATCTGTCCAAAATAAAACTCAAGTGCAAGTATAAACCAAGCAACTGAATAAGTTTGTGCTCAGATTAGATTGCAAAGGATTAAATTGGAGGCTAGACTAGCACAAGTTGAACCTATTGAACTAAACTGTAATATCATTCATAATGCTTTTATGCAAATGACCCTGTATTTATTGTTATACAACATTACATAATATTCTAATTCTATGTTGAGTAAATCTTGCTGATGAATACACAACTTTCAATCCATCACCACTCTGCCATGTGCTTTACTACCCTGTGGTATAAAACTTATGAAAACATTGTTGGTTAATGAGACACTGCTCATAATGAGCAATCTCCCCTTTACCACAATGCTTTCAATCCAAAAACACAATATCAGTTCACCTATATGTTAATTTTAAATGTCTGCAGACCTTTACAACTTGGAAAAGTCCAAAACCTTGTCATCTAGTTATGGGTTAAACACAGAGAACAGAAAACGAAAGTAGAAGTATCAAAACTATTTGTTATACCAAAACCAGTCTCATTGTTGCACCTTGCATATATATGCATACCACAAAACAATGTAAACCCCTTTTAGTATGATTGAACATCTTTCCTTGTTAGTTTACCAGTACCAGACAAAGAAATAAGACGACTTGAAAAGTTGCTCAACTAACCGGTACAATAAATTATGCAGATAATGTCCATATTCTTACAGAATAGCTAAATAAAGGTACATAATGATATCCAAAATAACTTCAAAAAACTTATTAGACACATTAAAACTATTTAACTTACACCCTGGAGCCTGTAGAGGCATTTTTTCAACAGCTAAACTGTTTATGAAGCGCCATGAGGTGATTCCTTTCATTTCCGGCAAGAAATTGGGACAGGTCTAAAACACGGACCGTGTCTAAAACGCGTACCAATTTATATCGAGGCAGAACAACCATGATTAAGGAATATGTTACAAGCTGTCGGAACTGGGACCGTTATTGTACACTATCCCTACTTTATCTTTTGGTGCAAAGTCAAATCATCAAACATTTAAACATTCACTTCATCACATAAGCAATCACATCTATAATACAGTAAAGTCAAACATATTAATAGTCTTAACAAGATATCCTTCAATTTGTCCTTGTGACATAGTTTCAGACAGGTTTATAGCAATGTTCAAAACAACCATCTGTCAAAGTTTCAACATGCTAACATTAAATGAAAAGCTTTCAGAGTGTTAACAACATTTTCCTTAAATATGGTCTAATGACCTTATGTTTGATCCGAAATGACACATATTTGAACTTGGCCTAGCTGTCCTCAGGACAAACATTCTGACAAAGTTTCAAAATACTGAAGCAAACATTGAGGTCAAGAGTCTTTACAAGATTGTTCTCAAATGTTTCCTAGTGACCTTGGTTTTTTTTTATCCAACATGATCTTTAATTGAATTTAGCATAGATTTGACCATAACACCAATTATGACAAAATGTCAACATGCTAAAATTAAAAATGCAGCATTCAAAATGTCTGATTGTTTACAAAATGTGCCTTCAATTTACTCTTGTGACCTAATTTTTGACCCACCATGACCTTTTTTGTTTTTACTAGGCCTATGTATTGTTAAGACAAACATTCTGACAAAGTTTCAAGCTGCTGAAGTAAAAGTGTGGTTTCTAGACTGTAAACAAGATTTTCCTTCAGATTGGTGAAGTGACCTAGTTTATGACCGGATATGACCCAAAAATTGAACTTAGCCTTTCTCCAAAATGACATCAAGACCATAATTCTTACAAAATTTCAACATGCTAAAGATAAATATGCAGCCTCCAGTGTTAACAAGATTTTCCTTCAATTTGAACTTATGACCCAGTTTTTGACCTCATATGACCAAGTTAAATAAGGAGTCCAGAGTGTTTACAATATATATTTTCCATCAAATTGACATTGTGACCTAAATGTTCACCTCACAGGGCCAAGATTTGTTGGAGATGAACTACTGCTAAACTTGCATTCATATTGGATGTTGTAAAATGATGCCTGTAGAGTGTTCACAAGGCAATTGATGATGCCGTGTGAACGAAGGACATCAGACAAACTGTGATCATGAAAAACACAAACTGTGCAATCAAAGAACAGGACTTTATTTGAATTTGATATATACTTATCTGTTTATAAACATTACCTTGTATTAATCCATTAGTATTATATGTAATCAGCTGAATTTCTTCTCCAGTCATCCTCAAAACAGCTGTAATTCCATCATTGTATGCGTTGCTCTCAATCTATTCCCTTGTTTAATGTTGATGCAGGAAGTTATATTATCCCACAGTTAAAGATGCATGCAATTTTCATTGTTTTGACAGGCACGAATGACCAAAGGGTATATCACTAACTGCCTATTATATAATTAATGAACTTCCTCTCCCATTTTCGACATAACAGCTGTGATTCCATGATTGTACAGGTTGCTCTCAATCCATTTACTGTTTTGATGTGTATGCAGGAAAGAATATTACCCCACAGTCAAAGATGCATGCATTTTGCATTGTATTGACAGGTACCAATGACCAAAGGGTATATCACTATTGACTAACTGCCTATATAGATATGAATTTCCTCTCCAGTAATCGCCATAAGAGCTGTTATTCCATGATTATATGGGATGTTCTTAATCCATTCTGTGTTTTAAAATAAAACTTGATGCTAATATCAATAATCATTGACTGCTGTTTTAATACATGACAATAACTGCAAATAAGAGTGACTTTTAATAAAATAAGATGATAAATGTCTTTAAATAAAATAAGATGATAAATTAATTAAAAAACAGATCTATGAAAATAAACATGTATATTAGTTATGTCAGAAAGCCAAGCTTTGGGCTCTGAGAATAGTTTTCAAGTTTTGATTTAGATCAGGTTGTACCTCTGTGCAGTCTTATCTTATCTGGATTATTCATTTAAACCAATTACTTTAAACTTATCTATTTTAGCTTATATCTTATTTTAATCACACTCCATGTCCTTGAGATACAACCAGTTCTTACGCCATTTGTGTAGAAAATCCCAGTCTTCACCGCTTCGAATTCAGTAAATATTTGGGGGATTTTTTCAGAATTTGGTAGATTATGAGGATGCCAGTGAATATTTGTATTTCTATGCACCGCATTTGACATTTGTTAGGCCAATATTTGGGCAGAGTTGCTTCTATGATTTTTTTTTCAAAGGGGCCAACTCCCCACTTATGTTCGGAATAAAAGGAGCCATTAAGGCCGTTTTCAACAAATTTTCAGTCATATCACGGCGACCAGTTCACCTACTCATGCATTTTCTGGTTTTCCCACTCCAGTACACCGCACAACAGGCTGCTTTTCCACTTAGACTATTGAACAGACCATTGGTGAAAGACGAATGACGCAAGTCACAATGACTTTTTGTCAAACGTCGGAATTAATATTGGTCGAGCTGGGATTCAAACTCACAACCCCTGGATTGACAGCCCGCTTCGCTACCGGAGCTCGGCAATTTATATATGATAAAAGGTCAAATTAGTGACAATGTGCAATTGATGCTACTTACATGAATCATATTTTGCCGCAGGGTGACTGGGTTCCTTTAGAGCATCGCAGTGATCCTGATCTGCAATGTGCCTTGTTAAGAGGGTGCATGGAAATACCGGAATGGACCGAAATGGGCAGGAATGGACCGGAATGGACCGGAATGGACGTATGGAAATACCGGAATGGACTTATGGAAATACCGAAATGGACTTATAGAAATACAGGAATGGACATTGGAAATACCAAAATGGACCGGAATGGACAATGGAAATACCGGAATGGACCTATTTGAAAGCATGGAAATACCGGAATGGACCTGTATATTTATACAATCATTTAACATAGAGTTTATTATTTGGTTTTCAATAGTGTACCTTTAAGTACATCTGGACATGTTAATGTGTTAAGTTGGCCTGACATAAGCCGTAAAACATTATACATTTAAAAAATGAATGTCTAATTAGACATTAGATATATGCACATTTTCATATCTAGAAGGCAAGTTAAATATTATATATTCAAAAACTCAAATGTCGTATTAGACATCAGACATTCAATTAAACATTCGCAAATTTTAATATCGGCAAATTAGACGTTAGACAATAGACATTAACAAAAAAACACGGATGTTTAATTATACATTAGACATTAGGATTTCACATTCTTAGAGAATATCTAGAAGATAAAACAGACATTCAATTATTTCAAATTACTTAGTTAGACATTAGACATTCACAAATTAGAATATGTACAACCCAAATTCGACATAGGTCATTATACATTGAAAATAACGAATGTCGTATTGCCTAGTAAGTCATTAGACATTCGATAAGACATTAGCACATAAGAAGATCTAGAGTCCAAAATAGACATTGAACATTGTATGTTTCAAAAAACGAATGTTTAATTGGTTAGTTAGACATTAGACTGTTTAAAGTTTCTATCAGACATTAGATTCGATATTGACGAGACATTTGCAAAATCTAGAAACCAAATTCGTCGAATGTCATTATACATCCAAAAATCGAATGTCGAATTGCCTAGTTAGACATTAGACATTCGCAAATTACCATATCTAGAACCCAATTTCTTCGTAGGTCATTGTACATGTAAAAACCGAATGTCGAATTGCCTTGTTAGATATGAGACATTGAATAAGACATTCGCAAGTTCGAAGATCTAGAACATAAATTAGACGTTTACCATTTTACATACAAAAAACGAATGTCTAAATGCCTAGTTAGACATTAGACATTCACAAATAATAATAATTAGAACCTTAATTCGACGTAGGTCATTGTTCATGGAATAAACGTATGTCTATTTGTCTTGTAAGACATTCGATTAGACATTCGAGCAATCTAATAGCTAGAGCCCAACATAGACGTTTGGCAGAGGACAATAACATCCAAATGTCTGATTTGCCGATTAAAACAATGAACATTCAACTGTTGTTTTAACATATGATCTTGATTAAGAGTTCTATGTCTCATGTATATGCTGAGGAAATTTCGGGTAAGTAGCTCTGCCAAAAAGGATTTTATGTGTGAAAGAAATTTCCGCGGCTACTTGCCTTGCCAATGTTCTAACCTTCTAATTTGTTAATGTCTAATTGAATGTCTAACTAGGCAATTAGACATTCGTGTTTTCCATGTACAATGACCTTGGGTTCTAGATCTTGTAATTTGTGAATTTCTAATCGAATGACTAATGTCTAACTCATCAAGTAGACATTCGTTTTTTTAACGTTCAACGTTCAATGTTCAACGTCTACTTTGGGCTCTAGATCTTCTTATTTTCGAATGTCTTATTGCATGACTAATGTTTTATTGCATGTATAATTGTGTTCAGGTGTGTATAAATTAATCATTCGGCCTTCGTGATTAATTACTATAAAACTGAACTCCAAGTCGTGATATAAGAGCCGGTATATCACGCAAAATGAGATCTGTTTCCTAAATTTGCAAACGTCTTATGGAATGTATAGTGGCTTACTAGGCAATTAGACATTCGTTTTTTACATGTACAATGACATACGAAGAAATTGGGTAATTTGCGAATGTCTAACTAGGCAATTCGACTCGTTTTTTGGATGTACAATGACATTCGACGAATTTGGTTTCTAGATTTTGCAAATGTCTCATTCATATCGAATCAAATGTCTGATAGAAAGTCTAATGTCTAACTAACCAACTAGACATTCGTTTTTTGAAACATACAATGTTCAATGTCTAATTTGGACTCTAGATTTTCTTATGTGATAATGTAATGACTTATCGAATGTCTAATAACTAACTAGGCAATACGACATTCGTTTTTTCTATGTATAATGACCTATGTCGAATTTGGGTTGTACATATTCTAATGTGAATGTCTTATTGAATGTCTAATGTCTAACTAGGCAATTTGAAATTAGTTTTTTGAATGTCTATTTTATCTTCTAGATATTCTTTGCGAATGTTAAATTCTAATGTCTAATGTCTAATTAGACATTTTTTTTTTTAATGTTTAATTTGCCGAACATATATTAAAATTTGCGAGTGTTTAATTAAATGTCTGATGTCTTATAAGACATATGAATTTTTTAATATATAATAATTTTCTAACTTGCCTTCTAGATATTAAAAGTGTCTGATGTCTAATTAGACATTCATTTTTTAAATGTCTAATGTTTTAGGGCCAATTTCACAAATTAACATGCCAAGATGTACTTAAAGGCACATCATTGAACATCAAATAATAAACTCTATGTTAAATGTATAAAACAGGTCCATTCCGGTATTTCCATGCTTTTCAAATAGGTCCATTCCGGTATTTCCATTGTCCATTCCGGTCCATTCTGACTTAATTTCGATAATTGATGTATCCTTTTTTACATGTAAAAATAATTTTTTAATTTTGTTAAGAGCACACAGGAAAAGTCATGCCCATATAAATCCGTTTCGGCTCTTGAACTCACTGGGGACGTTTCATCTTTGATTCACTTAGTCTGAAAAGATGTTAGTTTTAACTAAATTATTCAGAAATATTCCGTCCACATTGCAATGTTTCACCACTAAAAAAATGGAGTGATGTCATGCAGCAGAAACGTAAGATATTGCGTCACAAAATGTGTCACAATCTGCACTTGAGGACTTCCAAGAACACTTCTAAAAATAGATTTACTTTTTCTTCTTATAAATGTGCGGTTTTAGTGGTCGCATTAGTTCTGAATGGGGTATAATGGCCGTAGCGATTCCGAAATTTTAACCAGGTGCTCCTGTGTGATCCAGAACAGAATATTACCCTAGTGCATAAATTTAGACATACAGGAGCACGTCCCTGTGATTCAACTCTGTGTTGGTGTACTTGGGTAAAGACATAAATATACATGTCTCTGATTTGGGTCACAGGGTGTTTCGTGTAACCGATATGTTCAGCCAATTATTGCATTGATCTTTGACAGTCCGAAGGAGTTTTTGTCAGAAGACATACGACTTCAGCGAAGTCTGCGTAGCATTGAGGGTGAAACAAATTTACCTTAAGAGCATCTTAGTCAGACAGTGAAACCAAAATAGTCCATCGACAGAACATACGTCAATACAACCCATCGCTGATTCTCAGATTCACACTACAGCTTGATTTTATACCAACGCCAAAATAAATTTTATGTTATTCAATGGGAAACGAGAGCGATAAAAATTCAATGACCACAAGACAGCAAGCAATAAGCCAGCGAGCAATAATTACCTCCCTGAAAATATAACGGTGATTCGTAAGAAGGTAACGTCGTAAAAACAGCTTAACGGGTAAAATCATACAAGTCGTTAAAGTGTAATAAATATATATCTGTGGTTTAAATGATTGATAAGGAGTATGTACCAGGTATGGGTATGTAGCAGAAGGTCCATAGCTACAAAATAAGACCATGTATGGCACTCCATCATATCCAGAAAAAAAAATTTTGACCAAAAGGGGCGTTTTTTTGTGTGAAAATGTGTGAAATAGTCATTCATTAGAAAACAACTGTATTCAGACTAAAAACAAGTCAATGTGACCCCATAAGACCAGGTATGGGTATGTAGCGGAAGGTCATAGCTATAAAATAAGACCATGTATGTCACTCCATCATATCCAGAAACAAAAATATCTAATGAAGGGAGGGGGGGGGGGGGGGGGTATTTTTGAAAATGTGTGAAATGTTCATTTAATGGAAAACAGCCGACAACAGACTGAAAACAAGTCAATGTGACCCCATAAGACCAGGTATGGGCACGTAGAAGAAAGTCGTAGCTACAAAATAAGACCATGTATGTCACTCCATCATATCCAGAAAAAAAAATATCTATTCAATGGGGGGGCGTTTTTTTTGTTGAAAATGTATGAAATAGTTATTTATTGGAAAACAGCCGACTTCAGACTGAAAACAAGTCAATGTGACCCCATAAGACTAGGTATGGGCACGTAGAAGAAAGTCATAGCTACAAAATAAGAGCATGTATGGCACTCAATCATAACCAGAAAAAAAAAATTTGATCAAGGCAGGGGGGGGGGTGGGGGGGGGGGGGGGGGTATTTTTGAAAATGTGTGAAATGTTCATTTAATGGAAAACAGCCGACAACAGACTGAAAACAAGTCATGTGACCCCATAAGACCAGGTTATGGGCACGTAGAAGAAAGTCATAGCTACAAAATAAGACCATGTATGGCACTCAATCATAACCAGGAAAAAAAATTGAGCAATGGGGCGTTTTTTTTTGGGAAAATGTGTGAATAGTCATTTTATTGTAAAACAGCTGTCTAAAGACAAAAAACAAGTCAATGTGACCCATAAGACCAGGTATGGGTATGTAGCGGAAGGTCATAGCTATAAAATAAGACCATGTATGTCACTCCATCATATCCAGAAAAAAGAATTTGATCAAGGGAGGGGGGGGGGGGGGGTGGGGGGGGGGGGTATTTTTGAAAATGTGTGAAATGTTCATTAATGGAAAAACAGCCGACAACAGACTTAAAACAAGTCAATGTGACCCCATAAGACCAGGTATGGGCACGTAGAAGAAAGTCATAGCTACAAAATAAGACCATGTATGGCACTCAATCATAACCAGGAAAAAAAAAATTGAGCAATGGGGGCGTTTTTTTGGGAAAATGTGTGAAATAGTCATTTATTGTAAAACAGCTGTCTAAAGACAAAAAACAAGTCAATGTGACCCCATAAGACCAGGTATGGGTATGTAGCGGAAGGTCATAGCTATAAAATGAAGACCATGTATGTCACTCCATCATATCCAGAAAAAAAAAATTTGATCAAGGGAGGGGGGGGTTATTTTTGAAAATGTGTGAAATGTTCATTTAATGGAAAACAGCCGACAACAGACTGAAAACAAGTCAATGTGACCCCATAAGACCAGGTATGGGCACGTAGAAGAAAGTCATAGCTACAAAATAAGACCATGTATGGCACTCAATCATAACCAGGAAAAAAAAAATTGAGCAATGGGGGCGTTTTTTTTGGGAAAATGTGTGAAATAGTCATTTATTGTAAAACAGCTGTCTAAAGACAAAAAACAAGTCAATGTGACCCCATAAGACCAGGTATGGGTATGTAGCGGAAGGTCATAGCTATAAAATAAGACCATGTATGTCACTCCATCATATCCAGAAAAAAGAATTTGATCAAGGGAGGGGGGGGGGGGGGGGGTATTTTTGAAAATGTGTGAAATGTTCATTTAATGGAAAACAGCCGACAACAGACTGAAAACAGTCAATGTGACCCCATAAGACCAGGTATGGGCACGTAGAAGAAAGTCATAGCTACAAAATAAGACCATGTATGGCACTCAATCATAACCAGGAAAAAAAATTGAGCAATGGGGGCGTTTTTTTTGGGAAAAATGTGTGAAATAGTCATTTATGTAAAACAGCTGTCTAAAGACAAAAAACAAGTCAATGTGACCCCATAAGACCAGGTATGGGTATGTAGCGGAAGGTCATAGCTATAAAATAAGACCATGTATGTCACTCCATCATATCCAGAAAAAAGAATTTGATCAAGGGAGGGGGGGGGGGGGGTGGGGGGGGGGGGGGGTATTTTTGAAAATGTGTGAAATGTTCATTTAATGGAAAACAGCCGACAACAGACTTAAAACAAGTCAATGTGACCCCATAAGACCAGGTATGGGCACGTAGAAGAAAGTCATAGCTACAAAATAAGACCATGTATGGCACTCAATCATAACCAGGAAAAAAAAAATTGAGCAATGGGGGCGTTTTTTTGGGAAAATGTGTGAAATAGTCATTTATTGTAAAACAGCTGTCTAAAGACAAAAAACAAGTCAATGTGACCCCATAAGACCAGGTATGGGTATGTACGGAAGGTCATAGCTATAAAATAAGACCATGTATGTCACTCCATCATATCCAGAAAAAAAAATTTGATCAAGGGAGGGGGGGGGGGGGGGGGGGGGGGGTATTTTTGAAACTGTGTGAAATGTTCATTTATGGAAAACAGCCGACAACAGACTGAAAACAAGTCAATGTGACCCCATAAGACCAGGTATGGGCACGTAGAAGAAAGTCATAGCTACAAAATAAGACCATGTATGGCACTCAATCATAACCAGGAAAAAAAAAATTGAGCAATGGGGGCGTTTTTTTTGGAAAATGTGTGAAATAGTCATTTATTGTAAAACAGCTGTCTAAAGACAAAAAACAAGTCAATGTGACCCCATAAGACCAGGTATGGGTATGTAGCGGAAGGTCATAGCTATAAATAAGACCATGTATGTCACTCCATCATATCCAGAAAAAAGAATTTGATCAAGGGAGGGGGGGGGGGGGGGTGGGGGTATTTTTGAAAATGTGTGAAATGTTCATTTAATGGAAAAGAGCCGACAACAGACTGAAAACAAGTCAATGTGACCCCATAAGACCAGGTATGGGCACGTAGAAGAAAGTCATAGCTACAAAATAAGACCATGTATGGCACCTCAATCATAACCAGAAAAACAAAATTAAGCAATGGGGGCGGTTTTTTTGGGGAAAATGTGTGAAATAGTCATTTATTGAAAAACTGCTGTCTACAGACTAAAAATAAGTCAATGTGACCCATAGGACCAGATATGGGTATGTATAGATTAGAACCGATACTCTCTCCCCCAATGAACCTTAAGCGTATTCAATAACATTTAACCGTGCTAACTGCCAGAAAAAGAAGGAAATCGGCCATCCGAGTTACAGTGGGCACTCCGATTGACCGACCTTGCACAACAACAATCCTTGAAGACTTTCCACTTGGACTCATAAACGATTCTAGTGATCGTCGTCTTGATTCAGAGATGCGAGAGCAACTTTCTGAGAAAAGTCTCTCTCTTTGACAGAACGCTTGATAAGGTCCAAGCGTGAAGGTGCATTATAGACCGGTTGGGATGAAGATGCCGACCTGGTAGTTGAAACAGTACGTCTTGGCGAAGAGGGAGACGTATTGGATTTGCTGAGAGACAGGCCAGGAGGTCGTTGAACCAAGACCTCTGGGGCCAACAGGGTGCTATCAATAGTAATTGCACTGTTGAGAGCGAAGAACCTTTTGAAGTACGATCGGAATCAGAATAAACGGGGGAAAAC
>JASEVX010000013.1:2756759-2809259 GCA_031761405.1 Serripes groenlandicus
TTTTACTGACACTACAGTTTTGTCACTCACCCTGCTTTAATGGCTGACACTCTTGTCCAGGGAAGTTTGGTGGCATACAAGGCTAAAGATCGAATCATTTACATTTTGGCCCAGCGTACACTACTTGAACAAAAGGGCTATGATGGCCCTGGTCCGCTCACCTGATTAATGCGATGTTAGTTGTCACGCCAACCACAATTACCTTTTTTCACCAATTAACATGGATTAAAGTAATTTCGTAGAGGATGAGCAAAATAACATTTCTACAAAATTACTTGGAAATTGGTCAGATACTTTCGGAGAAGAAGATTTCGTAAGGTTTTCATTAAATACATACATTGTTAAACAGCCCCCACCCCTGGCGACCACATTTGTTTACCGATCAACATGGCTTGAATCAGTTAGAATGTCAACTAAGGAACATGTCTACGATACTATTTGGAAATCGGCCTGATACTTTCAGAGAGGAATATTGTTAATCTTTTTGCTAAAGCCATATAAAGCAAAACACCTCCGCATTCTGGCGGCCATGTTTTTAGAACATGGCCTGAAGAAATCTGAAAGAGGGTCACACAAGGAACATTTCTACAAATTAATTTGGAAACCGGCAATATACTTTCGGAGAAGAATATTTTTAAAGTGTTTACTTTAGCCATATTAGGCAAAGCAGCCCCACCCCAAGCGGCTACGTTATCTAATCAATAAACATGGATTGTAGTAACCTGATAGAGGTTCATCCAAGGAACATTTCTGCATAATTATTTGGAAATCGGAAAGATACTTTTGGAAACGAAGATTTTTTAAAGTTTTCACTACAACCCCTGGCGGCCATGTTTTAAGATCAATCAACATAGCTTGAAGGAATGTGATAGAGGGTCACCCAAGGAACATTTCAACTACTTTTGGACGATTTTAATGTTTTCACTATAGCCGTATAAGGCAAAACAGCCCCGCCACCTGGCGAGCATGTTTTAAGGTTTTTTTTTGGTTGTCGTGGAAACCAGAATTCTGCATTTATTAACAGAAAATTGAGGAATTATGTTGATGACACTGAGGGGATACTTTCTGTGAGGTTTTATCCCAATTTACCCATTGTATGTTGACGCACGGGCGCCGGTCAAAGGACGATCACAATAACTAAAAGGTAAAAGCTAAACATAGGAATAATGACAAATAGTTTCGGGTTCAATTCAAAAGTAGAAAACTTCGATTCTGGGATGATGAACAGATACATTGAAGTCAAGTTCATGTGTTCAGTATTGATCATACATGGCATAGGAGCAAACTATTACTTACTTCATCCATATGTATATATTACGGATTGTTTTAGAATATAAGAAGCTATTTCTTAACTGGCTCCCTCAGTTTTGGCTGTGTGATTTTTGGATAAGAGTAACTTGTCGTTTTGTCGAGGGACGGGGGGATTGGCTTCAGAAGATTGTTTGGGTTTATGATATCGATAAAACAAAAGTGTGCGCTCCCTGGCCAACAGCAAATTAAATTCAAACTGTGTATTACTACCCTCAGGTGAATCTTCAAGACTGAAGTTATCTACTTTTGAACATAAGTAATTTCATACAAAGTTTTTTTATGTGTGAATTGAATATTTTCTGGATGATTTGTAATTACAATATTGTTGACTTTTTGGACTGTTTAGCAGCCATCTTCAGAGTTTCAGTGGACTCTCGAGAACTCTAACATGTGATAATTCGAATATATCGTTTAACTCTAACATGTTATGATTCGAATATATCGTTTAACTCGAACATGTGATGATTCGAATATATCGTTTAACTCAAACATGTGATGATTCGAATATATCGTTTAACTCGAACATGTGATGATTCGAATATATCGTTTAACTCGAACATGTGATAATTCGAATATATCGTTTAACTCGAACCTTTTCGAATGGTGAGCACTCTCTTGTATGCAACATGAGCCCCATTTTTCCTTTCAATGTTATAGGGTGTTTTACCTGAGAAACGCATAGAAATTGTCTCAATTGAGGGCTGAACCTGGTTGATTAACTTGGAAAAAAAGAAGAAATTTATTTTTGGTGTATTGTGACCTATATAAAATGTGGATTGATTTGACACGTTTAATCCCGTTATCCGTTTTTCTACAACAACAACATCACCGCCGTTGTTGTCATCACACGTATATGCATTTGAAACCATTTCTGGTAAATAAGAACATACCGAATATGTACTGATTGAATGAGTAAAGAAACGGATTATTAAATTGAATAAGTGACACTAATTTAGGACTAATATCTACTAGAACAACAGCAATACTACCATAATTGTTTCAATCATCCCTATGATATAATGAATAAGCCATTGAATAAGACATATGTTATTGAATAAGTAATATGTTATTGAATAAGTGACAACACATTAAGCACAACATGTGCAACAACAACAACGTCGTAATCCGTATCTGCATTTTAAACCCTTTTGTGATAAGCTGCATTACAACTTAATATAACTAAAAACGAATATGAGGTTGTACATTTGGTCACATGAACAATTTCGTCGGAATTCGTTGACCTCCATGTACCACCTCGGTGGTGTAGTGGTAGGGCGTCCACCTCGGGAGCATGAGTTCACGAGTTCGATCCCCAGCCTGGTCATACCAAAGACTTTAAAAATTGTAACAGCGGCTGCCCTCCTAGGCGCTCAGTGTTTCGCGGTTAGCATTACGACTGTCCGACTGATGTCAGGATAAATGGACCATTAGTACTGGTAACTTACCCTGGAAACGACGTGATATAACTAAAACCGTGTTGAAGGCGGCATAAATCACAAAACAACAAACAAATTGACCTCCATGTAGCATTGTTTGCCTGATCTTTATGTGGAATATTAAAGGTGCTGAACTCCAGATAGAGATAAAACATTTGAGATGTTGATACTTCTTCAAATATTGCTAATTGTGACCACAAAGTAAGTAATAAATAGTTCAAAACTATTTTGTAATTTTTTGAAATGAGTCGATTGAAAATCATGAAAATGTACAAAGTTTGCCTTACTGGGTATGTCTACCCAGTAAAAATGAAGCATAAACGATCAATATTTAGATGTTTATTGAACTGGTAAGTTTAAATTATCCATAATTATGATTCTAATATTTCAAGACAACTTTTGAACAGTTTTAAAACTTTGACTATGCTATCTATAATCTGGAGTTCAGCACCTTTAACAGCTTTTACTGATTCGGCTTTTATCAACATAAACAGGGTCTTCTTTATCATAAAACCGTTTACGCGACATTTACATGAAGTGGTGACAACAACAATAATGGTGATGTTGCTGTTGTTGATTTGTGTACTTGACTTCTTGTAGTATCTTCTATTTATGTAATTAAAAGTTAATCAATGAATAACATTAACAATATTGTGGCAAAAGGAGAAATTGCCCATTATGGGTAATTTCTCCTTTTACCAGAATGTTTTTCAAAAGTCGTCTGCTGTTAAACTGTACGGTAATTTGACGTAACGTGTATTTGCCTGGTCAGCATGTGCCACGTCAGTGCGTTAAGGAAACAAAAGTTGCAATAAAGCAGATACACGATGCATCCTGGCGTATGACTAGTTCTTACAATCACACCGGTATATGTTTGTAAAGGCTACTTTATAACATAGGAATGATTGAAATAGAAAATAGGTTTGTTTGTTTTATTGGGGATTAAGGCCGTTTTCATCATTATTTCGGTTATATCACGGCGACAGTTCACTTATTCATAACCCTTGGGTAAACAAGCCAGTACTAGGCTAGGCGATGTGCCTTGCCCATGGGCACTCCACCATGACCGACGCGATTGGAGATCGAACCCTGAATGCTCGGTTCCCAATCCCCGACGCTAATCACTCGGTCACAGCGTATTCCCCATAGCATAAGGTAATTTCGTTGCCTTGTTAGAATTGTCTATTGTGATTCCCGTGCGTTCAATTTCAACTTATCTTTAATTATGATTTCAGACTCCATAAACAACTATTCGATCAGTGAATCAGTCACGGGTAGGTCACGCTTTGCTATGGTTCACACCAGGGGCGAAGTAGCTCTAATTTATTTGTGGATTGGCAAACATTCGCTGACGTACAATTTCACTGAACGAGCAAGTAGTAAAATAAAGCTGGACATAAGATTGAACAAACACGCCTTTGTATTTAATTTGAGATAAGGGGAGATCAACGTAGCAAAACAATATAAAATATAGCTATGATTTATATCCCTTTTTACTACTATGTACGAGATTCTCTATTTTAATTCAATTTCGATCGAAGGTGGCAATATAGGCATTCGGCAATCGGCACAGGAGAATATAGTCGTTCCTTTTATCAACAACTGTTTCAAGGTTGTGTTTTGACAAATCATGTTCATTTGTTACAAGTTATTTCAACAGTTTTGTGCCTAGATATTTTCGCAACAACGTCGGTTAAACCAGCTACGTAGATTATTTACCTCCCTGATTATGCCTGAGGTTTCGTATCTTTTACAATGTTGGCACTGCAGGTTACAAGAAAATATTATTAGCAAAATCATTTGAAAACATTCAACAATAAAAGTACTGAAAGTACTACTGGAAGGTGGTTTTAGAGTGATGTCAGCCAGGTGCTGATGGGTAATTTAAAAGCATTCAACAAAAAATGAAAATAAAATTGCCATAAGACTTAAACTTATATATTGGTTATCAAACGGTGATCTTTGATGTATAACAGTGTTTCAGTTGCTAAATCTTCCAGGAACAATGGGTAAAAACAGGTGTACCGGAAATGGGGTATAGGTACAACTACCATGTTTACAGCCTTGCTGTGGACGCCGGCTTTTATAGCGACGTTGGTAGAGTGATTGGCATTTGCATGGAGTTAATGAACGATGAACATGAGCGACGGAAAAACGTGTGCGGCGCAAGTGGATGCGCACGCATAAAGTGTTAGGCACGTTCTTCATATTCACGCAAGATGCTTCTCGTTAACCGCCATTGAAATGCAGGTACACAACCACGCCCAATGTAACACAGGAAAAGACACCGTCTAACACACTTCCCCCACTTTGAAAAGAATGTCTCCAGACATTCAGAGCTGTAATACATGTTATGCTGTGTAATAAATGATTGTCTGACTACAGGAAATAATATACATTTCATAGCTACAAAATCGATACAATATACAATATGTACGATGTGAACCCGACGCGACTACAGAAAATTAAACCAATATTTCGCAAGAAGAAATTGTTGATGAAATTGGGCTAGTCCAATCTCCGTATTTATCTGGCGGTTTTCTGTTACGGACAGGTCGTCGTAAAATCGGTAGGTCTGGGGATGTCTGCTGACTCTCGTTAAATCCGACCTCATATTCAATATTTTCCGCAGATTGGACCGTGGATAAAGGAGGATCGTAATCTAGGATGTGGGAAAGGTTCGGTGAAGCTGGAGTTGTAGCCCTCTGACGAAGATGTGGTGGAACATACTTCTGAGTGAAACGTTCACCCTCGAACTCTGACCCACTGCTACTACCATTGTTAGAGCTGCGTTGGTCTTATCAAGTAATATATTTACAGTTTCCACTATCCCTAGTTGATGGTGGTGATAACTCATCGAAAGGTAACGAATTTACAGGCAGTAGCATGTTACGGTGCAGAGTCTTCTTTGGCCATTGGTTAAACTCCCGCTGAACCTATATATTCTAGTAAGTTCGGGTTTGGCTGAGACAAAACAATATAGACATAGCTGTCCCACTTGTCCAAAGTGTATGGGTAGTTGTAAAACCAACTTTCCGGACAAGTACCCTGTCACCAATTTCCAGTTTTGGGTTTTGATTTTTGTATCAGATTAGGTCTTATTACGCAATGCAACTTTTCTTGCTTCTTCGGCGGCAGTCCTATACGCGATTTCCAGACGTTTGCAGAGACACATATCTTGACACATATCGAGTGTGATCCTCAGCCCCGGAACACCCGGAAGTTGGATCGGTACCTAAATATGAGTCAATACTGAGTCTGGGGTGCCAGCCAAACATCAGAAAATGAGGGGCGTAATCTGTAGCGTTATTCCGAGTTGGGTTGTACGCTTGGACAAGCGGAAGCACATATACTTTCCTGATGATTCTGTAATGTACCGAGCATTTTAAAAAGCGTCTAATTAATTCGCTCCGCCTGACCGTTTCCCATTGGATGGTAAGGAGTAGTCCGGGACTTACGGATACTAGCAAGCTTACACAGCTCATGAATGGTCTTTGACACAAAGTTTCGTCCTTGGTCACTGTGCAACTGCTCTTGTATTTCTGTAAAGCAGGGAGTTCCGAACATTTACGTGTTCTCTCTCCCCCTTTTAAAACCGCTACCAATTAGTTCAATCACTTTCGCAATGTCATTGTCAATCTGCTGTCCTCGCTTCCAATCAACACTTGCCATTTGTACAGTAAGATGTTGCTCCTCATTTGCCATATGAGCAACAGCAACCTCTGGCACGCAATGGGCCAAAGAAGCCGAGACTATTGCAGCCTGGTGTATGGCCGTTATCTCCTTAATGAAATGATTTCGTCTAGATAAACCGTCAGTATCTGCATTACTTTTGCCACTGCGATATTTAATAGCTTAGTTGAAATTAGCTAGTCCAGCTAACCATCTGTGCTGTGTGGCATCGAGCTTTGCAGACGTCGTGACATATGTGAGAGGATTCTTATCAGTTCGCACAAGAAATTCGTTCCCGTATAAATAATCATCATCCGTAATGCACCATTTCAAAGCTGAAAACTCTAGTTTGTGGGCCGGATATTTTCGTTCAGTGGCGTAGGCGATCACTCGCTCTACACCGTCTTGTTTTTGGTAAAGCACAGCACCAATACCAAGTGAATTGGCATCTGTATGGACAATAAATGGTAAACAATAGTTGGCATATGATAACACTGGGGATGTAATAAGTGGGTCCTTAATAGATTGAAAAGACAATTGTTGAGCTACGTGTTGGATGTTTTGACTTATTCGACTGTTTTTCTTCGATTTCTTGTTACAACCATGACCTCGAAGAAGAGCATCCAAAGGCTGAATAATTTGGGCATAATTCTGAACACATTTGCGATAATAATCGGTGAATCCGAAGAATTGCCTAAGAGATATCGGATCATGAGGTATAGGCCAAGCTTTAACTGCGAATATCTTCTCCGGGTCAGTTGCAATACCTTTGTCAGAAACAACGTGCCCGAGGTAAGTTATTGTGGTTTTAAAGAACTCACACTTAGAAGGTTTAACATTAAGATTATTTTCATATACCGTTTAAAAACGGATTGTAACCTATCTAAATGCTCAGAGAAGGTAGAAGAGAAGATATGGATATCATCTAGAAATATTAGACAATCTGGAAGGTGTATATTACCCATGCATGTCTCCATCATACTTTGGAATGTTGCCGGACCATTTGTTAACCCAAACCCCATACGATTGAATTCGTAAAAAACAAGCTGACCAACACTGAAAGCAGTTTTTGCATTATCATCTTCCTCCATTTCAACTTGGTAATACGCAGAATGAAGAACGAGTTTCAAGAAGTACTTAGCAGAGGAAAGGACGTCAATTGTGTCATCAAACCGAGGCAACATAAAAAAAAACATCCTTCCTAGTTTTATTGTTTAGTTTTCGCCAATCAATACAAAAACAAGGGGCCCCCGATGGCTTAGGTACGAGAACAACGTTCTATGAAAAGGGTGACTCTGATTCCCTTATCACTTTGGCTTCAAGTAACTCCCTAACATGTTGACGGACTCCCTCAAATATAGCCGGAGGAATACTTCAATATGGTTGCTTAAAACGGGTATCGTCTTGTAGAATAATTTTATGCTTTACAAGGTTAGTTTTACCAATGTCTTTAGTTGCAGTACAAAAGACGTGTTTCCACTGGCCATAAATATGGTAAAGTCTATGTAACTGATATTTTGTCAAGACGGAAGTATCAATGGAAAAAACTAAACCTTCCAAAGAGTTTCAAAGTTATCCTGAGGCAAATATGATGTGACGTCATCAATAACTTTAGCCTGTGATATTTCACAAAGGTTTGCCTTAAAAGACAACGTTCTAGCAGTCATATTGCAAATACAAACGGGGATCTTTACCAAAGAAGACGTATTAACCTTCACTACTCTTGGGCAGACGGTGTAGGAAGACATTCCATCAATGCTTTCTGTCACACAGTGGGAATGCTATTGTTTAAGCCTCGTGTTATACCGTTAATGGTCACCATCTCAAACGGACCAACAATAACTGGTCTACGAACACAAGCCTTCACAAGTATGCCAAGATATTCCCTGCTTAGCAGCCTCGCACTCTATATGTATTCTCTTTGAGGGTAATACCATGATAAGAAACAAAATATTCACATCTCCGATACAATATACAATATGTATTTCAAGGATGAACCATAAGCATTTGACAAAGACAATCCCAAAGTGTCAATGGGTAAAAGGGTGGTTTTGAGTTTCAACTGCTGACAAGCTGAATGAATGATAGTTGTAACCATTGAACCTGAATCCAACAGTTACCATTACCATTGATACTAACATGGTGCTTGTTGCACGAACCAATATGTCTTTGAGACTTTTACATCGGACTCAGGTAGGGCATCATCATAACCAACCCTCATATTGCCCTCTACAAAGGTGGTTGATAGTTTGACTGTTCGTGCAGTTGCTGGTGCAAGTGATGTTTTTGTTGTTGCTGGTGCTGCTGTGGTTGAGGTTTCTGTGGTTGTGAGTGTGTGTTTCGTGCACGATCATGTCTGTAAGTACCATTTTAATTATCCAATTTTGATATTATAGAGTCAAACTTTGTTTCAAAAGTCTTTTCAAATTGATTGAAACGGGACTCCATCGTGTCTAAACGATGTGTCAGCTGTTCAACAGACACTGGATTATGCAACGTTTTCTTTGTTGAAGACGTACTTTTGATAAGTGACTATTAGGACAGACAGCGTACATGTAAGTTTATTACATTTCTATATTGATTATTTCAATAAATTGTCACCTGTTGTTCTTCAAATAGATTTATTTGACTGATATAAAGGGTCTACGTCTTTGCAGCATTGTTTTCTGGAAATATCCATCTGTAAAAATTGCAAACCGATCTATTTTGACTTTGACATATTGATTGATTTAGTCATAAGCCAGCTAATCTTGTTTAAGTCAATATCGTTGAAAGCGGTGTTAAATTTAAACACAATGTATTTAACCTTATCAATATTGAAAGTGAGTTAATGTTTTGGTTTGGTGTATACCTATTCGGTGGTTTGTAAATCATTATAGTTCTTAATTAAAGTATTTAGCAATTTGTGTTAACATTCATGTTTAGAAGGTATACAGTATTTCACTGCAAATCTCTCCAACTTATTTTTGTGGGGAAAATTGAGCCACTAGGACTGCTGGCATATAGAAAAGATTATAATCTTTTCTAACGTTGTACAGGTTAAAAGTGCACTAGTCAACGTTCGATACTGAAAACGGAGTATAGCCAATAGTATTAGGACTTGGTCTTTCATAATCCTCCTTTTCGCACTCAATTATTAAAAACTCCATTTCTTATCCTTCGTGCGATTTAAAGAGCACGTGGGAGAGAGAATTGAAAGTACAGAAAGAAAATCCTCAAGTTGATTTACCTGTCAAATAGTACGTTTCATTTCAATAATTGTTTTTCAACGGTACCTTTTAGAGAGTGTCGCCGGTAAAGGTAAATCATTGTAATTGTGCTTGAATTTTTCCTGAAGGTTTTTAAACCCTTTATTAAGTTTGATATGTAAAGTGTTCGATTAGAGTCAGTAACATCGGTTAGTGAACGTATTGTTTGTTTAGCACATGTTTGGTAGTAGCTTTTGCGCTGATAAGCAGTTGAATTGGTTAAAGTGATTTACGAGTTGAGTTTTTAAATTTTAAACCTCGATTAGGTAAAGGTAGTAGGTAGTATCTTTGCTTTGCATTGTAACGTGTCCTTGATTTTCGCGCCATTGTAACAGTTCTAAAAATTCGACCTGATCAGGGCTGGAATTTTAGACCTTTCGATCCGATGTCGAACTCTCTACCACGTCGCTATAAAAGCTAGCTCCTTAGCTAGGCAGTATAAATGTCCCCTTATACATATACCTTGGCTACACAACGTACATCGCGGTTAGTGCCTGGATGGGCGATTCGTGGTGGCTTGTCTCCGTGAAGGACCCGGTACACGTTAGTCAGACAAAGAAATTGACGTGAACAATTTGCAGAGAAAAACAGTCTATACTTCTGGTATCACAAACACCATTACTCGTTAACTTATCCTGGTGCTGTCTTCATGAACTTCTACATTAGAACTAGTTTAAAACATCGTGAGACAAGGAATATGGCCTTTATTAAGTTGAGGGTCCAATATATTAAATTGACTCTTTCCCACTTGCAGACGCATTTTGATGCCTCTACAGCAGGTGACTTTGATAATATTGTGACAAAAGGAGAAATTACACATATTAAGCAATTTATCCTTTTGTCAAAATCTTTTCAACTTTATTCAATAAATAATTTAAAAATAATTTCTCTTAGACAGCATCATCGCATTCTAGTGCAGATGTGTTGTATGAGGTAAAGGGTTAAATTAAACATCAGGTAAAAAAAATGACAGAAATATACAGCAGATACAAACAATTATGTTATAAAGCTATATGACCAAAATTGGCTTGTATAATGATGACTTTAAATTCTTCGACTAAAAGAGGAAGTGAAATAAGGCAACTTGTTACGTTCTTTGTATGAAGCGCTTCCGTTTTTATTTTAATGGAGAAAGAGAAGATAGCGTAATGGCAATTATGCAATACTTGGGTCATACAAATGAACTTCAGCATCAATTGATTATAAAGTACACACCGTGACCGGAACTGAGTACGTAATTTATAGCATCTATACATTCATACTGTACCTTTACGTACATGTACCATTCTAATGTCTACCATTTTGTCATATAGTCGACGACAATCAATCAAGAGAGAATCACATGTTTTTAAGTTTAAGTAACTTGCGTATACTATTATGTGTCAAAACTGCATCGCCATTCCCACTCCCTCCACATACTTCAAGCATAGTTGGAGAAAAAGACATTTCTCATGCGGATGTGTTTATTGTGTTACCAGCTGCAACGTCAGAGTCGCATGAACATCCGCTATGGCCGAGTGGTTAGCGTCGGGGATTTGGAACCGGCCGTCCTGGAATCGATCCCCTGTCGCGGCGGATATGGTGAAGTGCCCTTGGGCGAAGAACTTTTACTAGCCATGTACTGGTTTGTTTAACCAGGGATCATGCAAAGGTGAACTGTCGCCTTGATATAAATGAAATAATTTTGAAAGCTGTAAACTTCGATAAAACAAAGCAAAGCCACAGCTAGAAAGCTGTTTTGTGGAGCTTTAGTGTTTATATGATTTAGTGATATATAAACCAATAAATGAAAGATGCACGCGTCGTGATATGTGTATCACAACTCATTATGATGTATTTCAGGATTATTAAAGTTCTAATAATTTGTATTTGTTATTACATAAATCGCAACATACTGGATCAATAATACTCTGATGATTGATTGATTGATTGATTGGTTGATTTGGGTTAACGTTATTGTCATTAATATAACGGCGGCCAGTTCGAGCGTACCTCAAAATCCCCTGACTCATAATTCACTCAGTCCAAAATTGGAAAGTGCTCATAATCCCCTCGGTGAATTTACCGGGGTATTCATAAATGGTAGGGTATTCAGAATCCTACCAGGATATTCATAATCCTCTCAGTCTAAGATTATATATACTCTTATAAAGCTTACTGTACATGTATACATAGTGCATCATTTCGTTTCCATTTCGATATTATAATGGCAAATGTGAAAACTATTTATTTTTCAGTCATTTAAGGGACTTGAGATCATTATTTTAAACAATAAAGTTAATGATGTGATCCTTTAATTGATGTGATTGATCTATGTCTATAATCGGGTCTCCTAAGTTCGTGATCTTGAACATTAAAACAAACTACCATTCGAAGGACTAAATGAATCTTTAGACATTGGAAAATAGTTCAACACTCCTCAGTTGAATGCTTGTACAAAGAAACTCGGGAAATAGCTGAAAGTAATGACGTCAGGGACTTAGTAAAACCACGAAGTTGGAATGCTATACGATATATGTGCTGACTATTTATTAATACATTTTTTAAATGTCCCACTTGCTGTTATGTACAACTTTTGATAACTATTGAAAACATAAGCTTATAATGAGCATTTCTGTTTTTGTCACAATTATTTCATCTTAATAACAAACTACACTTTTCAATTAAAGGAAATTCAAATAATTGAAACAATTAAAATGTTTGAAATTACTTATTGTTGCATTTGTCTTTAGCTTAAACTTATTTTAGCATTTTACATCTTAAATTGTGTCACTCCTGTATAATTTCCCAACTCAACACCTTGGATGTCTCCTAATAACAAAGATCAAAGTGATGACAAATGTCATATAGTAGCTGAGTAATGTTTCGCTATCGAGGGGATTATAAAAACCCTGCTAATCCTATTGAGGGGATTATGAGTTCCCATCGAGGGGATTATGAATACCCTATCAAATACATTAAGGGATTCTGAGCACTGTTCCATGTTTGGACTGAGGGGATTATACCGCCCAGTTCACATACCTATGTGTTCCCTTGCGTTCTTACACCAGTACTCAACACGACAGGCTTTCCAAGCAACTGACTGGTTTTCCACATAGACCGTAAGTCAATTTGTGGAAGACGAATGACGCTTGTCGCATTGGCTTTTGTTATATGCCAAGCTCCAAAATATTCCTCTCGGTCGTTACCATTTGTAACACACACTGATCAGGCGGCTTAAATTGAAAATCTGTGTTTATCTATCATTGACACTTTCGAGGCAATTCTACTCTTGAAAGATTCTTTTAGGTGAATAAATGTGTACGCACGTGTCTTCGTGTATGGTTTTATGAAAAGTAAATATATCTTAGAAACGATTAAACGGCGTGTATAGAATTTGCATTATGTTCAACTAGTAAATAACTTGAAACAACATACAACATTTTGGCAAGTAAAAACAAAACAATATAAGCGTAAACATTGATAGAATAAAACAATAAAATCATAAATGTACAGTGCATATGAAGTATATCAATTAAACAATATTTGCATTTAATATTTAATTTTCATATTATTCAGGACAGATTGAAACGTTACGCCACATATCGGGAAAAATTCGTTCGTGTGTACAAACACCCGAAGATAAAGCATTATCATTAAGTGATACTTGTATTATCAAAAACTAAAATATAGATTTGCATACATTTAATGCAGATAGTATTCCAACGATCGTTAGTCCGCGTGCTAACTGTCCGAATCACGCAGTACTTCAAAACAAATGTAAATATTGATTATTTAACCCCCCATTGTGTAAACATATCATTTACCGCAGAATTATAAAAATGATAGCTCAAATGCAGACCTTATCCACAGTGTTTCCCCAAAACATTTGCAGTTCATTCTTATTTATTAAACTAGGACTGACAATTATTGCATTTATTCAACAAATTAAGATCCATAAACCAAGTTCAACGATGGAGAAGAGTTTTTGTTTCGAACGTAATATACTTAAACCAAATTAACACTAAATAAGTTAAAATTGAACCACTAGATGCCGCTATAAATATAAATAACTACTAAGACGATATTGATTATGTAACCCAGTTCATTTATATATGCAAAGTCAAAAGTGATAGCATGCAGCTACGCCACCAACAAGTTAGAAGACTGATTTTCAGGTTGTCTGTATTCGGAATGTTCGATTGTACTCGTAAAATAAATATAGGCCAGTAAAAGGGCGTATATGGGTCCAATTAGGAGAGTCATAGGCTTTATGGTTTGTACCCACTTATTTATTCATGGAGCCCAATGAATGAAAATAACAAATTAAACATTAATCATGGTACATGTATTTGTTTAATTATGAATTTTCCCCTTTATACATCGTCAGTTGTCAGGAATCCGGACAGGATATAATCCTAATACCTCTCGATTCCGAGGCCCACATCTTATAACAAGATCACGTCACCATTCACTTAGGACCGATTATAAGTTAGTGTAAATCGCCGTTAACCTAAACAATATAACCAAAACACCAAACAAGTGTATGTGGTTTGAAGATATGAATAATAATCGGAGTTTGACAATATAGATTAGGTAAAGTCTCGCGAGAACTGACGGTCAATACCAATTTGGAATGAGTGTAATTAAACAAAACATCCGACGTGCTTTCGTGAACTATTTGTCACCCCATTTCATAAGCGGAATACTATTCACCGGTTAACGTTTATTTTAATATTGACTGTGTTAATAAACACTACTTGAGTCGAGGTCATTCAAATTAATTAGCGATGAGAAGACGCCATGTTTATAAGAGACACTTCGCTATGGGGAGAAATTGTTTCCTGGGGCGGCGGATCTTTTTTTTTTAGAATATTACACGTAGAACGCTAGCGCATAAATGTTCGAAATCCTCCCTGGTACAGTAATTGAATTGCACGAAGTTGCTTGGTCAAACCCACGTTTCCCCAGTAAGGTATCTTGTCTTCCGAAAACATATGATTAACATGTACTTCTATCAGAAACTGTTTTATGTGTCGATACACTCCGTTCTCGAAAATATTTGGCAAAGAGTCCCATTCGCTTCCTTCGGTATCGATTTTCACAATGTTGATGATTTTCTATCAAGAGAAGAAAGTGCAACCCGTAAATCAAAGGAATATGTTTCCATCAGATGCTTCGAATAACAGAAATGTATCGTGTGTTACAGGAAAACCAACTGTCTAACATTTGAGATCAATTCAGATTTAGAACACAATATCCTTACAAAATCCTGACCGCAATCTAAGCCGAGCCCCGGTTGCTCAGTTGGTAGCGACGCGGGCTGTCAATACAGTGGTTGTAAGTTCGAACCCCAGCTTGGCAAACAAGGCGTCAATCGTCTGCTACCTATGGACTAACAGTATATGTGGAAAAGCAGCCAATTATTACATGGACAGATTGTTGTGGGGCTTACTAGTGTGAGAAATCCAGGACACGCATGGGTATGTTAAATGGCCGCCGTGACATGACTGTCCAATTGTTGAAAATGGCGTTCAACCCAACCAGTCAGCAATCTAAACTGCTGTACAGATTTTCATAGAAGCTTTGTTGCGTAATTGCTATACAGCCGCACGTGATATAGATGAACAGTGACTCATAATATAGGTTGCCTCTCAGCCATTGCGGATTCAAATCAATAGTAAATATTAGTATTGTCCAAAACAAAACAAAGAAAAGATGACTGACGCAGGGCAGTACAATGAGTGTTCGATAGACACATTGCTCCAACACAGTCTCTTGTATTATTGTTATAATTGTCTTGTTCGTTAAATTATACAGGTAAAGTAATCTTTGATATTGTTTGACCATGTGTAATATTCACCGTGCTTCCTGAAAAACAATCTTTATTGGACAGGACGTAATTAAGGTATGAGCTTTCAGTCCAATCCATTTCTCCATTTTATATATATTAATGATTCATATTATGAGCCATCCCGTGGGAAAACCAACATTATGGCCTGCGTAATGTATCGACCCAGATCAGCCAGCGCATTCCGCACAGACTGATCCGGACCGACACATTCTGTCTCAGGCGGATAGAGTATAGAGTAATGATTTTTGAAACAGAAAATCATCGAAAAATTAAAAGTGTCCGTACAGGTTAGCCTACGCGACATGCTATGGCTTATCCGGGTCGATAATGTTGGTTTTCTCGCGGGACGGCTCTTATGGAAATAAATTGATAAATAAATATGTTTAAACTAACACAGACTATACATAGTTCATTCTTTAGCTACATTCGAGTGAGGACATTAAATTATTTCTATATAATATGAAAAGGTGCTAAAACTATAGAGTAATACTCATATGTTCGTGGTTGACTTGTTGCCTTTAAATATGCTTTGCAATGTTTTCATCCCCCATCCTTTGTCCGTTATGTAATATTTTTTTAGCTGTTCCTAGCTTGAAAAACGTTATCCCATATGGCATCGGTTTTCCTTTGTCGTCCGTACTGTGAATGTAAATATAAATAAGGATAAGTTAAATCATAAGAATTTCCATCGTCGGGACTTGTGCATTCTTATCTATATCTTCCCTACTGTTAAGTGTAGTCGTGCAAGTGTCCAAATAGCCCATGGAAACGGAGACTAAAACAAAGGGCTGCGTGTTAGAAATTGAAAATTATAAAATAAACAAGAGGGCCATACTGTCCCCGGAACGCTCACCCGAGTAATATAATGTTATCTGCCATGCAAACAACCACAATTACTTTATTTTGCAGTCAGGTAAGCTCATTAAAAAGTCCAAAGAGGACCAGTGTAGCTTAACTGCCACACAGCAAAGTAACCCATACCCTATGCGGTCTGTCTTTGGTCAAATTAATATGACTAAGAAGGTCCACAAAGCAATTTTAATGTACCAGTAAGTATTTAAAATCAGATATTTATTTTCTTTGGAAACATTTTTCTTAATCTCTGGGTATAAAGAGTAGCAATGAGTGTCTTCCTTGACGTTCAGGACTGTGGGTTAGCATTACGACTGACTGGCTGGTGTCAGGATATATGGATAATTATCCCTGGGTAAACAAACCAGCACTAGGCTAGAAAATGTGCCTTGCCCAAGGGCACTCCCCACCGTAGTGCCGCGACTGGGGATCGAACCCGGGACACCCGGTTTCGTAATCCCCGACGCTAACCACTCGACCACAGCGGATTCCATGTTTATAAAAGGTACAGTTAATATCTTGCTGGAGGAGAAATATTAAATCCCTATTCGTTTACGTCTGTGCGCAATTAAACTGTGTCAGTCGGTTAATTATCCATATAACATTAAAAACAATATCAACACAATATTTAACAAAATCCCCATAATATTTAACAAAATCAACATAATATTTAACAAAATCAACATAATATTTAACAAAATCCCCATAATATTTAAAAAAATCAACATAATATTTAACAAAATCAACATTATATTGAACAAAATCAACATAATACTTAATAAAACCAATATATGCAAACATGCGTTCGATTATTAATTCTCGATCAAGTAGAATTTGATGTGGTGCTTCTCCTTCTGTTTCGTTTTTTAAACCTACATATGAGCCGTTCCAAGAGAAAACCAACATTATGGTCTCTGCGTCATGTATCGACCCAGTTCAGCTTGCGCAGTTCGCACAGACTAATCCGGGCCGATAAAGGTATAGAGTAACGATTCCTGAAACAGAAAATGCTCGGGAGGCGAAAAGTGTCTGTCCGGGATCGCCCGCGCGACATGCTTAGACTGATCCGGATCGATACTTTACGCAGAGTACACAATGTTGGTTTTCTCGCGGGACGGCTCATGAGTTTTACCTGTGGTATCTGATACATTCAGGGTCGAATTCCATCAACCTTACTTAGGGCTAAGTAATACTTTTAAAAATAATTAACAGCATATCTCATCAATTTTAGTTTTCCTAATAAAAATGCCAACTTTTTCAATTTCTTATCAAGTGTTGAATGTCAGGAAGAGAACGATTTGTGTCAGCTGTGTCATTTTCTTAAAAACATTCCACCAATCATGCCTAACAACATATTAGGGAAACGAAAATGATGAAATACACTTTTAAGTATTTTTAAAAAAGTATTTCATAGCGCTAAGTAAGGTTGGTGGAATATATTCATAGATAAGCAAAATACCGTACTCCTTCACCAGTTAACAACAGTTAATGGTTCTGATCCAGAATATTCATAAAAGGTAATGATAATGTCGTCTTTTTCACCCGTTTATCGGCATTTTTATTGATACGTGCATCCAATTTGTTTTCGAGACAACTGGCTCAACTGACTCTAAGACAAAATACCAACATATCAAAAAGCATGAAGAATAACATCCATCCGCGAAAAGTTCAAAACAAGAAATAGTCCCAAACGTTCCTCATCCAATAGTATTAATTGAAAGAATTACCACCTCAAACTATTTTTAGATAACCGACATCAATTATAAGGTGAAGTAATACTAGTAGACACACCGACATCAAATATAAGATAAATGAATACTGGTAGACACACCTAGTAAGGGCATCATTCTGTTCATCTCTAAGAGAATTGTTTACTTTATTTAGGTCTCAGATTACAATTAACCCTCTGAATCATATGTTCAAAAGGATCGCGCCCTATATAGTTAAGAGCATCATGAAATTGACAATATGGATGAACCGTGATTGGATCGTGAGCGCGATGGGAACGAAATTGGAACGCTGAAAGAGCGGAATGGAGCTTAGCGGTCAGATTGAAACATTCATAATGATTGAAACATTCCAATCATATTGAAAACATTTTATTTGGGAAGACAAAATTAAGTAGTGAGGTTTTATGAGTAACTTTATTATTATTTGTTGACATGGAACCGAAAAGATTGCGGAATACATGTCTGCTTAATTGACTAACATTTTTGTTCTATTCATAAGATTCTCGTGATCATGATACTTATCGATTTGGCTTTTGTCTCTGGCGTAATTTGACCATAAGTACTTGGATTAATCGTGTCGGGTACTGTAAAAGATGGATAAGCAATCAAGTGAAGTGACAATGTGAAGATATGCAGTATATTTTGCTGTACACAGGTTAACCGAGATTATTGTCTTTGTTGGTTTAATTGACAAATTTATGTGGAGAAGAGATTATTGACAGTTACATGTTTGTTATGCACCACTAATTGGATAGAAGAACGTGTATCACGGTATGTAAACACATAAACATTATTAAATTATTTCCCCATATATTTTATTGCATTTAAACATACTTGTTTTCTATCAAACACAAACAGACTAAAATAACTAAGAGATTATGGATTTAAGGAGAGAATAACATAAACATTTAACCAACAAAGTTGTCCCTTTTAACCCCCTCGTCTCGCGTAGATGATTTGTATGTCACACGCGAAAAATGCAGGCCAAAATCAGTTCGTATATCTATACAGACTGATTTTTATCTGCATTTCGCTCTAAATACTGCACACTCTTTCTCAAAATATTCATACAATGTAAAAGAAAAAATATAAATTAAAAATTTTAGGATGGAAGAGTCCAATTTAGAAATACGGCGAAGAAAGAGTTTATTACTTTATCACCTATACGCACAATGTTCACAAAAGCATGTAATAATTAAGATTTGATATATATACCTACAAACCTTAAAAATGGGACAAAATACATATTAACACAATTAAGGGAATGTGCATTTACAAAAGAGCATGTTATGCACTTTGCACTTACTTTTTATGTATGTGCATAGACCACGCAACTGCATTAGAATTTTGTGCGATATGTTTGAACGATGCTTACTGAGAACAGAGTCTTTCACCAATGGACTGTTTAACAGTCTATGTGGAAAACCAGCCAGTTGCTTGGAAAGTATGTTGTGTGGTGTACTGGTGTGGGAAAACCAGGACTCGCATGAGTAGGTGAACTGGTCGTCGTGATATGACTGAACAATTGTTGAAGACGGCGTTAAACCCAAATCAATCAATCAATCAATCTGAGAACAGATCGGGCGTACATGCGTTAGTACACATCGCTTTGTAACAACATTTAAAATCATTTTAGTAGAATATAAACACATTTTGTCAAATACAGATGTGCAGATCGATGACCTAAAATAATCAAAATAAACAAATAGTACGGTAAAGAAAATCAGTACATTTAACTCCATTTGTACTCGAAATACCTCATTCTCATCTTGGAACAAGCTAAATCTACGTCACCCCGCATACAGGCTCCCAATACTGTATTTAGTATTTATTATACACATGTTCTAATCTTATTAACACAAAATATATACATCACTAGAATATTTATCACAATTCTTGTGTTTGATGTCATGAGATTTATGTTTTTTGTTGAGTTGGCCACGTATGATAATACCTATTGGTGTATTTAGATCTCAGATCTGAATATTTAGAACAAATGAGTAAAAAGTGATATTCATTTTCAATTGAATTAGAGGTACAATTTAGACAGAATCTTTCATTTCTTGAAATATTGTACAAAGACCACTTTCAATATTTGATTCATGAGATGAAGTGCGAAATTTTGTAAAAGCAGTTCTAAATTTGTGTTTTTTAATTGGTTCAAGATAGTGTTCCTTGTCGAAAGAATGTTTAAATAAACTATATGTTTCGAGTCGTGTTGAGTTGTTAATTTATGAAAACCAGTGTTGTTGGTAAATATCTATTATCCTTTGCTTAATAGAATTGTAGTTTATATGCATGTTATATTAGTTTTCCCATACGTTTGAAAGTACTAGTTGTTCGAGATTTATTTAATATGATACGCCCTTTTTTGTTTGTTATACGTATTATTGATGTCGGCGTTTTTTAACATATTGTAAACTGTATAACTCAGCTATTAAAATCTCCCGTCATTAGTACTTTTCCTAGCACCTTGTACTTTTCAATACTTGATTCTAGTTTATTAATAATATCATCTTTATGCTAGTGTACTTCTTTGGTTTCTCGGGGTGGTATGCAAGTACAACACAAATAAAGATCTTCTTCAAACTGAAAGACTTCAATAAAATAAAACTGACTTTATCTTGTAGACCAGATTTACAGTATATTATAATTCCACCAGAATATTGCGCATAATTGGAATACGGTTGAGGCCCATATCTATTAATATATAGAAATGATCACACTATGTGTTCTGAATCGAGATCCTCTTTACTAGACTCTTCAGTTAAAGAAGATATTTTGTCACTGAACGCTTATTCCTGGAATATCAAGGGTCTAGTTAAGTATACAGATGACCCCAGTTTGAAAGAGTTTCGCTCAGGCTATGTCATCACTGGATTTTGTGATACCTTAGAATACGCTGTTGATCAATTCACTAGTGAACTTCCAGGTCTTATAAAGTATGACTATAGGCGAATAAAGAAGAAGTATCTTATAAGAGGCGCTTGACATGTGAGTGTGTTTGTAAAAAAATCTCTTGTTAATTTTGCAACATAATTATTGCTCCATTTACATATTTAAAGAGAGCTTAATGATGTTGTAAAACAAATATGGTAGACTTCCTTAATGAATGGTTTGAATTGATAAACTCAATATTATATGATCTGATATTATCGAACATATAACACCATCGGTTGCCCGAATGATATCTCCAAACACAGTATAGCTAACTTGTATGTTTATAATCGTATCACTATATCAATATTTAAGAATATCTCTCAACGAAACTGTCTTTTAATCTAACTCATTCAAATATTGTCATTCTTATTTCAGTATTTGTCAATATTAATATATATGTGCCAGAGGTTTAAATTCTTGAATACAAATTGAATTGAGTCCAATATTTGTTGATATCTTCTGACGGACATGTCGATTTAACCATGTACTGCCTACAATTGTTGATATATTGTACTTATTTCAACACGAATATTGTAACTACGATGGAATTATTTTCTAAGAAGAACCAATCAATCAGAAATTGGATATGGATCGGCTTCCTGCTGGTCTGCTGCTGCGCGATCTACTATGGACAAAACACATTAACAGTATCAAGGGGTTGTTCCAAGAGCGTGTCGCTTACACAGGTATACACAGGTGTATTATGCTTTCCTTACACTTGTATTTTCAAGATGCTTCACCCACACTTTACGAGATTCGCGTATTACGACATCATTTTGTGCGTAAATAAAGCAATCTTGGAAGAAACCCCGGCAGCGGTGAAATGAACGAAATGCGCTTCACAACAGTTAACAAATAAATAAAAAAGATAAAACATATATGAAATATCTATCTAATTTGTTAATCCCATACAAACATTAGAAAACTCAAGTGTCAACGCTTATGTACTTCAGTAATTGTGAATCACTTTGAAAAAAAACTTGACGTTCTTGGACTTAATCTAATAAGAGTATTTCTGACATTTTGTCTGTGGTTGCCGACTGGATTTAACCTTTTCCCTTATACCCCATTTCTACGGATTAAATATTACAAACATATCAATAATTCCACGACCGCTTCTGGCACAGATAACATACTATCTTAGGTAGCACTTCGTATACTGCCTTATGTCAGTTAACCCCTGAAAATAATAATATTATTCCTCCCGCAAACCATTTTAAATGCTTAAATGTAAATCAAATTATACATTCAAATGACTGTATTGCAAAAAACGAGGGTAAACAAACCCAAAGGAAACAATAACTAATGACGATTGGTCAATGTGGCAGTGTTTGGAACCAGAACACCTAGCCTATTAGCGATTATTAATCCTGACACACACTGCTCGAAACAAATATTTTGGCTTCTTAGCATTATCTACGGATTTTTGATTCCATTACCATGTCGCACTGAATAGTCGAACATTCATAGTTTTCGGGTCAATATGATCGTGTTAATTTCACCTGTCGATCTGAAATTTACTAAGACAGTTCGAAATGGCAAATGTCAAGTTGTCGACATAAAAGTTGACGTCGATAACTACTCGTAGAAGTTTTTTTTAAGAAATAGCGCATGGTATTGCTACCTACGTTCGTAACGTCAACATTAGCTCAAAACAGTCACGTTATTTAGAATTATTTTCATTCTAATTATTCCACATTGTTTATATTAACCTTAATTTCGGCATTCTATATCTTTACTTAAGTAACTTGCTCGTAGATAGAGCTGTCTAATTTAATAGTTATTTATGAATTCAATTCCATAACTTCAGCTAAAGGAATATCTGCAAATTTGCATTTCACAAGAAATACTGCTAAACCGCTACATTTCATATACTATTATTATTATATATAGTACACACGAAAATACTGGCTCATCGAAAGGGTGGGATCGTAATGGGCAATATCTGGACTATAATTGACAATATAATTTTCCGAATTATAAATTTTCGATTATTTCCAAATGTAAGGCTTGAGAAAAAGTGCACAATATTCATTCATAATTATATTTTATAGTTTCTCTTTACTTGCGTAATTTTACTTTGTAGTTATCGTTTTTCTGAAAATAGACATAAGTTTTCATTTAAGAAGAAAAAAAAAACAATTGAAGATTTTAAAACGCAGATATTTCAATATTAATTTTAACCCTATTCTTATTCAGTAATTATATACAAATACATCGGAAAAAATCCATTCCTCGTTACATATTTGGTAGCTTCATTCTTTTATCTATTGTCCTCTAACGTAATCTATCTTTCGTCGTTTAATTAATGAAGTGTGTATATAGAGCCTATGGTCTTGTTCCCACGAAAACAATGATCTAGTTTAATTACTAAACATGCTGTATATATCGAAGTCAAGAGGTGGGGATTCCTTTTTCATGTGTCAATGTGGGCAGCGTCTCCTGTTGGCAACAATTAGTGAATCCTGCTGTTGTAGAGAAAATGGCATAGTTGATACCCTGCTGGTGGACTCTGGTCTGACATGCATTACAGAACAACAGTACTAGTACGCTGAAGAGACCTCCTTTTACGAATATTCGGATTTTTATGTCCAAAATAGGGAATGATAAACCAATCCATGAGTAAGTTTTATATTGATCTGTATATTAAGAATTCCTATATTCTTATGTGGAAAAGCACTATTAATGAAGGTTTAACTACTGAATAGAGAGGAAAACATCATTTTGAGAAATGTCCCATGGTTAGTGTCGGGATTTTGAAGAGGGCTGCTGGGGTTCAATCCCAAGGTCAATGTAGTCATAGAGGAGTGCCCTATAGGGTAAGGTACATTTCCTAGCCTAGTACTGGTTTGCATAACCAGGGATCATCATTAAGTGATATGTGGACCTCATGATATAATTGAAATAATGTTGAAATGATATTAAAAAACAATAAAACAAACATATGTCATCATCAGATTAAGAAGAAGAAAACACATCCATTGATGTTATCAATTTTTAATTTCATACATCATAGGCAGCTGTAAACTTTAGAACCTTTTTCAACAACAAAAAATGCAATAAAACCCAGCTAACTTCATCAAGGCACATTTGTGTTGCCACATAGTTCTGAAACATTATCTGTGGCAAATTCCAGTAAAGAAATTGGTAAATGCATTCAGAATATATTAGTACATCGTACTCTTTCTGTGATATTCTTGTTACATAAATTCAACAATATAAATTTGAAAAAAATGGTTGAAATGCAAAATATCTACAACTTTTTTTCACAGGCTGTACAGACATGTAGCCTACAGAAGGCTTTCAAGATAGATATGGCATAGACTTGGAGGGTGTGTACGGAAAGTCCTTCCAGCTTGTGCTCAGCAAGTGGCCCTCTGAGCAGAACACTTGACCAATTCCCCATGTGAAATAGATGTGATTACAATTTAATCCAGTATATGATATTGTTGTATTTACAAACTGAGTACATGCACACACTCCTGTGTCTACATTGTTGCAAGCTGTGAATGCATTGTTAAATATTCGCCTTTGAACATGACTAATGAAATCATTCCTCATAAGTTTTATTAGTAGAAATTGTCCGTATTTTAACACAGATACATTTGAAAACATAGTTTGCATAAAATAATCAATTTCTCCTTTTTCCCAAAATACTTTGATTGATAAGGGTTTAACGCCGTTTTCAACAATTGTTCAGACATATCACGTCGGCCACTTTATCTACTCATGTGTTTCCAGGCTTTCTCACACCCGTACTCCACACAACAAACTTTCCAAGCAACTGGCTGCTTTTCCACACAGACTTTAAGCCCATTTGTGGAATACGAATGACGCCGGTCACAGTCACTTTTGTCAAACGTCGGAAAGAATGTTGGCGGAGCTGGGGTTTGAACTCACAACCCTTAGATTGACATCCAGCGTCGAACCCGACTTATCTATCGGGCTCGGCTCAAAATGCTTTGAACTTCTATAATGAAATATTAATTACATTTAAAAACAACTGCGTTCATCAAGATTAACCATGTTGACATCTACCTTGACTGTTTGCTGTTTATAACAGAGCACATTTGCTGAGACTGAACTGGATCTACATGAGTCTTAACTGTCCACACAGTTGGTTTAACTAGATCATGGCTCATATAAATATTAATTTGTACTTTCAGGAAATAAATTAAAACATAAGGATGATAAAAGTATAAATCCATTTACAGTGATATTTATATATAAATACATATTATTGACTTCGGTTGAACTGAATAAGGAACATAAATTAATTATTTAAGTTTTCTAAATCTCGATTTGTGCGCTGATACCACAGCTGGTTATTTGTGACACACAGGTTTGATGTGGACATCATTTCATGATTCAAGTCATCTCTGCATCCTTGATAACCGCTGAGCGCTTTTCATTTGTCCATATCTTGCCATCCATTAGCTTGTCAATATAGTCTAAAATATAATGTTTCATTCAGTTAAGTGTTGTCCCTGAACTTTCCTGATATATAAAATACATATTGTAGTTAAAAGACAAACACTAATGTGGTTCTTTTTATATCCTTTTCAATAGTTTTCTAGTTGTATCATAACATTTCTTGGATAAGTTATATTTGTTTAAGCCTGATACCAGTGAGTCACTTACCAGTAACTTACCCCGTAATCCAAAGTGCAAAGGATGGAAAGATGCTACTTGAATATCACATTTATTTTGTCTTTTATTTTATTGTGGTTTTACGCCGCTTTCAACATTATTGCAGTTATATCGCGGCGACAGTTCACTTATTCAAGATCTCTTGGTAAATAAACCAGTACTAGTTGGGCTAGACAATTTGCCTTGCCCAAGGGCACTCCACCATGACCGTAGTGCTGTGGATAGGGATCGAACCTGGGAATCCCGGTTTCAAATTCCCGACGCTTACCACTCGACCACAGCGGATTTCTTTATGTTGTCAACTAATACATTGTTCAAAAAAGCCTCTGTTACATGTTGATAATGGTAACAAGTTATATAATGAAATCATTGCATGTCAGAGCTTTACCCCAAATTCACATTAAATTATAAATTAAATTAAGTTAAAGATAGATAGAATTTAATCGACGTAAACAAATACATGTATCTCATCATTTACATACATTTACATTAACAAAATTAATACGTTAACAAAAAAAAAAAGTTTCCTGATTTTGGTAGATTTCAAAAATGGATTGTAACAAATAATGAAAATTTAATCATTAACTTTAAGCAGTTTATGAGAGTGTGAAGTTAACAATTGTTGGAAGAAATATCTTAATCCAAATTCATACTGTCAATCACCTACATATATTACCTCAAAACCATCTTATTTAGGTGATCTGAAGCTTATAGTATGTGAGTAATATATAAAACTGTTGAGCACTAACAACGATAGATGACATATATTTAAGCAGTATGCAACCTGCATTACAAAGAAGTTTGTATGTTTGCCTGTATTTTCCTAACTATTTTGTCTCAAATGTTACATATCATATATTTATATCATCACGTTTCCTTGGAAAGTCACCAGTACTACTGTTCCAACTACCTGTGCACCGGAAAGTCAGACATAATGTTAACCCTGCAATTAGGAAGACAGTGGTGCAGAGGTAGAGTGCAGAGGTAGAGCGTCGACGTCTCACATCAAAGGTCCCTGGTTCTAGTCCCGTGATGAGCGGGTCCTGACTTTGGGATTTTTCCACACAATCGGCGCGAGTACTGGTTAAGTATCCAGGAAGCAGACATCGAGCTTGATTAATATAAGCTTAAAGCTTGTTTCGCAATCGATTTAAAATAAATAAGTTTAAACTAAACCCTGCAATTACTACAATTTCTACCCTTTTTAAAGTAGTTGGTATGACCCGGCCGGGGATCGTACCCGCGACCTCCAGCATCCGAGGCGAACTCTCTACCACTACAACACGGATGCGGTTTGAAGCTTATACGCTATGTCAGAGAAAGAAGAAATACTTACTGTAAATGATTACAACTTTAACTTGATTGGCCACAGGATCTTCTTTTCTATATTTTGGTTTTGAAATCTGCCATTTAAGTTTTGCTCACATCTTAGTCTCGATCAGAATTCTCGTTGAAATGAAGACAAGCCAATTTAAGTTTGAAATATGAAAGATACAGAAACACTTATTTACATTGGTGGAAGACGAATGACGCTTTTCGCATTGACTTTTATCAGACGTCGGAAAGAATGTTGGCCAAGCTGTCGTTCGAACTCATGATTGCTAGATTGACAGCCCGCATCGCTACTGACTGAGCTACCGTTGCCCGATTAGTAGAATACGAACAATGCTTGTCTCAGTAACTTTTTTCAAACGTCATAAGCTCATAACCCGTCAATTGACATCCAGCATCGCTACTGGCTAAGATAACCTCACTTAGAGCTTTTGGCTCAATGATTTAAAATACAAATCTCTGTTCAAATGTCTTTAATATCTGGTTATAAATAAAATAACATTTTCATTGAAAAAACGAATTTTGATTTCATTATCACTTATTAGCAAACAGTGCATATTTAAATCAGACTACTGATCCAGAGCATTCTTCACGCAATTTGTCAATCATTCAGTTCTGATTGAACGAAACATTTTCATGCAATAATCGGTTGAACAGTTTCAAGTTCTTCTGCTGCAGATTTGCTGTATGTAGGATGGGTTAATTTACTATAAATCAAAATAATTATCAACTGCATACTTTGAGCAGTTTCATAATCACTGAATGACTGATTAAGTAAACTTGATGCCAGCTGTTGGTACTTGGTAACTTACGCATAGTCAAAATATATACATTATGTCAAGCTCTCAAAGAAAAGTTGCATGTCTGTTTAATAAGCCCTTTCACATGTATACAACAATTCTCAAGAGAAGTTATTTTTGGAAACATATAAGCAAGAATATTTAAATCTTCTATAGATCTAATTAGTAATATTGATAGAAGGTGATTACATTTTGGCAATCGAAGAAATTGCATATTATGAGCTATTTCGCCTTTCGTCACAATGTTTTCAAAGACAACTTCTGCCCAATATGCTTTGTAATCTCTATGAAAGAACTAAAAGGCAAAAAGACAGACAAATAAGTGGTTCAACCTAATATTATTTAGATTCCGGTTAGCTCTGCTACATAATAGTCATAACAACTGTCTAAGATTTCAAATTTTGAAATAAAAGCATGAAATGGTTATTTAAAATTCCTTTGATGGAGCATGGAATGTTTTTGATACATTTTGTTATTGTAAACAGGAGATTATCTCTTGAATAATATACAATGCTTTAAAAAGAAGTCTGATGCAGATTGGAAAGTATTATGATTTATATAACATTTTCATGAATAAGTTTTACTTAGAAAGGAATAAATAAGCATTAAAATACCACCGCCCACGTTATTAACGCTCTCAAACATACATTTATACGGTATACAAAATCAAAAAATCGGGGCAGTCGAGCTTGTCTAGTTGTTTTAATTAACTTCTAATTAATCAGTAAACCTCAAACACCGAAGAATTAATATATATATATATATATTTTATTATGCAAAAAAGATGTATAATCCATCAGCATACATGTATGAATGCATTTGACAATTTAACAATTTAACATATATAAGTGATAAATAATAATTGTATATTATCTACGATTGTTTAAATATAGAACTTATCTTTACCTTTTGTCGCTGTCAATTCTCAAAAGCACCACAGACTTTCAAAATGGAAGGCTTAATTATCGTTTAATGACAATTGTCCGGGTTTGAACACAAGATCGGCGGCAAGTTTGGGACTAATCACAAAACAATCTTCAGTAAAATGTTCCACGGCACATGTTGACTCACCATTCATGTTAAAATCGGTGTCTTCAGGGAATATAAACATGGAAAGGCCTGGTACGAACGAGTTATTACAGTCTGGAGCGCACCGAACAAACATTGTGTCGTGTCAATTCAGCGGTCACGAGAAATAGATAAAAATTATGAACACAATGAAAACAATCCTCAGAAATGTAATATTCCACCATTGCTGAATACATCAATTTACGTCACTTCCGGTTAAATCACGTGACACTAATACGATATTTTTATTTTAGTGAACTGATACAGGTGTGCCCACACACAATCGACAATAACAACACTATTTCAAATTATTAAGTGAACATATTTACGCAGTTGTTATATTAAAAGTACAAGTCACTAGAAAATACGATAACAAAAGTGCGTTTCGATTGACCTTTAACATCACAAATTTGGAATAAAACAAAACAATCAGTCTGCCAGAAATTGAGCATGTTGAAAGAACACATTTAATTTGACTTGTTTTCACTCATGCGCCAAATGCAATATTATTTCCTTCAATCGCATGCTTCTACCGGCGACTAATAACACTTCTAGTTATTACTTATATTGATTAATTTCTAGTGACTCATAAGTCATTTGTATGGTTGTGTAATGTGTAGTTCCTTTAATAAGCATGTTGACTACAAATGTCAATGTAAAACTGATTTATTCATCCATTGTTTATATATTACTTGTTTTATGTGTCACTTAAATACAATATAAAACTATTTCCACCTCAAACATATTTTGACACATTGGAATCAATCTGCTGTTTGCAATAATAATTACTTTTTGTGTCTGTAAAGCTGAAAGGCACTTATGGATCACCCCTCCGTCGTCCGTAAATCTATTTGTCCGTCATCTTTGCATCTATTGGCCAAACATGTGTTTCTGTTTGGCAGATTCATTCCTAAGTGGTCACAATTGTGATCAGGAGAACAGAAACATACCAGGAATATAACTCTTTTTGTTCGGCCATTGTCTCCACTAATTTTACATGTTTCAATTTCAAACTTGGTTTGTAAGGTTATTTATGACATACAGATGTACAATGCACAAGAAAAATAAATCTAACATGCTTATATTTAGAGTATTTTTTAATATCGTCCGAGCAAATTCAAATGATGATGTGTTATGGATGGTGATTAGAAACATTAATGTCGTAAATACTTGTGTGTCGAAAAGTAAGTAGTGTGGATTATTATTAATATTATATCTATGATTTCATAGAAGATGCATTCTTTTCTTTTAATTATGCTGTCATTTATCAGGATTATTTCTTTATTTAGTGCTGCTCTGTCGTGTCATTTGAACTGGAAGTTATGTTATAAATAGTCTTTGTGCTGCAGTCTGTCCATCGTTTTGTCCATCATGCATTATTTATAGCTATAAGAGTGAAGACTCAAACTGTATGTTGAAAAGTGTTAACATCATACACATTTTTCCCACATACATGATGACCCTTTTTATGAACAGACGGCGATGTACGCGTCTTGATTATACTTAAACGTATAGGGTAAAGGTGGTGTTTTTTAACGAAAAGTATTGAACGATATACAATCCGTAAATCAGAAAGTTTGTCGTCACAGTTTTGTTTTTTAACAACCGTTGTTATCGCGTACTAAGACATTAAACTTGGGACGGAATGAAGGTAAGGATAAACACTTGACTCGCCACTTAAATTTCTAGAACCATCTTACTGGCGACCCTTTTTTAAATCATTCTACGTTATTAGTACTATAGTTTGTATTGTGTTTTACGCGGCTTTCTACAATTATTCAGTTATATCACGGCGTTTCCCGGGTAAGTTACTTATGGCCATCGTTCGGCTTTCATTTAGGCCAAAACAAATTTCTTTGTGTGTTTGTGTCCCTAACAAGCTCATTTCTTTTAAAAGGGGTTCACTTCTCCCGAATGAACTCCCGGCGCTCCTACATGGATTCCCGGAGCTCCTAAATGCTCTAGCGGCTCTCCTAAATGAGTTCCTGGAGATCTCAAAGTGTACCGGTAGTTAATTAATAATTAACGATAAAGTTTAGATAGAAGAACAAATCGACAATTTCTTTACTTTTTATTGACTACAATAAATATTTGTGTCTGAAATAATAAAACAGTTTAAATTCGCAACGTACATATCAAATACACATTATGCGCACTATTTTCAAGACGAACTGCGTTGACTTCACTTATAACCCGGAATACTGGGCAGTCTCGTCAAAAAGTCCTTTCGACTTTTATCCGTAATTTCTGCTCGTCGGTTATTTGCCATGTTCGTCCCCGTTTTCTTAGCCATATGTTTGATTTCGGACTTAGCCATTTCGATATCTTGAGCCAGTGGAGTGACGAATTCTATCTTCGGCTCACACCGACTCGTACATTTTCCACGATAAAGTGAACATTGTGATTAATCGAATTTGCCTTCCGTCATCAGAGCGAAATGTCTTCAACTTTCGACCTCGGGATTAACTACCGCTGTATAGCCGCTGTCTCCGTCGTCTGTTACTTCTTCTGTTTCATCGTCGTCAGATACCTCTTATATGTCGTCGTCGTAGGATACTTCTTCTATGACTTCGTCGTCGTCGATTCCGTGTACTATCCGTGGTCGGCCCGTGACACGTGTCTCGAGTTCATCGTCACTAGACTCCACTTTCCTATTCATCGGACACCACGCTTTGACGTGTGTTTGTAAGTTATGAATGTCCGATATAATTGACCCCCAGTCGTTGCAAGACATTCGAAAGTCATCCGCTGTGGTCCGATAGATGGCTTCCGGCTGATCGATGCTACGTTCGGGCGGGCGAGCGCGTTAAACCGATTCAGGGACGGGATCTCTAATAATAACGAGTACATTCGTGCGCATTCGCCACGATTCTGGCAAATAGACTAGCAGGTACCCGTACGGTCGTTGAATTGCATTCTCGAAACAACGTAGCATTTGTTGGTGATTGTTCGGGTATATTTGTCTGGCCAGAGTCATAACTGGTTGTCTGTCCATGGGATTATTGAATAATGCCAGGTAATGACTTAAATATAGATTCTGGTGGAGTACGATCACCTACACATATCTATGGTGACTGCTTTTCGTAAACAAATCCGGTACTCTCGGAGCTTTGGCCACTTCTTAGGGTTAGGGTTAGTTATAACGCAGTCTAGTTATAAAGTAAGTTTTGTCGCATGACGTGGGTCCACTAACGATACAGGTAAATGGCTGTTTGAATGCATTCTGGGGCTGTCGGATCCTCCGGTGTCTGCACATCATGAACTTCTTACATTTTCTCTGCAGTCTGAGTTCCTCGGTATATTGAAAAACTCGGATCATCCACGTGTATTTTCTTTTTGTGACGCTTCCACTTGTAATCGTTGCTAAGACTTTTACCGCAGACTTGGCACTGCATGATTGGCGTTGATTTACTTCTGTTCGTTTCATCAGTATCTATTATAAAATAGTTTGCAGAGTGAGCAAATCAATATCGATCCTTCATGATCGTCGTAGAATCCTTCGTCATTAAGGAAACACCCGTGTTTCTGACCGAGATAGTTCAAACCGGCGAAGACTTTTCCGCATTCTACGTAGATTGTCTTTAAACAAAGTTGGCAATACACTTTCATTGTGGGATATCTGTAAAATAAAAATCAACATCAGAAATCAAAATAAATTAAAAGATGATTTCATTGATCAGATGAGTATTTATGAAGGAGTTACCCCCTCCCTTTATTTCGTCTCCTGCTCCTGCTCTTCCTCTTTTTCCTACTACTGCTCCTCATCCTCCTCCTCCTCCTGCTCTTCATCATCCTGCTATTCCTCATCCTGCTCCTTCTGTTCCCCTCGTTATCCTTCTCTTCCACTTCCTCCTCCTGCTCCTGATCTTCATCCTCCTACTTTTCCTTTTCCTGCTACTCATTATCATCATCATCATCATCTACGTCATCATTATATCATATGCCCAAAGCAGTGTGCACACAATTCCGGTTGTTAAAAGACACATATTCAAAGTTTTAAGCCGTATAACAGTCCACGTACACTCCCTAATTTAACTTGGAAATTGTTCTTATTTGTAAAATTGTTAAAAATGCGAAACAATTTAGCGGCTCCGCACGCGCATTTAAGATCTCCGGGAGCTCAAATTAGGAGCGTTGAGAGCGCATATATGATCTCCAGGAGCTCATATAGAAGCTCATATAGGAGCTCCGAGACCGCATTGAGGAGCTCCGCGGGCGCATTTAAGAGCTCCGGGAGCTCATTTAGAAGCGCCGGGAGTGCATTCGAGAGAAGTAATCCCCTTGTTGGAGACACACACACACACATTAATCTGTTTTGGCAATAATGAAAACCAAACGAGGACCATAAGTAACTTACCCAGGAAACGCCGTGATATAACTGAATAACTGAACAAAGCGGCGTATAACACCATACAAACTAAATTTCTAATATCGTAGAATGATTAAAAAAGGGTCGCTTGTAAGATGGTTCGAGAACTTTAAGTGGCTTTTCAAGTGTTTATCCTTACCTTCATTCCGTCTAATTTCTTAGTACGCGATAATAAACAAAATGGATTTAAGGATTTTATTTCGTTCAATACTTTTCGTTAAAAAACACCGCCTTTACCCTAATGCAGAAAACATAAACTAGGCATAACCACAAGCTGATTTATTGCATCGCCTGTAAATAAATAAAGTTAATACACAAACAAATAGAACGATTATATATTCATGATTTGGACACGATATTTATTTGTCCATGGAACAAAGAGAGATCTGGGCACCTGGGGTGTATTGAGATGCCCTTACACACTGAACGCTCGGACAGGTGCTAGTTAAAAGTAGTAATTTGAAGACATCCGAGTTCTCGGATAGTTTAATAGGATAACCTGAATATATCCCACCCTTTTTTTGTAATTACATGGAATACATATTATCTTTGTTAAGTGGTGGGCTGGATGCTTGTCAGAATTGTTATAGGTATTTAAGTTACCCCCCGCATATTCACATACTGACCAATAATCGTCTCAATTCTCTGTTAAAAAATATAGATCAATTAAGTAAAATGTGTAATTTAACAATGTTCATAAATACAAAACTGAATCCGTTCACTACAAACAATTTAAACACTAATGATTACAATACGATTACTGAAGTAATTATGAAATCAGAGTTTAAAGCAGTTTGCCTAGATTTAGTTTAAACTTAATTATACATCGATTCATGTTTTATTAACATGTTTGATGTCTGCTTTCAGTTTGACTGATTCGTCTGGATTGCAAACATCCATGGAAAAGATTGGAACGTCGGAATATTGAAAGGTTAATATTATTTTTGAGAAATATTGAGGTAAAAGGAGAAATAGCTTGTTTTGAGGTTATTCTCCTTTTTCAAAAAAATATGTTTAAAAGTTAAATGTTGCATACATATGCTGTCGGAAGTCGTTTATATCAGGTAAAGAATTAACTCTCATCCTGCTGAGTTAATCATTCGTGATTTCAGATATGTTCTCGCCCTGTGTTAGCTTAGGGTTTAATGCCATTTTCAACCATTTTGCAGTCATATCAAGGCGGCCAGTTCACCTATTCATGCGTTTTCTGGCTTTCTCAGACCATACTTTCCAAGCAACTGTCTGCTTTTCCACAAAAACTATAAGCCCATTGGTGAAAAACGAATGACGCGAGTCACAGTGACTTTTGTTAAACGTCGGAAATAATTTAGGATGAGATGGAGCTCTAACACGTAACCCCTAGCGCGTCGCTAACGATTGAGCCACTGGGGCTGGCCTCTCGCTCAATTATCTACTGATTGAATATCAGGCGAATAGAGCAAACAATGACTGGAAGTTTATGTATAGACATATCTTGGTCTTCTCTGTTGGTTAATGTGGTTTTAATTCGAACATTATAGTAAAGGAACACTCACAGGAAAGGAACACTCACAGGAAAGGAACACTCACAGGAAGGGAACAATAACAGGATACAATACGTATCTTGCAGGATGCAGGTATACCACGAATGCACGGTTAGTTCCGATGATAAAGCTTGTTGATATTAAGTAGGCGTATGGTAGGAAGACTATCCATATTCAGAGTTGAACATGTATATCTCTCTGTAACATATAACTCTTTCGATGAAACAGATGACGTTTACAACTGTTTTGGGGGAAATGATACATTGCCCAAAACAGTATTTAAGTCATATTACGGTGTTTCCTGTGTAAATTATCCGTGCTGTTTTGAAGCTTATCCTTACGCAGGTTCACCCGTCTGTAACACATCGCACCATAGAGAGAAAAAACTACTACCATTTTCAAGAATTTTGTATCACCCGATCGTGGACTAAACACTGGTCGCCCGCTCGCCATGACACCACCGAGGCAGTTCCAACCAAACTTAACGAAATGACAGGATGATACTCGTTCTTCATTCATGATAGCCCTAACCCTTCTCAGCCTTCAGTTTTTACTGCGTTTTTATTTTTTCATTTTTTCAGACGAAGTGTACGCATTGGCGCGCCTGAATGGAGTCTTTAATTTTTATCATTTTGCCCTTTTCTGATGCCGCATCGCTATCTTTGCTTTCAACCAATTAATATGGATTGAACAACTTTAGTAGAGTGTTACTGAAGGAACATTTCTACTAAATAAACTTGGAATCGGAGAAGTGGATTTAGAGGATATTTTTTTTTAAAATATTGGGCATTTTACTCCCTTTCTGATACCGCAAAAACAAGAGTTCTACTTAGAATATATATTTTTGAACATACTATAGAAAAGGACCTGCATAATAACATTCACGTGACGTTTGTTTTAAATGTGTTCAGTGGATAAGGATGAAATGTCATGTGAAGCTAAAAGTTCAATTTTCCTATTTTCAGATCAGGATGCCACCTGAATTCTATTACTTTCAACCAATCAATAAGACTTAAAACATGTAGAGGGTCACTGAATAAACAGTACTGCTAAATTATCTTTAAATGGGACAAGCACTTTCATAAGAATGTAGTATTAACATTTTGTCAACCAATAAATACGATATTTGAAGAGTCGTCCTTTATGAACATTTCTAACGCATTATATTGGTATCATTCAAGTGAATTCAGAGGAAAATGCTTTTCAAAAAATTGGGATCATTTCACCCTTTCTGATACAGCTGCAAGTTCTTCGTAGAAAATAAACATACTGAGCAATTTCGTCTTTAGCCACAATATTACAAAAGGTCGTATGCTGCAGAGGCGTCACAAAGGGTCTGTATGTGAGTAAGGGTTGATGTATAAAGGTTTATTATTCTGAATATTTCTTAATATTATAGAAAACATTGTGGCAACAGGAGATATTTCTCTATTTGCAATGTCTCCTTTTGTCACAATATTTTAAAAGTTGTCTGCTCTAAATGCATATGCAATGGGTAATAAATGCTGTAGAGGCTATACAAAGGGTATTTTTGTGGGTACGGGTCGATAAATCCGGTTTATTTTCCTGAATATTTCAGAATAGTAAACATTGTGGCAAAAGGAAATATTGAGAAATGTCTCCTTTTGTCATAAGGTTTTCGAAGGTTGTCTCCTGCAAATGCATCTGCAAGTGGTAAAAAATCCTTTATCAATCTTCTTTGACAGAAACAATAGATGTTGCTCTGCTATTTCTTTTACTAGAGGAAACAAAGAATTACAATCTACAAAGGGTAATGTGTATATCCAGTGTTAACAAACTTGAGTATATTGGCGTAGTGATATCCTAATACTGTATTACTCTTAAATATGATATTTTCACATTCAGTGACTTGTAGCTGTATTTGGTTACTTAGAATAAGTGGACTTATTGTTACTTATTTGACTTTTGCTTATGTTTGCATTCGTAATTCAGTCATTAATATTTAGCACTATTTTGTTGTTGTACCGAATTTGATAGAAATGGTGTTATCGGTCATTAAAATCCCGTGACCTCAAAACATCACCTGAATCTATGGTAGCCTTGCTATCGCAATTCACCCAAAAACTGAAACAGGTCTTGAAGAAGAAGAAGAAGAAGAAGGAGAAGAAGAAGAAGAAGAAGAAGAAGAAGAAGAAGAAGAAGAAGAAGAAGAAGAAGAAGAAGAAGAAGAAGAAGAAGAAGAAGAAGAAGAAGAAGAAGAAGAATAAAAAGAACAAAAACCAAATTGTCAGTACAATATACATGATCAGTTTGCAACATTCTTTCTCTATCATATAATACATCGATGAACGGTGAACAATACACAGCGTACATACATTTATAAATCAACGCACTCACCTATAGGAAAACCTAGTCCGGAAACACATTTGCAGCAGAAGAGTTTTAAGATACCATTGCTAACATTTGAAAAATCTCCATTAACGAATGTATAACTATTGAAAAGAGTCAAAACTACTGTGGACAAAGGGAACCTACTCGTTTTCAGCAATTTCTCCTTATGTCACAATGTTTTTAAAGGTCGCCTACTGTAAATGCGTCAAAATACGTCTGCGGGTGGGATATGGTTAGTTTTTCTTTCAAATATAATTAATTTCAAAGAATAAATTGGAAAACCCTACCTGAAGAGACACCCATGAAGCTATGCGTAAGAACACCTTCCATTGGTTGACTGTAACGCCATGCAGTTTAACTGTGACATATGAGTAAAGGCAGCCTACAAATGAATCTATATCATGTATCCGTAATCATCGACATTTATATTTCGAAAAATGCTGATACATGCCTAACGAATATTGTAGACAAAGATTAGACTGAAATAACGTGCATACTGATCTTGGTCTGTATTCTTAGCAAATATAATACATTTGAATGCGTGCTTAACATGAATTCATGCACATGTTGAAAAAGAGTACATCGATATAAGGGTTGGTTAGCAGTCGGTTAATGACGTACACATTTATGAGTGTATCGAGGGCTTGGCGTGGAACGATTGTACTTAAAATCCTTTTTTGAAAACCCTGGTTTAGGGGCAATTTTGACCTCTTTGTAAACAATGCAAATTTAGGTGCCATTGCTCAGAACGAGCAATGGCACCTAAATTTCCATTGTTTACCAAGAAAAATGATTTAACACTTTAAAGATTTTAACGCGAGGTGATTAACCTTGGTAAAAAAATACACATTTTAGTTACAACCGTTTCACGCCAAGCCCTCAGTATATGAGAGTCGATATCCTAACGCACAACCGTAAACTATTTGCGACAAGTGTAGATCCAGATGAGTTAGTTCATCCATGTTGTCTGATCTAGATAGGTTCGCCATTTAGCCGTAGAATGGTTCATGGGGGTTCGAAACACTGTTTCTATTTTGATACTGAGCATTGATGGGCAGGCAGATATTTCTCTATCAGTGTAATAATTAGGTTAAGGTTGATTTTCGCAAAATACCGCTTATAAGTTAAATCCTCTACCTCGGACATAATTGCTCCTTTTTGATTTTTGACACCGAACCGGCTTTAGATTAGTGGATCGTTTTAATTATGTAGCTAACGATATAAACCTACCAAATTCTAACTACTTCAGAGTAAACAGTACATGTAAATGATAAGTGGATTTGCTACCGTCAGCTTATTTGAAATGTAAAAGAAATCAAATTATATCAGCGTTCAATAGACGATTTAACGATATAGTAAATATAACTAGCCATCTAGATTTTCACCATTTTTATAAAATTTGTCAGAAATAGTACACGTTGTTTACACTGATCACATTTTAGTTAATAAGTTTTGTCAAATGCTTCTGTCGACGTGTGTTGATTCTGAAAATACGGAGAAGATTGGCATGGTCATCTGAGCCTACACTATTCAGGAATAACAACTTGTTTCTTTTCCAACGACCTTCAGGTAACTAGATCAATACGTTCGTGACCATGCGTGATACCAATCGTCTCCGAGAAAGTTCGACTCTTTTCAGCTGTAGGATAGCTCGCACACAAGACCAGTTATCCCAAAGACAAGTTGACCCTCCGTCCTAAAACAAAATAAAAAAAGAATCCGCTGAATTAATAATATCATATTTTATCTGATTTCATTAATTATGTTGCATTTTTAATGAAAGTTGTCTTTGTAATTAGTTAGTGTATTTGCAGCGACTTATGTATTCTCCTTAGTTTGCCTTACAATGACAATGCATCAAATTCAACATATAAGGAAATTATACTTAATCGCTTAAATTTGAATGACTTTAGGATGTTGACTCTATTATGTTTACAAACGTAAATGTTATATGTTAAGTACTTTGTACACCTTCACTATCCCTGTATAGTTTGTGTTATAGATTGAGTGATTTTAATTCATTTTGCCTTGTATTAAATAAGATGGAATATTGATACGATTATTTGCGTATTTATAAGAATAACAAACTGGAACCACACAATGGACATATCTATCATTTGTATCACACTTTGTTGTTTATTTAGAAATACTGTGAATGGTATGTTACTTTTACGATTGGCTTTTCTGTTATTATTAAGTTGTCTATTATCCAATTGTATTGATACACCATGCTATTGTTTATATTGTATGTATAATCTTTTTTTTTTCAAACATGTACCAACTATCAAATGAAACCAGAGTAAAAGGTAAAATGTATTTTCATTTTCACTCAATATGTCTTTTTTCTATGCATACATATATATAGGATCTGACATGAGTTGTCATTTTATATAAAGTTTTATTAAACGAGTTCAAGAATTTTTTTATTAAGCGAGCCTTTGGCGAGCTTAATAATAAATTTCTTGGACGAGTTTAATAAAACTTTATGAAATGACAACGAATGTCAGATTCTTTTTATCACATGACGAAAACACACAAAGAAAATAGGGTTTCCCAAAGCTATTTTAATTTCGTCAGTAAATCGTATAACAATGCCACAAATAATTATTCCCGAGGTCATATTCAGCTTAGTTTATTAAAAGGAATAATAAATAACACTCATGAGATATTATATCTATCACATAAAGTGACTTATGAGGCGTATTTCGATAAAAATGTACTTAACGTTTACAATATTTCTAGGTGAAATGTACGGGTTTTGGCGCCAAAGTGACTAACGTATGACGTCAAAACGATGACGTGACGTCATTTTACTAGTATTAGGTCATGTTATATTACACACGTTGTATATAAAGAAATACGTAATGGGTATATTACATGGGATACAAGCAACGTCATGTGATAAAAATAAAATGATAAACACATGTATTTTGAAATGCCAATTTAAATTGTAATGTTAAACCACTAATGCCGTTGATTATTTAAATCAAAATAAATAAATATTCCTGTCCTTGGCAGAGCTAAATTGATGCATTATTATCGATAATATGTAGATGAAGGGAATTATTGAAATCTAAATATCTTTGAGGGACCGAGTCAGGTAGTTTTAGAAACATCAACCGATTGCCTGATTGCTACAAAAATGTTCCGCAGTAGCTGATTATATAAAGCCGTTAGAAGTCCCAGGAAATACTATTGAAAGTCTAGAAATAACTGTTTTCAACGTTAATATGAATGAAGACTATGAGTGGTTGAATTATTCGAGGGACTCCATTGTAAACGACGCAGATAATGTATTTAATACATCTGATGAAGCCTCCATTCAAGTCAGAGACCACATGGCCTTATGTCATTTAGCCCACTGCTTTGCTATCGCCTTTTCAACATGGAACTTTTCCTACTTGACGTAGGTTATTCAAGCTATAAACTTGATTCCCTGCAATTAAGAAAGGGTGTTGCACGCATTGCAAGTATAAGAAAGCTGCTTTTGATTTTACTGTCCTGTGTCAATGTGAGGGCGAATGTTAAACATGTTAACACTCAGTTTGTGATCGTTATGATACTTGACTTGATGCGGACTTATTAAAATAATAACATAGTAAATCAATAATACTACAAGAGAAAGTTGATGCAAGGCATCAATGTCGCCGGAAAAGACTGCATCGATTTATTTATGTATTCTTGACTTTCCTTAGTCTATTCAAACATTGGGAACGTTGAAATGAAAACATTTACTTATAAATTTTATATTCACCTATACATTAGGGTATCTATAAAAAATTAACGAAATGTGTACACATTTATCTTGGCTTAAATTTAATTTTGCTGTTGTTACTTATTTAAATAATAGTATTCATTCATATAATTTCAATGTTTGTCAATCTTATTCGAATCACAAGGTAAATATCCTGGTATTGCTTTAAAGGGAGGTAATTTGAAGAAAACAAAAGTCTTCAAAAGGAGAAATATATCAGCATTACCGTCTACAGTTTAAATTGTTCTATTGTTTGTGGATTTAAAAATGCTCTTTTTTTCTTATTTCTACATGTACAACGAAATATTGCGGCTTCTCTTTGACGCTTTGCGTCAAACATTCGTCTTGTACTTGTCTAAAATAAAATAATATCACTCGCTTTTTCATATCGAAATGCGCATGCGCGAAAATCGATGTTAAAGGTCACGAACCTACACAACAGAATAGGGTCTATATTTAGCTTAGAAACAGTTCCTACTTTAGATATTCATGGATTAACATTATTAAATGAATTCTACACAAATCAAGACATCTCTTTGAACATGAAAACAACATTTAGTAAGTTAAAATTGCTATTAAAAGGAGAATCCGAAATTGACCTCAATGATGACACATAAGAGTCTGCATTAGGGGGTGTTGGTTCACGTCTTGAAGGGACCACTTTTGTCTTCGTAAATAAGACAAAAAACTTAAATGCGAGTGAAATAAAAAAAACTGCAAACATTAAAAAATCGGAATATTTATTTCATTTTAGATGTGTCATTTATTAGTGTTCGTAAACAACCACAATTGTAATATGTTCAAATCATCTAGATTTGTTTCTTTCTAATAATAAGCCGCCCTCCCATGTGATTTCCGAAAAGCTATTAAAAATAGAAGTCGCGGGCTTCTGCCCGGCGACTAATAACATAATATCAACATACCATGCTCATACATGTGTGAAGGACAAAGGCAAAGTATTGAAAGGTCCCTGCTGTTACTATTTGTGTCTATCGTGGTGGTTTTCTTCAAATAGTTATAACATAGACAGTTACAGTAGGAAATAGTTTTCTTTATTTTATACAAAATGCCAATTAAACATAGCATGGCCTCTTCCTTATGTGGCTGTTAGGAAGGATACTTTAATAGATCCCCAAAACATGTAGTTTATGAAATAGCACAATAAATGTTGATTCTTTTTAAAAAATCAATACATATAACAGTTCAGACACTTACCACATGTAACCACCCAGTTATTCGTAAGAAATTACAAACTCTTCTCTTTGCTCTTTAATCACTATACATTTGTCCCGCCATGAAACTAATAGGTGGTAGTAGATATTGCTCACCTCTTTTATGAGGTCCTGCGTCTATTTTTAGAGTTAACTTTCTTTTCATGTTATGGTAACATAAAGGACCTATTTTTTACGGAGACACTTATGGCGTAATACAATTGGTAGTACAAATGTGTCATGGACATTCTAATTTACATAGATCAACTCAAACATATGTAATTTATAGATGTTGGGTGTAAACATCAGATTTTAACCATGCAATATTGACAACGCTGGAATGTTTGTAATTAATTTGTATTCACCCCCCTTTGATTGGGCGTCTTCGAGATCGGTAATTGAACATCAGCCCCTCCGGACAAACTACACAGGGCGCCATAAGCCTGTTCGTATCTTTACAGGGCGGACTTTAGCACATTTATTATGTGTTACATGACGGATATAAGCCACTTCACATAGCGAACATTAGCCACCTCAACGCAAAAGAAACGCATATTTGTGCAGATCTAAAATTAGCGCCATCAACGCAAAGGAAACATGTAATTGTGCAGGACGGACATTAGCCCCTTCATTACTAAAAAACGTATACTTGTGCAGGACTGACATTAACCATTTCCACGCCAAAGAAACGTATAAATGTGCAGGACTGACAATAACTCCTTCATCGTCACAGATCACATGTAGTAATTAGTTGACGTTCATTTTAAATGCGTGTTTAACGTTCACCATAGTACCGTGTATCGTGGAAATCATAGCTGTTATGTCACTTGTTACCTTTGGTACGAGATGCCGACGCTCTACCACTGCACCACTGTCTTCCACTGTATAAAACGTAGTAGTTTTATCGTTTGATTCATAACTGATAATACTCTTTTGTTTACTTGTATTTTAAAATAATGGGACCACAGAAAAGATCATTATTTATTTTCTGCCACACTTTAGCTCATACTTGCCCGGACTGTGTTTGGTATGTTAATTTCATGCGTGTTTTTCCTATTGTTAATGTTTATCTATTTCTACTTTGAAACATTCAACAAGTAGCACAGCAAAACAGAGGATTTATTTTTATTTCCATGACATATTTATTATCCCGAAATCTAGATCTATATAAAGCGCTACCCAAAGGAGGAATTACGAAACAGTAATCACCATATTCGATTATTTTCACGGAGTTATTGCCCCTTTAATTTCTATAAAGAATGAAAAAGAGCATCGGTGCCACGGCTTTTTCTCAGCAACACATAGTCATAATTCGATGATATTTAACGGAATGCTTCACGTTTAAGGGGGAAATGTGTATTTATCACAATGTTCCGGCTGAATGATTTACCACAATGTTCCGGTTGCATGCTTTCTCCACATAATCATTGCCCTTTGAATAATCATATAGTATGATATAGAACTATTCGTGTTCAGGCTATTCCTCAACAACCACCAGTCGAAATTCAATGCTTCTTAATGGGAACTTCACTTACAAGAGGTTATCACCACGTTCCGGCTGAATGAATTTTCACAAAAAACCTTTGAATTCCGATATAAGATATAGGACCATTCGTGTCCGGGCTAAATATCAGCAACTCACGCGATACTGCGTGGATTATCCATCTGTTCTATCGCTATCTTGTTTCTCCAGATGAGATGTTCGTTTCTCACATTTCTAAAAAAAAAAACCGTTGAATTGAAATCACAGAGCAGGCATGCTTATAAAACGAGCGATTACAATACGTCCCTTTGAACCAACTATTGCGTAATACGGAAACCCTTTACAACCATATGACACAGCTGCTGCACTCGCTTTATCAAATTGTCTTCTCGATTCATAGGTACCTCATAACTATGAGAACATTTGCTATGTAATTGAATATAAATGAACCCAAACAACTGTGACTGTCATTTAATGGCAGTAGTGTAATTATTCAAACTGTATTGGCAAATAAGTTATATTTACAAATAAAGATACTTGGAAATTACGACATCGATGGTTAAAACCTTGTTAATTTGATCATGGTTTTACGGCAATCGAAGCTTTGCATTTGGACATTTAAACCTTCATGTTTGCCTTCCTATTCACCGGTTTCCTTCTGATTTTATTTAGCTCACCTGTGCACGAAGTGCAGGGTGAGCTCTGGTGATCTCTCACCAGAGGGAGGTGCCTGTTTTTCTTATAGATGTATCTTTATACATAGTGCAAGCTTTAACAATCGTCTTGTACAAAAACAATGGCGCGATATCAAATTTATTTACCAAAAAGGGTCATTTGCTGACCCTCTTTCTATATTGTTGCAACTATTGTGATCCGATGAAAAACATTGCAACCACGGAGCAGTTCTTGATTTTCTACGCGGTACATGCTTATATAGTTAAATTGTTAAAATTAATCTTGTCCAATAGAATGAATCTGATACAAAAAGGACTTGTCACACATATTTATTGGGTCATCTTTTACCAAGACATTGTCCGTTGATAAACAAGCCACAAGGGACGATGCTCAGTTATTTCATATGTATTAATTAAGAACATAGAAAACCATTTATGTTCATTAAAATCAGGTCAGCGATATAGGACAGTTTCGTTTTTTAATTACCTTGAACGTTTAATGCAATTTCTTGTAAATATATTATCGCTTCAACAGGAATACGTCCGGCCGCAAAAGTGCAGTCGGTAACATCGAGGGTTTTCAGGCCAGGTGTCGTAAGTTCGAATTCGGGCTAGGCCAAGCATTAGTTTAGATGATTGGAAAACGTAATTGTGACTAGGGATATTCGCCTTACAACAACAAACTATTGGCTTAGGACGGATGGTGTGTGGGAACAGGTTCGAAACATACATACGCTGTAGTAGTGATATAACTGAAACCTCGTTGAAAACAGGGTTATGACTCCAATTAATCATTTGATCAATCTGAACAAAAATAACTTCAAAAAATCAACAAATCAATTATGAACATAATTAATCATTTAATTTTTTTAAATAAAGAGTATACAGTTTAACAAACACTTTACACCTAGACACTTCGATTACTTAACTTTAGTTTGCAGTTACTTAACTTTAGTTTGCGGTTACTTAACTTTAGTTTGCGGTTACTTAACTTTAGTTTGCAGTTACTTAACTTTAGTTTGCGGTACTTAACTTTAGTTTGTGGTTACTTAACTTAAGTTTGCGGTAACTTAACTTTAGTTTGCAGTTACTTAACTTTAGTTTGCTGTTACTTAACTTTAGTTTGCAGTTACTTCACTTTAGTTTGCTGTAACTTAACTTTAGTTTGCGGTTACTTAACCTTAGTTTGCGGTTACTTAACTTTAGTTTGCGGTTACTTAACTTTAGTTTGCGGTTACTTAACTTAAATTTGCGGTTACTTAACTTTAGTTTGCAGTTACTTAACTTTAGTTTGCAGTTACTTAACTTAACTTTAGTTTGCAGTTACTTAACTTTAGTTTGCGGTTACTTAACTTTAGTTTGCAGTTACTTAACTTTAGTTTGCAGTTACTTAACTTTAGTTTGCGGTAACTTAGTTTGCAGTTACTTAACTTAACTTTAGTTTGCAGTTACTTAACTTAACTTTAGTTTGCAGTTACTTAACTTTAGTTTGCGATTACTTAACTTTAGTTTGCGATTACTTAACTTTAGTTTGCAGTTACTTAACTTTAGTTTGCAGTTACTTAACTTTAGTTTGCTGTTACTTAACTTTAGTTTGGGGTTACTTAACTGACATCTCAAATAGCAATTCTATTAAACATTTAATTTATTTAAAGGCTTTGATTTGGCAAACGAAAGGTATAGGAATACGAATGACTCTTATAACTTTAGTTTGCGGTTACTTAACCTTAGTTTGCAGTTACTTAACTTTAGTTTGCAGTTACTTAACTTTAGTTTGCAGTTACTTAACTTAAGTTTGAAGTTACTTAAATTTAGTTTGCAGTTACTTAACTTTAGTTTGCAGTTACTTAACTTAACTTTAGTTTGCAGTTACTTAACTTTAGTTTTCGGTTACTTAACTTTAGTTTGCAGTTACTTAACTTTAGTTTACGGTTACTTAACTTTAGTTTGTGGTTACTTAACTTTAGTTTGCAGTTACTTAAATTTAGTTTGCAGTTACTTAACTTTAGATTGCAGTTACTTAACTTAACTATAGTTTGCAGTTACTTAACTTTAGTTTGCGGTTACTTAACTTTAGTTTGCAGTTACTTAACTTTATTTTGCGGTTACTTAACTTTAGTTTGCAGTTACTTAATTTTAGTTTGCAGTTACTTAACTTTAGTTTGAAGTTACTTAACTTTAGTTTGCAGTTACTTAACTTTACTTTAGTTTGCAGTTACTTAACTGTAGTTTGCAGTTACCTAACTTTAGTTTGCGGTTACTCAACTTTAGTTTGCGGTTACCTAACTGACATCTCAAATAGCAATTCTATTAAACATTTAATTTGTTTAAAGGCTTTGATTTGGCAAACGAAATGTATAGGAATAGGAATGACTCTGGTTGATAAAATAGATGTTGATATCTGAGACGGCATTCTGTCTATATACACTGCCTTTTGTTTATGAAAATGTCTCAAATACTGGGTATCTTGAACAGAGTGAACTGTGTTACTTCATAACATTTGTAAATTTTACTAAAACGCTTCAAACTTCGGTTTATTATAACGTTTACTTTCTTATATAATAATTATACATTTCAAGAACTTTGTGCGACTAAAATATAAACATTTAATATTGTGTGAATGCATTTTATGTTCATTGTTCTTGTTATGTCTGTTAAATAAGATGGAATATTGAACGATCCTTTGCCTATTGATTAGAATAAAACACTGGTACCACAGTATAGATATATCTATCAATTGTATCGCACTTTGTTGTTTACTTGGAAAGAGTGTGAGTGATTGGTACATTTATGTTACATTCATGTGTTTCTGTCCTGTTCTCACCAGGGTATATATCCCCAAATTGTATTAATATACTAAACTATTATTTATACAGTTTGTATAATTATATAGTTTTACCTTCAAATCATGTAACATATTTTTATTATATACCTATCAATGATTTACTGGGATTTATCAGTTAATTAATTCTTGTAACTTTCACAGTGAATATCGTCACTAGTGATGATATCACTTTTGGAGACGAGTGATGATATCACTTTGCCGGAACTACTTTTTTGTAGCTCAGGATATTTTCATAGAGTAGAATAGCTACACATCATTAGCTGGACCAAAGTTTTAGATTAAATGAACAGTTTTTATAATTCTTAGAGCTTACCTCGAGTCTTCATTCCTAACTTGAAAATAAACACAATCAGTGCTCTTTTAATGAGGGACATTAATGATAATTATATTATCTCCTTTGTCAGATAAAGACCAAGAAGACCAAATAGTTGGTAGGTCCTTTTAGTTGGAATCCTTTGTCTTTATCGCTATTTCGCAATGAGATATTGCAATTACTCTGTACACTTTAATCATAAATGTGTTAATTAAAGTGATGATTCAAAAGAGTAAATTTACATAGCAGTGTTTAAAGAAAACAAATGTGGAATTACTAATCAATCTAATAACAGTTGGCCAGGAAAATGCAATTATAAGTGCACCATCTAGTGCAAAGAAACCAATGATAAAAACAGAGGAAACCAACTGATAGGACCTAGCTAGATGTAGAGAGTATTAAAGGGAGATAACTGACCGATGTCTCCAATTCCATTCCTTTCCTTCTTTTAATCCATGATTGTTCTCTCTGATGTTTATGCAGAAAGTCACATTCCCCTCAGTCAAAGGTGCAAGCAATTGATATTTTATTAAACAAGCACCTATGACCAATACAAAAGACACATTACAATCTGCCTTTAATTGAAATTCCTGTACTATAAATCTCCATTCTTTTAAAATCCATGATAGGCTTCTAGTCAAGTAATTATTATGTTTCTTATCAATGGTGATGTTTATACAGTAAGTCACATTTCCCAAGTCAAAGATGCTTGCATTTTAAAACAAACAAACAAACACCTATGACCAAAGGACAAATTACAAACTGCCTTAAAGTTTAAAACACTGTTAGTTCTTTCCTTCATTTGTTATCCTTTCCTCCAATGTCCACAGTGAAGTACAATCATACACGGGGTAGTCCAAATCTTTTAGACTTTCGGTTTCTCTTCTGTAATTTTTTGGTCAACCAAAGTCGCGTATGCAGGATAATAACAAAATGAACAAGAGGCCCGTGAGGGCCTATGCTCTACTGGCATTGATCTGGCTTGTTTAAAAAGGAACCAATATGTCATCAATATTCAAATACCATCTAAGTTTGGTGAAGATCAGATAGTAAATGGAAGCTCTATTGTGTTCACAAGCTGTATTATAGCAATTTTGACAATTTCAAGGGCCATAATCCAGCCATGCATGGGTAGATCTGGCCGTTTTTTAGAAATGAACCAAACTCTCATGGATATCTAACTACTGTATAAGTTTGGTTGAGATACAATAAAAAATAAAGACTATCGTGTTAACAAGCTCTTTTATAGCAATTTTGACCATTTCAAGGGCCATAATCCAGTCATGCATGGGCGGATCTGTAGCTGGTTTTCGAAAGGAACCGAGCTCTCATGGATATCTAACTACTGTATAAGTTTGGTTGAGATACAATCAAAAGTGAAGACTGTATCGTGTTAACAAGCTCTTTTATAGCAATTTTGACCATTTTAAGGGCCATAATCCAGTCATGGATCTGGCTGGTTTTCGAAAGGAACCGAGCTCTCATGGATATCTAACTACTGTACAAGTTTGGTTGAGATACAATCAAAAGACGATATCGTGTTAACAAGAAATTATTTACGGACGCACGCACGCACGGACGACGGACGAATCGCCACGAAATAAGCCCTTCTAGCCTTTGGCCAGTAGAGCTAAAAATGAGCATATGCGATGTCTTTCTTTGAAGGACTAACACGGGGGTACTAACCGTACTTTCAACTTCTACGCGAAAGCTGAGAAGAGCCCAAAGTCAAAAAAGAAAGTGTAGAAGAATTATGCCGTTATCCATTGATTTTGACAGTGATTAAGACTCATAAATAGTATCAATGGTTAAACACTACAGTACTTGTCAGTGAAAACTGTCATTGTATAAACATTTACCTTTTGATGTCCAGTTATTTAATCCATTTCTTGAAGTTAACTATCACATATCTTTTAATATTTCTCATGAACATTATCAATTTAGGAATTTAATTATATGATCCAAAACACTTTAAATACAACATGTTCACGTTGTTTTACTTTCACATTTTGTCTTGTGTTATGTTTATATTCCGTTTTACCAGGCCTGACCTTGCCCTTGTGTAATACACGCGTGTTGCTCCCATGGGCATGACACAGTATGAAAGCATATGAAAACATAGCTTTTGTTGGTGTTTAGTTAACACGACACGTTATTCTAAGTCGCTAAAAACAAACTATACTACACAAACCAAATTATAATCACGATTGAAATCACAACCCCTTGTTTAAAGTATGTTTAATCCAAAATATCACAGCAAACATTCTTCCCCGCTTCGCTGCATAAATACAACATGGAGGAAAATTTAAATTTGACGGGTTCTTGTGTATTCAAGCGCGACAGTTACGTCACTCGAGCTTGGCTTCTGACGTAATAGCTCCTCCCAATTATACTGCTAAAGTAGAATTCTGATCACTTCAAAAAAAGATTGAAGGTAATAATAAACAGATTAATTAACTGTATTCCGATGATATTAAAAATATGTCACTCGAATGGGTGTTATCGGGTGAAAAAACTCGTTCCTTTCAGGAACTCGTTTTTTCACCCGATAACACCCATTCTCGTGACATATTTTTAATATCATCGGAATACAGTTAATTAATCTCTATATATCACATCTAAACAGAGTTATATCACATCAAAACAGAGTATAAAAGAAAATGGATTTTCGAGTTCTCTCTAAGCATAATAGAAACAAATACAGCCAAATTTCAACAGTATATGGATTAAAAGTTATAAATTATGAAATGCCAAATTCATACAGGAAATTGTATGTGGACGTACACGTGTTAATTTTTTTCTCTAGGTCAGATGCTCGTTTCACACAATGGCGGTGTTAATATTGCTTCAAGCAGTCAACATAGTCCAAATGACGGATGGGATGTCTATCATGTAGTAGATGGAAACATTGGTGACGCTTCAGTCTGTAAATGTTGTGGTGCAACAAGTTCTGAGTTAAATCCTTGGTATAAAGTGGACCTTTGACAGGAATACAGAATACAGAGAATACACGTACTAGGAAGAACAGACTTTGGCCGTTAGTAGAACGATCGCATTAGTTAAATTAATTAATTTCTTCTTCATTACCATTACCATTATCATTACCATCATATTACTTTCATCATCATCATGATCATCATCATGATAATCGTCATCATCATCATCATCATCATCATCATCATCTTCATCATTATCATCATCATCATCAGCTTCATTCATCATCAGCATCATAATCATCATCATCCAAGCTTGACCATAGTACTCATAGAACAGACACTTATAAACAAAATAGAACAATATAAAACGTTACCAGAAAAGGACGTATTCACATCAGACCATTTACCTTTAATTGCATCGCTTAATGTAACTAAACAGAAGCAAGTAAACTTAACTGATCGAAAGAGTATCGCCTGGGATAATTGTAATGCATGCGAATTTAATTCATTTGAAAATACATTATCTCAATACCTGTCCTCGCTAACATTCACCTCAAAAATGGATTCAAATCAGTTGTCTGATTTTATTGTAAGTTCGACCTTAAAATCAGCTTTCAATTGCCAATTGAAAGATAAATTTAACAAACATACGAAACCGTATTGGTCGCATGACCTAAGACAAGCCCACGCTGAATCAAGGCAACTTAGGCGTATCTGGATAAACCTTGGCCGCCCAAGAAGGGTCGAGTATGAGTCATATCAGAGATACAAACCTGCAAAACGCAATTTCAGGCGGAAACAGCGCATTGCTTGTAATCTCTTTCTAAAAAAAACATTCGAAGAACTTGATAAGGCTGCCCATTTAGACGTAAACCTGTTTTGGAAACTGGTTAAAAGGAAAAAGAAAAATGTGCCGAACGTATGTGCTGAAATTATATACAAGAATATAACATATGCAGAAGAAAATGTATCAAACGGTTTCTCAGAATTCTTCAAAGATACCTTTGATTTCCCAGAAACCTCAGAAGATTACCCATTTGGCTTTACAGACAAGGTCAATTCACTGGTCAAACAGTTCATGAATGACAACTCAGCCGAACAAAATGATACGTTTTACAAGGGTATGATAGCCCCATTTACCCGTGACAACGTTGAACATATTGTAAAATATTTAAAACGCGGTAAAAGCCCGTCACATGACCTTATCCTTAATGAGCATATTATACATGGAGGTAAAGTCTTATACACATGTCTTACTGAGTTATTTAATGGCGTTCTAATTCAAGAAATTATTCCAGGAAGCTGGAGGAAGAGCCTCATCATTCCTATCTTCAAAGGGAAGGGGAAGAGTAAAAGTGACCCATCTTGTTATAGGCCAATATCATTAATCCCGTGCTTTTGTAAAGTTTTTGAAAAACTCTTACTATGCAGAATCCAATCATTCCTTTCATCGAAATCGATTACATTCCCTCATGTCTAGCAACGGTTCCATAAAGAACTAAGCTGTATATCGGCAGCTTTTAACTTACAGGAAACAGTATATGATCTGTCAGAAAAGAATAACCGTACATATACCGCGTTTCTTGACTTAAATGCAGCGTTTGACTCTGTCTGGCATAACGGGCTATTCCTTAAACTGGCACAACTAGGGTTATACGGTAAAATCCTTCGACTCATTGTCGATTCTTATGATAATTTAACGTGCAATGTACGCAGTAGCGGTAGCATATCACGTCCTGTGCAGATTAAGAGAGGCGTACGACAGGGAGGAGTTGCTTTAACGTTTTATTACCTAGTTTATATAAATGAACTTTTACATCAATTAGAGGACACCGATTACAGTTAAATCTAGGACATAATCTCAGATGTGGTAACCTTTCATTTGCTGATGACCTGTCTATTATCGCCTTATCCCCCAACAATTTGCAAGTCTTACTAGACATTGCATACCGATACGCGACAAAATGGAAGTTTGAAGTAAGCGCGAGTAAATCAAGCATCGTTGTATTTAATAGGTTAAAACATGACGCTCCAATTTCACTTCTCATCGGGAACACATATATTCACGAACATGACCATGCGATACACTTGGGAATCAGGCAAGACGCATCACTTAAATTGTCTAATAGAATAAAAGAAAGATGTCAAAAATGTAAAAATGCATTCTT
>JASEVX010000013.1:2814259-3080640 GCA_031761405.1 Serripes groenlandicus
AACACGGTGTTGCCTCTGTCACTTACCATTCCTTTCGTAGCCTGATACCAATACCGAAGCAATAGTGTTATTCTTGCAACACTGAGCTCCAAGCTAGGACGACAATACTAAACATTGTTGAAATCGGACGTTCCACTCACGATGCAGATCATTTAAACACTCCACTACACGGTTGTTACATTGTATTAAAGCTGCGCTTTTCGAAAAAACAATCATAAGGAACTTGCTGCCTGTGAAGACCTAAAGCAACCTGCGCATCCTTGTAGTTTGGTATTGCACTGATTTGTTAGACTTAATTTTCATCCGATATAGTGGATACAAAATCGGGTGTCTGTAATCAAGCTAAGATTGTTTTTTCTGAATCACCGTTCAAATATTTTCGAGAATGCTTGGATACAGGAATGAACGTTGCACAAACATACATTTGAGTAAAATTATACTAAAATGTCCACACATAAAAAGTTACACAGTTCATTTCATACTTGTATCTGACAACACAATTTGCTAAAACTGACGAATTTTGAAATGCCAACACGATTTGGGAACAACATATACTACTTATACGTCACTGATTGATTTTTATAGTATCGCTCATAGCATGTTAAATTAATGATGGGCTTTGTTTTGATTTTGGTAGACTGTTTTGACGGCCGATATGGTACTACGTGTAATGAAGAATGTGGCAATTGTACCAACAATGATGTTTGTGACAGAAGTAACGGTTACTGTCCACGTGGATGTTCTGCTGGATATAAAGGGAACACATGTAAAGAATGTATGATATATAAACTCTTCGATTGTGACAAATGCGATATTTAAGAGAACACTCCAAATAGTTTTATTATCTGTACAACACGTTACTCTGCAATTGTTAAGAATCTACAAGTTATATGTAACTGTATTATATTGATAAGTACATTCTCAGCGGTGTAGTGATAGCGAGTCCGCCTCGAGTGCGAGAGATTGCTGGTTCATTGCCCGGACAGTTCATTCGAAAGACTTTACAAATTGAACTAATAGATTTTTCTCATTTGGATTAGGATTCTGGAATTCTGGGATAAGTTTTACGACTGACACACTGGTGTCAGGTTAATGAACCAGTAGTATTAGTAATTTACCAAGGAAACAACGTGATGTAACAAAACAACTTTTTGAAAGCGGCGAATACAAACATATTTATATTGACTGATTGTTACTAATTAAATTTCATCTCAAAACGTTATTTTTGCGAAGCGTATATTATTTGTGTTCATACAATCGGTTGAATGTTTTAAGTTTGCAGTTGTGGAACATACGGTTCGGACTGCGCTTACACTTGTGGTAAATGTGAGAACAACGCAACTTGTAACAATGTAGATGGTTCATGTACAGGATGTGTAACTGGATACTTGTATTCTATTTGCAAAGGCAAAGTCTTGTTTTGTTTTAGTTTAAAAGAATTACTGATTTTACAAGTCAACATAATAGGGTTATACATCTTTTATCACGATTTTAACACGGTGTTGCCTCTGTCACTTACCAGTTCTTTCGTAGCCTGATACCAATACAGAAGCCATAGTGTTATTCCTGCAACACTGAGATCCAAGCAAGGACGACAATACTAAACATTGTTGAAATCGGACGTTCTACTCACGATGCAGATCATTTAAACACTCCACTACACAGTTGTTACATTGTATTAAAGCTGCGCTATTCGAAAAACAACCATAAGGAACTTGCTACCTGTGTAGACCTAAATCAACCTGCGCATCCTTGCAGTTTGGTATTGCCCTGATTTGTTAGACTTAATTTAATTTACATCCGATACAGTGGATACAAAATCGGGTGTCTGTATAAAATTGTTGTAGTAAAATTATACAAAAATGTCCACACATAAAAAGTTACACAGTTCATTTCATACTTGTATCTGACAACATAAATTGCTAAAACTGGCGAATTTTGAAATGCCAACACGATTTGGGCACATCATATACCACTTATACGTCACTGATTGATTTCTATAGTATCGCCCATAGCATGTTATATTAATGATGGTCTTTTTTTTGTTTTTGGTAGTCTGTATTGACGGCCGATATGGTACTACGTGTAATGAAGAATGTGGCAATTGTACCAACAATGAAGTTTGTGACAGAATTAACGGTTACTGTCCACCTGGATGTTCTGCTGGCTATAAAGGAAACACATGTAAAGAAGGTATGATATATAAACTCTTTGATGTTGTCAAATGCGATTTATTAGAGAAAACTCTAAATTATTGGAACTATCTGTACAACATGTTTCCCTGGAATTATTTCTTAAGAATCTACAAGCTATGTGTAACAGTATTATGTTGATAAGTATATCCGCGGTGGTGTAGTGATAGAGAGTCCGCCTCGAATGCGAGAGGTTTTTGGTTCGAAGCCTGGACAGGTCATTCGAAAGACTTTAAAAATTGAAATAAAAAAATTCTTTAATTTTCACCCAGACGACTGACACATTGATGCCAGGATAAATGCACCAGTAGTACTAGTAATTAATCAAGGAAACGCAGTGATGTAACTGAAAACTTGTTGAAAGCAGCGTCAAATGCCAAATACGATAATGTATCTTTACTGATTGTTACTAATTGAAATGCTTCTCTGAACGCTTTTTTTGCGAACCGTATATTATGTAAGTTGATACAATCGGTTATTCGTTTACAGTTTGCAGTTTAGGAACATACGGTCTTGGCTGTACTCGTGACTGTCAGACTGGTACCCATGGGGATATCACTTATATTTATATAATATAATGTACGGCTACTTTCTCACTACTTATGTTTTACAGAATGTCAGGCTGGCACCTATGGTATTAATTGTAAACAACGTTGTGGAATGTGCCTTGACGGAGATGTGTGTAACATACACACAGGAGAATGTCCAAATGGATGTACTGACGAATACATGGGTAGCCAATGCTCTCAGGAGATAAATCTAGATACTCCATCTAGTACAGATACAAGTATCAGCCTACCTGTTTTTATAGGATCGTTGTTTGCAGTCATAGTCGTTAATACAACTAGTGTCATTGGACTCGTTTGGTTGTTTTATCGAAAGAGGTTAAATAAGAAAACACAGTAAGCATACTATTTTCAGCCATAACACCCAGACCTACAATGGCGAAACCCGCCATATTTCATACCATGTTAGTTATGTTTTGTCACAAACGTGCTAATGGGACCTGCAGGATGTTAATGATATTACAGGGAGTGCAGATAAAAACAGAAATAACTGAACGTATGTCGTATTTTATCTGAACATTGTGTGTCGCAAGGTAATTGTTGCCAGAGTTTTAACAATAATGTTTATTTTGAAACAGTCTAAGTTAAATGAGAAATATTGAACTTAGGTACGGCATTTATGTTGTCAATTATCAATAGATGTATGCTATATGTAATAATTCATGTGTCTCATCGAATCATAATGTAATCGAAATGTGGTGTAATTTAATAATTCAAAAGGTGTTGACTATTGTATTTGTTTCTTTCAGCCAAGCAGCGAACACTGAAGATATCTCTATTCAACTTTCGAACACACCATCAAATTATGACTTATGTTTGTTCGACAACCTTCATCGAGAGACATCATACACCGAGTAAGACAGGAGGTCTTAAACATTGCTTATCAAATATTTACCGAACACTGATTCAGTTGTGAATTTATTAGGGATGGGAACGAGTACAGATATTAATACTCGGGTACTCGCAAGAAATCACATTGTGCAAATTCGTTCATCAAACGTCTTCTCAGAATTGTATTGTCCTCGTGCACTTAATTTGAATTGATTTTATAAGAACAAACATGCGTTTGTTTGCGTCTCTTCGTTTAATATTTGATATTTGATAAAAAATAGTTGTTTTATTTTTGAAAACTAAATAATTCAACAAATACATCCAGAATTTGCATTGGCGTAAACATCCAAACGTTTGGGTGCAGATATCAATTTATATTAACATAGATACATAGATATTCGGTATTCGGTACGATTTAAAATACAGACTATACTAACTAATGAACTACATGACTGTATCTGATAACGAGCTGCACATTATCAAAACAATGTATAAATCGCACTTTTTTAGTTCATTACAAAACAAATTATACTAAGCAAACTTAACAACATTAAAGATCGCTGACCAGCACACCTCGAAGGCTTTTAATATTATTATTTAATTTTGAAAGGAAATAGTTCATCTAACACTGGTTAAATGATCTGAATTATAATTTGATTAAGTTTTAAATGAATATATGACAAGCCAAATAAGTATGTATAAAATTAACAATGACAATACTTGTTATAGACGCACTAACCAATAGCAACCCATGTCTTTAATACCATGTTTCGTTATCATGCATACATATTCAAGAGGATCGTGCTAGTTCTGCATTGCTCCCCTGAATGGATTGTGGTATAAACCTTATCATATTGGAATAAGGTTTAAATGTTTCGCATTATCCGTGACTTGTATTCAAAGGTTAAGTCCTGTATTAGGAGTCATAATGCTACATTAGATTACATCTATTCCTACGTAAGTCTCAAACAGGAGGAAACAATTTTACCTCTAGTTGCTCTCTTTATTGAAGATCTCGATTGTATCTCATGGGAAATAATTATTGTGCGTTAACCATAAAATACAATGCTCTCAAGAGATGTATCAGCCTACCTGTATTCATAGGATCGTTGTTTTCAGTCATTGTCCTTAATACAACTAGTGTCATTGGACTCGTTTGGTTGTTTGATCGAAAGAGGTGAAATAAAAAAACACAGTAAGCATACTACTTTCAGCAATACAACCCATACCTACAATAGCAAAGCCGGCGATTTTCAATACCATGACAGTTAATATTTTGTCACAAACGAGCTGTTAATGAAATTACGGGGAGTGCCGATAAACTACAGAAATAGCTGAATGTATGTCATATTTTATCTGAGTGTTGTGTTTCGCAAGTTAGTTGTTGCCAGAGTGTTAACAATAATGTTTATTTTGAAACAGTCTAAGTTAAATGAGAAATATTGGAGTAACCATACAGGTTTATAACTTAGGTACGGCATTTCTGTTGTCAATTATCAATACATGTATGCTATATGTTATAATTCCTGTGTCTCATCGAATCATAATGTAATCGAAAAGTGGTGAAATTTAATAATTCAAAAGCGTTTTGACTATTGTATTTTCCTTTCAGCCAAGCAGCGAACACTGAAGATATCTCTATTCAACGTCCGAACACATCCTCAAATTATGACTCATGTTGCTTCGACAACCCTGATGGAGAGACAACATACACCGAGTAAGACACGAGGTCTTAAACATTGGTTATCAACTATTTACCGAACATTGATTCAATAGTGAATTTATATACACATAGATACATAGATATTCAGTATACGGTACGATTCAAAATCCAGACTATACTAACTAATGAACTACATGACTGTATCTGATGACGAGAGCACATTATCAAAACAGTGTATAAATCGCACATTTTGAGTTCATTACAAAACAAATATACTAAGAAAACTGAACAACATTAAAGATTGCTGACCACCACACCTCGAAGGCGTTTAATATTATCATTTAATTTTGAAAGGAAATAATACATCTTACACTGGTTAAATGATCTGAATTATGACTTAAAGTTGCACTCTTATAGAAATTCATAAAAAAAAAAAGTAAAATAACAATTGTTTTTCCTTATAAACCTTTATGAGGACATGTTTGATTGTAATTAGACTGTAGTATGAGAAAGCTTTCATATTTTAATTATTTAAATAAAGGTGGTTTTCCCAGCTCGGTAGGTACCTCTTTAAAGGTTGGTGTCTAACACAAACATTCGGTGGGGGGGGGGGGGGGGGGGGGGGGGGGGGGGAAATAAAGTGTACACAAGTCAACTGTTATAAAAATAACTCATTGATAATAAGTTCATTGAAGCACTAGATATACATACTTATTGTGTATACACTGTATATGCCTCATTGAACTGAGTGTGTTTTTATAACAGTTATGTATATTGTATCTCAACACGGTTTGTATATGACATCCAACCTTTAAAAACATTCTGGAATAAAAATGTACATGAACGGCTCCGTTTTTAAAATCCTGAAATCTTGGAGAAAAGTATAATTTGTGTGTGTGGGCTCTTGGGTAACATGTTTGTGGTTAATCCCAAACCCATTCAACTTCTTACAGAAAAAAATCGATTTGAACTTTTTTTACATGAGTTTTCTTCCCTCTTGATAGAAATGCCACTTTAATTAAGTTATAAATGAATATATGACAAGCCAAATAAGTATGTATACAATTAACAATGACAATACTTGTTATAGACGCACTAACCAATAGAAACTCGTGTGTTTAATTCCATGTTTCGTTATCATGCATACATATACAAGAGGATCGTGCTAATTCTTCATTGCTCCCCTGAATGAAATGTGGTATAAAACTTATCATATTGGAATAATGGGTAAAATGTTTTGCATTATCCGTGACTTGTGTTCAAAGGTTAAGTCCTGTATTTATGAGTCATAATGCTACATCCGATTGCTTTTATTGCTACGTAGGTATCAAACAGGGGGAGATAATTTCACCTATTTTTGCTCTCTTTATTCAATATCTCGAACTCAATCTCATGAGAAATAATTATTGTGCGTTAACCATAAAAGACAATGCTCTTCAGCCTACCTGTTTTCATAGGATCGTTGTTTTCAGCCATTGTCCTTAATACAACTAGTGTCATTGGACTCGTTTGGTTGTTTTATCGAAAGAGGATGAATAAGAAAACACAGTAAGCATACTATTTTCAGCAATACAACCCATACCTACAATAGCAAACCCGGCCATTTTTCATACCATGTAAGTTAGGATTTTGTAACAAACGAGCTGTTAATGATATTACGGGGAGTGCAGATAAAACTACAGAAATAACTGAATGCATGTCATGTTTTATCTGAGTATTGTGTGTCGCAAGTTAATTGTTGCCAGAGTGTTAACAATAATGTTTATTTTGAAGCAGTATAAGTTAAATGAGAAATATTGGACTAACCATACTGGTGAATTACTTAGGTACGCCATTTCTGTTGTAAATTATCTATACATGTATGCTATATGTAATAATTCATGTGTCTCATCGAATCATAATGTAATCGAAAAGTGGTGAAATGTAATAATTCAAAAGCGTTTTGACTATTGTATTTTTCTTTCAGCCAAGCAGCGAACACTGAAGATATCTCTATTCAACGTCGGAACACATCCTCAAATTATGACTCATGTTGCTTCGACAACCCTGATGGGGAGACAACATACACCGAGTAAGACACGAGGTCTTAAATATTGGTTATCAAATATTTACCGAACATTGATTCAATAGTGAATTTATATACACATAGATACATAGATATTCGGTATTCGGTACGATTCAAAATCCAGACTATACTAACTAATGAACTACATGACTGTATCTGAAAACGAGCTGCACATTATCAAAACAGTGTATAAATCTCATATACAGCTCATTACCAAACAAATTATACTAAGAAAACTGAACAACATTATAGATCGCTAACCAGCACACCTCGAAGGCGTTTAATATTATCATTTAATTTTGAAAGGAAATAATTAATCTTACAACTGGTTAAATGAACTGAATTATAACTTGATTAAGTTATAAATGAATATATGAGAAGCCAAATAAGTATGTATACAATTAACAATAACAATGCTTGTTATAGACGCATTAACCAATAGCAACCCGTGTGTTTAATTCCATGTTTCGTTATCATGCATACATATACAAGAGGATCGTGCTAGTTCTGCATTGCTCCCCTGAATGGATTATGGTATAAACCTTATCATATTGGAATAAAGGGTAAAATATTTCGCATTATCCGTGACTTGTGTTCAAAGGTTAAGTCCTGTATTTTGAGTCATAATGCTACATCCGATTGCTTCTATTCCTACGTAGGTATCAAAGAGGGGGAGATAATTTCACCTATTTGTGCTCTCTTTATTGAAGATCTGGAACTGTATCTGATGAGAAATAATTATTGTGCGTTAAACATAAAAGACAACACTCCCAAGAGTTGCATCAGCCTACCTGTTTTCATAGGATCGTTGATTTCAGTCATTGTCCTTAATACAACTAGTGTCATTGGACTCGTTTTTTTTTTTTTTATCGAAAGAGGGTGAATAAGAAAACACAGTAAGTAAACTATTTTCAGCAATACAACCCAAACCTATAATGGCAAACACGGCCATTTTTCATACCATGCTAGTTAGTATTGTGTCATAAACGAGCTGTTAATGATATTAAGGGGAGTGCCGATTTATCTGAGTATTGCGTGTCGCAAGTTAGTTGTTGTCAGAGTGTTAACAATAATGTTTATTTTGAAACAGTCTAAGTTAAATGAGAAATGTTTGACTATCCGTACAGGTGTATAACTTAGATACGGCATTTCTGTTGTAAATTATCAATACATATATGCTATATTTAATAATTCATGTGTCTAATCGAATCATATGGTAAACGAACTGTGTTGTAATTTAATAATTCAAAAGCGTTTTTGACTATTGCAATTTTCTTTCAGCCAAGCAGCGAACACTGAAGATATTTCTATTCAACGTCCAAAGACATCCTCAAATTATGAAGCATTGACGTTCGACAACCCTGATAAAGAGATAACATACATCGAGTTAAACAGGAGGTCTTAAACTTTGGTTATCAAACATGGGTATATGTATCGAACACACTTATTTAATTGTGAATTTATTAACACATAGATACATAGATATTCGGTATTCGGTACAATTTACAATACAGATCATACTTACTAATACACTACATGACTGTATCTGATAACGAGCAGCACATTATCAAAACAATTTATATATCGCCCGTTTTAAGTTCATTACAAAACAAATTATACTAAGAAAACGTTTCAACATTAAAGATCGCTGACCAACACACCTCGAAGGCCTATAATATTATCATTTCATTTTGAAAGGAAATGATGAAGCGATTTAAGAACTGGATAAGCGTTTGTGTGAATGTGACTCAAAGGGTATATGAATGAGGAAATAATGGAATAATTCATCTTACACTGTTTAAATGATCTGAAATATAATTTGATTAAGTTATAAATGAATGTATGACAAGCAAAATATGTATGTATAAAATTAACAATGACAATACTTGTTATAGATGCACTAACCAATAGCAACTCGTGTTTTTAATTCTATGTTTCGTTATCATGCATAAATATACAAGAGGATCGCACTAGTTCTTCATTGCTTCTCTGTATGGATTGTGGTATAAACTTTATCACATTTAAGTAAAGGCTAAAGTGCTTCGCGTTGTCCGAGACATGTATTCAAAAGTTAAGTCCTGTGTTAGGATTCATAATGCTAAATCAGATAGCTTCTATTTCTACGTAGGTCTCAAACAGGGGGAGACAATTTCAACTCTGCTTTTGCTCTCTTTATTGAAGATCTTGAACTGTATCTCATGGGAAATAATTATTGTGGCTTAACTATAAAATATATTACTATTTTACTGTTCCTCTTTATGTTAAATGAAAACGTCAATGATTTACAAAACAGTCTCAATAACATTTACCAGTACTGTAGTAAATGGGGATTAGGTTATACGGACAAATAACAAATTGGTGTTTAGAAAACGGGGTCGGTTAAGGGAAGATTAATCTTAGACATATGATAATGAAACAATAGAGATTGTGAATGACATTACGTATTTTGGAGTGACCTTCAATTGTACAAGCTCTTTCAGTTTAAATCAGAAGGTTTTGGCAAACGAAGGCTTAAAGGCGTTAAATGTTTTAAATAACAAAATTCGGACATTTGTCTTTGAAACGTCAATCATTTTCCAACGTCTTGATGTCTTTGTAAGTTCCATCCTTGGACTTTGAAGCGAAATTTGGGGGTTTACCTAATCAAAGGAATTACAAAGGATACATTTAAAATGTTATATAAGAATATTAAATGTGAAAACATCAACATGCAATGCAACAGTTTACCGTGAGCTCGGCAGATACCCATTATATATAAACTGATACTTAATAACTATTTAATATTAGGGAAAAATCTTGCCTACTAGCAACCCGTGTGTTTAATTCCATGTTTCGTTATCATGCATACATATACAAGAGGATCGTGCTAGTTCTGCATTGCTCCCCTGAATGGATTGTGGTATAAACCTTATCATATTGGAATAAAGATAAAATGTTTCGCATTATCCTTGACTTGTATTCAAAGGTTAAGTCCTGTATTATGAGTCATAATGCTACATCAGATTGCTTCTATTCCTACGTAGGTCTCAAACAGGGGGAGACAATTTCACCTATTTTTGCTCTCTTTATTGAAGACCTCGAACTGTATCTCATGAGAAATAATTATTGTGCGTTAACCATAAAAGACAATGCTCTCAAGAGTTGTATCAGCCTACCTGTTTTCATAGGATCGTTGTTTTCAGTCCTTGTCCTTAATACAACTAGTGTCATTGGACTCGTTTGGTTGTTTTATCGAAAGAGGATGAATAAGAAAACACAGTAAGCATACTATTTTCAGCAATACAACCCATACCTACAATAGCAAATTCGGCTATTTTTCATACCATGTAAGTTAGGATTTTGTCACAAACGAGCTGTAAATGATATTACGGGGAGTGCAGGAATAACTACAGAAATAACTGAATGTATGTCGTGTTTTATCTGAGTATTGTGTGTCGCAAGTTAATTGTTGCCAGAGTGTTAACAATAATGTTTAGCTCGAAATAGTATAAGTTAAATGAGAAATATTGGACTAACATGCTGGTCTATAACTTAGGTACGGTATTTCTGTTGTAAATTATCAATACATGTATGCTATATGTAATAATTCATGTGTCTCATCGAATCATATTGTAATCTAAATGTGGTGTAATTGAATAATTCAAAATCGTTTTGACTATTGTATTTTTCTTTCAGCCAAGCAGCTAACGCTGAAGATATTTCTATTCAACGTCCAAAGACTTCCTTAAATTATGACGCATTGACGTTCGACAACCCTGATGGAGAGATAACATACACCGAGTACGACAGGAGGTCTTAAACATTGGTTATCAAACATGGATATATGTACCGAACACACTAATTTAATTGTGAATTTATATACACATATATACATAGATATTCGGTATTCGGTACAATTTACAATACAGACCATACTAACTAATAAACTACATGACTGTATCTGATAACGAGCAGCACATTATTAAAACAATGTATATGTCGCACTTTTTAAATTCATTACACAATAAATTATACTAAGAAAACGTAACAACATTAAAGATCGCTGACCAGCACAGTTTGAGTGAATGTGACTCAAAGACTATATGAATGAGGAAATAATGAAATAATTCATCTTACCCTGGTTAAATGATCTGAAATATAATTTGATTAAGTTATAAATGAATGTATGACAAGCAAAATATGTATGTATAAAATTAACAATGACAATACAGATACACTAACCAATAGCAACTCGTGTTTGTAATTCCATGTTTCGTTCACATGCATACATATACAAGAGGATCGCACTAGTTCTTCATTGCTTCTCTGAATTGATTGTGGTATAAACTGTATCATATTGGAGTGAAGGCTAAACTGCTTCAAGTTATCCGTGACATGTATTGAAAGGTTAAGTCTTGTGTTAGGATTCATAATGCTACATCAGATAGCTTCTATTTATACGTAGGTCTCAAACAGGGGGAGACAATTTCACCTCTGCTTTTTGCTCTCTTTATTGAAGATCTTGAACTGTATCTCATGGGAAATAATTATTGTGGCTTAACTATAAAATATATTACTATTTTACTGTTCCTCTTTATGTTAAGTGAGAACGTCAATGATTTACAAAACAGTCTCAATAACATTTACCAGTACTGTAGTAAATGGGGATTAGGTTATCGGACAAATAACAAATTGGTGTTTAGAAAACGGGGTAGGTTAAGGGAAGATTAATCTTAGACATATGATAATGAAACAATAGAGATTGTGAATGACTTTACGTATTTTGGAGTGACCTTCAATTGTACAGGCTCTTTCAGTTTAAATTAGAAGGTTTTGGCAAACAAAGGCTTAAAGGCGTTAAATGTTTTAAATAACAAAATTCGGACATTTGTCTTTGAAACGTCAATCATTTTCCAACTTATTGATACCTTTGTAAGTTCCATCCTTGGACTTTCAAGCGAAATTTGGGGGTTTACCTAATCAAAGAAATTACAATGGATATATTTAAAATGTTATATAAGAATATTAAATGTGAAAACATCAACATGCAATTCAACAGTTTACCGTGAGCTCGGCAGATACCCATTATATATAACCTGATACTTAATAACTATTAAATATTGGGGAAAAATCTTGCCTACTGAAAACATCATCATGATCACATTGTATCGCACTACAGTTGAAAACAGTAAAAAGGGGGGCTATTAATTGATGTACTTATATAAGGGATCTTTTAAATAATTTCGTGTTTGGTTATGTATGGGTTAAACCCATGAATGTAAATCATAAACATTTTCATAAAATATTTAAACAGAGGTTGATTGATGATTTTTAACAAACAATAGATGATACCATTGATAATTGCAGTGTATTCTTTACATATAAATTTATTTCATGCAATAATGGTATGTAGAAGTATTTAGACATTTTAGGTTGTAATTAAGTGGCGTTCATACATTTCAAAGCTCAGGTTGTCATCACATTCATTGCGACTAAAATCAGGTAGATATGGAAACAACAGAGTGGAAAGAAAAGAGCGCTTATGTCCACTCTGTAACTCCCATGTACTACAGGATGAGTACCACGTTATATTAGTAATTCGTGCTAGTTCTGCATTGCTCCCCTGAATGTATTGTGGTATAAACCTTATCATATTGGAATAAGGGTAAAATGTTTCGCATTATCCGTGACTTGTATTCAAAGGTTAAGTCCTGTATTAGGAGTCATAATGCTACATTAGATTACATCTATTCCTACGTAGGTCTCAAACAGGGGGAAACAATTTCACCTATTTTTGCTCTCTTTATTGAAGATCTCGAACTGTATCTCATGAGAAATAATTATTGTGCGTTAACCATAAAAGACAATGCTCTCAAGAGTTGCACAGCCTACCTGTTTTCATAGGATCGTTGTTTTCAGTCGTCATTGTCCTTAATACAACTAGTGTCATTGGACTCGTTTGGTTGTTTTATCGAAAGAAATTGAATAAGAAAACAGAGTAAGCATACTATTTTCAGCAATACAACCCATACCTACAATAGCAAACCCGGCCATTCTCAATACCATGATAGTAAGTAGTTTGTCACGAACGAGCTGTTAATGAAATTACGCGGATTTCAGATAAACTACAGAAATAACTGAATGTATGTCGTGTTTTATCTGAGTATTGTGTGTCGCAAGTTAATTGTTGCCAGAGTGTTAACAATAATGTTTATTTTGAAACAGTCTAAGTTAAATGAGAAATATTGGACTAACCATACAGCCCTGTGTTCCATAGTCATAAAACTCAAAACCTGTTTTGCGAAACCTATATAGTTTTTGTCGATATACCTATCCTTGGTAGGTTTCGTTCCGTTTGATAGGCATAGCTTAAACTGTTTATGTTGTGTTTACTATGGAACACAAGGCTGGTGTATAACTTAGGTACGGCATTTATGTTGTCATTTATCAATACATGTTTGCTATATGTAATAATTCCTGTGTCTCATCGAATCATAATGTAATCGAAAAGTAGTGAAATTTAATAATTCAAAAGCGTTTTGACTATTGTATTTTTCTTTCAGCCAAGCAGCGAACACTGAAGATATCTCTATTCAACGTCCGAACACATCCTCAAATTATGACTCATGTTGCTTCGACAACCCTGATGGAGAGACAACATACACCGAGTAAGACACGAGGTCTTAAACATTGGTTATCAAATATTTACCGAACATTGATTCAATAGTGAATTTATATACACATAGATACATAGATATTCAGTATTCGGTACGATTCAAAATCCAGACTATACTAACTAATGAACTACATGACTATATCTGATGACGAGAGCACATTATCAAAACAGTGTATAAATCGCACATTTTTAGTTCATTACTAAACAAATAATACTAAGATAACTGAACAACATTACAGATCGCTGACCAGCACACCTCGAAGGCGTTTAATATTATCATTTAATTTTGAAACGAAATAATTCATCTTACACTCGTTAAATGATACGAATTATGAATTAATTAAGTTATAAATGAATATATGTCAAGTCAAATAAGTATATATACAATTTAACAACAACAATGCTTCTTATAGACGCACTAACCATTAGCAACCCGTGTGTTTAATTCCATGTTTCGTTATCATGCATACATATCCAAGAGGGTCGTGCTTGTTCTGCATTGCTCCCCTGAATGGATTGTGGTATAAACCTTATCATATTGGAATAAAGGGTAAAATGTTTCGCATTATCCGTGACTTGTATTCAAAGGTTAAGTCCTGTATTATGAGTCATAATGCTACATCAGATTGCTTATATTCCGACGTAGGTCTCAAACAGGGGGAGACAATTTCACCTATTTTTGCTCTCTTTATTGAAGACCTCGAACTGTATCTCATGAGACAAATTATTGTGCGTTAACCATAACAGACAACAATGCTCTCAAGAGTTGTATCAGCCTACCTGTTTTCATAGGATCGTTGTTTTCAGTCATTGTCTTTAATACAACTATTGTCATTGGACTCGTTTGGTTGTTTGATCGAAATAGGTGGAATCAGAAAGCACAGTAAGCATACTATTTTCAGCAATACAACCCATACCTACAAAAGCAAACCCGGCTATTTTTCATACCATGTAAGTTAGGATTTTGTCACAAACGAGCTGTTAATGATATTACGGGGAGTGCAGAAAAAACTACAGAAATAACTGAATGTATGTCGAGTTTTATCTGAGTAGTGTGTGTCGCAAGTTAATTGTTGCCAGAGTGTTAACACTAATGTTTATTTTGAAACAGTCTAAGTTAAATGAGAAATATTGGACTAACCATGCTGGTATATAACTTAGGTACGGCATTTCTGTTGTAAATTATCAATACATGTATGCTATATGTAATAATTCATGTTTCATATCGAATCATATTGTAATCTAAATGTGGTGTAATTGAATAATTCAAAAGCGTTTTGACTATTGTATTTTTCTTTCAGCCAAGCAGCGAACGCTGAAGATATTTCTATACAACGTCCAAAGACATCCTCAAATTATGAAGCATTGACGTTCGACAACCCTGATGGAGAGATAACATACACCGAGTAAGACAGGAGGTCTTAAACATTGGTTATCAAACATGGATATATGTACCGAACACACTGATTAAATTGTGAATTTATATACAGATAGATACATAGATATTCGGTATTCGGTACAATTTACAATACAGACCATACTAACTAATAAACTACATGACTGTATCTGATAACGAGTTGCACATTATCAAAAGTTCATTACAAAACAAATTATACTAAGAAAACGTAACAACATTAAAGATCGCTGAACAGCACACATCAAAGGCCTATAATATTATCCTTTCATTTTGAAAGGAAATGATGAAGCGATTTAAGAACTGGATAAGCGTTTGTGTGAATGTGACTCAAAGGTTATATGAATCAGGAAATAATAAAATAATTAATCTAACACTGTTTAAATGATCTGAATTATAATTTGATTGAGTTATAAATGAATATATGACAAGCCAAATACGTATGTATAGAATTAACAATGACAACACTTGTTATAGACGCACAAATCAATAGCAACCCGTGTTTTTAATTCCATGATTCGTTATCATGAATACATATACAAGAGGATCGTGCTAGTTTTGCATTGCTCCCCTGAATGGATTGTGATATAAACCTTATCATATTGGAGTAAAGGGTAAAATGCTACGCGTTATCCGTGACTTGTATTCAAAGGTTAAGTCCTGTATTAGGAGTCATAATGCTACATCAGATTACTTCTATTCCTACGTAGGTCTCAAACAGGGGGAGACAATTCACCGCTGCTTTTTGCTCTCTTTATTGAAGATCTTGAACTGTATCTCATGGAAAATAATTCTGGTGGCTTAACCATAAACTATATTTGTATAATGTACTATTTTACTGGTCCTCTTTGCAGACGACATGCTGGTGTTATGGAACTGTATATGTGTGAATGTGACTCAAAGAGTATAAGAATGATGAAATAATGAAATGATTCATCTAACACTATGACAAGCCAAATAAGTATGTATATAATTAACAATGACGATACTTGTTAAAGACGCACTAACCAATAGCAAATCGTTTTTTTTTTTAATTCCATGTTTCGTTATCATGCATAAATAAACAAGATGATCGTGCTAGTTCTTCATTGCTGCCCTGAATGGATTGTGGCATAAACCATATCATATTGGAGTAAAGTGTAATATGCTTCGCGTTATCCGTGACATGTATTCAAAGGTTAAGTCTTGTGTAAGGATTCATAATGCTACATCAGATAGCTTCTATTCCTACGTAGATCTCAAACAGGCGGAGACATTTTCCCCTCTGCTTTTTTCTCTCTTTATTGAAGATATTGAACTGTAGCTCATCGGTAATAATTATGGTGGCTTAACCATATTTTTTTTTTATAATGTACTATTTTACTGGTCCTCTTTGCAGACGACCTGCTGGTGTTTAGTGAAAACGTCAATGATTTACAAAACAGCCTCAAAAACATTTACTAGTAATGTAGTAAATAGGGATTATAAGGTTTATACGGACAAATACAAAGATATTGTTTTTAGAAAACGGGTTGGGTTAAGGGAAAATGAATCTTGACATATGATAATGAAGTGATAGAGATTGTGAATGACTTTACGTATCTTGGAGTGACCTTCAATTAAACAGGCAATTTCGGTTTAAATCAGACGGTTTTAGCAGATAAAGGTTAAAAGCTGTTAAATGTTTTAAGTAACAACATACGGTCATTTTACTTTAAAACGTTAACCATTTTCCAAGTTTTTTATGTCTTTGTAAGTTCAATCCTTGGATTTTAAAGCGAAATTTGGGGGTTTACCAAATCAAAGGAATTAGAAAGGATACATTTACAATTTTGTAAAAGAATATTTTATGTGAAAACATCAACATGCAATGCAGCCGTTTATCGTGAGCTCGGCCGATACACATCATATATTAACAGATACTCAATAATGATTTTAAAAATATTGGAGGAACATTTTGTCTCATTGAAAGCATCGTCATGAGCACATTGTATCGCACTACAGTTGAACACATTGACAGGGGGGGCAAATAATTGGTGTACTAATATGAGGGATCTTTTAATATGTTCGGATTAGTCAATCTCGATTAAGGATTTTTAGCTCACCTGACCACGAAATGCTTAAGGTGAGATAGTGTGATCGCCATTTGTCAAGTGTCCCTCGTTCGTCATCCGTCGTCCTTCAACATCTTCTCCTCACTAACAAGTTGGCCAAATGGGATGAAACTTCAGAGAAAGTATCCTCTCAACAGCCTAACCAGTATTCTTTTTTTGTGATCCATGCAAAATTCTGGTTTCCATGGCAACCAAACGAAAAAAATAAATACTTTTCTCCTAAACTGGTTGTAAGAAAAAAGATGGTCACCAGGCGGCGGGGCTGTTGGAGATTTAATGTGTGCCTAATGGCAGTGGAGCGATACTGGCACTTTTGGGCCTCATGTATTAGTTTACCTGATCACAAACTGTGGTAATGTGGCTGACTGTGTGGATGGCATGACAAATGACATTGTATAAGTCAGGTGAGCGATCCAGTGCCATCATGGCCCTCTTGTTCTTTCTTTTTTTATATGTGTGTGTTAATTTGTGTATATATTCTTTTGTTATGTGTGTGTTCATTGTAATTTGATTACATATTGTCAAAATGACAGGAAACTGTACAGTCCACGTCAAATAATATTATAGTCTATTATCCTTAATTAGATCTTTTGAAAACAGTTTCCAATTTTCCCTCGAAAAACATATAAGGAAAATCGAGCTACACCCTTTATGGCCATGTGTTTCAGTGGATATAAAAAATCCGGTTTAAACATTTTGTTAAGAAGACCATTCAAAGTAATCAATATATATACGTATATATATATACCCAACCATTGACATCTATGTTTTTAAACGTTTCCAATGGTAGAGTGGTAGAGCGTCGGACTCTCGTACCATTGGTCCAGAGTTCAAATTCCGTGATGAGCGATTTCTGCCTTTAGGATGTTTTCCACAAAAACGGCGCGAGCGCTGAATAAATCTCAAGAAGAAGACATCGAACGTGATTAATATAAGCTTCAAGGTTATTTCGCAATCAATGTAAACTATAACAGATTGGTCCAATGGTTTGTGAAGAGAAGTTGTCTGTTGGGAAGTATGAACGTTCGGACAAACAGACGAACAGACGCCGGGCGTTCAGTGATCATAATAGTACATTACGCAGGTGAGCACACATGTGTCGGTTTTATACTAACACAAGTGTGGAAGTCTTGTAGACATGAACTATACTAATGTTTAAGACGGACATTGCAAGTATGTATGACAAATTTGAACATGTTTCAAAAGTACTATTTACACGGAAGCCGTTTTGATGTTCACCGTTGTCGAGCTATGCAATTAACTAAGGAAGCTTTAGTTTAAACTATTTTTTTTTCATCAATGGGAAAACAAGCTATCAGCTTATATTAATTACGCCCGATGTCTGCTTCCTGCAGCCTTTACTAGAACTCGTGTCGTTTGTGGAGACAAGTCCAAAAGGCAGAACCCGCTGATCACGATATTCGAACTGGACAATGTGGGTACTAGAGGCTAAATATTATTTGTATTTCAAAGGATACGAATTCAAACTTGCGTATCATAAGCAATTTCTCTTTTAGCCAAAATGTTTAAAAAAGTCATCAGCTACTGATGCATCAAAATCAATTTGGAAGAGGGAAAAGGATTCAATATTATACGCTAGCAACACACAATTAAACCGTTCAAAATAGCTTTGAATGTAGCCATTAATATACTCGCCCGGTTTATACAGAATAGTGAAGACTATAAAATGACCCATCTGAAGTATTCTTTTATGAGTGTTTGTCGTAAAACTTTTTTAAATAAGTTAACACAACTTAACCGTTTTAAAACCTTATTCTAGACCTTATTTTAATAAGGATTTATCCAGCTTTGCATTGGGAAAGTCCAAAGTCACATTAAGAAATATAAATATAAACATGTTGCGTTTGGCAGCCAACAGTGGAGAGCCTGGTCAAACCGACCGGATACCTGGTTCGTGTCTTTGTTATTTATAATGCCGTACACTTATTTAGAATAAAGCACTTATAATAACTTTTTCTCACTAATTATATTTATGACGTCAAGCTTCTATGGATAACACAATACATGTTATGTTAACTCACAGATAACATGTTCAACTATTATAAACTGTATGTAATACCCTATGGCTATTACACTGGACCTAGAAGCGCATACCTAGGGTTTTCGTTGTGTTCTTTCATTGAAATATGATTCAAGTATAAGATTCTCAAAGAATACAAGACATCCAATCTTCTAAAATGTTACGAGATTCTCTGCGTCATAAAATAGTAAATATATAGTAATGCGCATACAAATAAAATATCGGATTAATTTAGTATCCGTTGATCTATCATATGTTTTAGACATATCTCAATCAAATAAAACCATGAACAACAAACATTTGCGGTTCTCAAACGCTTAGTTAGAATAAGATAATTAGATATATTTGTATTAAATATATTGTGTTACACATTGCTTCTATACATTATAAATAAACTGTTCTCTTTTCTTATGCTTCTTGTTAAATCAAACTATAGACTCCTCATCCCTTTCCCAAAAGCAGATTGAAGCATTGAGAACAAAGGAAACTGCCCTAAAGTTGTTATATATCTTAAATGTTTTATTTTTTAAAGGATGTTTAAAAAGTCGCCTGCAGCAAATGTGTTGCATATATTAACAAAGGAAAATATGAATACAGGCTGTCCCGCGAGAAAACAAATGTAAGAATTTTGATCAGAGAAGAATCCGCCTCATGTTTGCAGTCTGTTTTTTTAACTGTTTTGTTCGCATATACGTCAAAAACGGTAAATAGTTCCTGGTCGTATGGATTTGAAAATATAATTTATGTAAACACCACAAAAACACATGTCTATTTTTCCATGGCACAGCTGGAAAAGAAAGTATTTCTAATGATTCTCAATATGACAACCTCTCCAAGAAAACCGGGCTTAAAAATCGCTTTCGGGTTGTTTGCATCATAAAAGAAAATCGTTAGGCGCCATGACGAATGAATTTTCTTTCTTTCTGCAGCTTTTTGCATCAAAACTTCACAATCTAAACATGCATTGATGTTTAAGTATTAAAAAATCAACAAACCGCAAGTTACAATCAGTTTTAATATTATATAATACCTAAATAGATATCCAGAATCGGACACATGGTATCTCAATATAACGACCGAGCAAATGAACATATATATAAATAACCTAAAAGCTGTAGTGATAACACATTGAGATATACTTTTTATAATATTTGGAAACAGGAAGTATTATTGATTCATTAATATTGGTAGGCATATTTAATACATGATTCTTGAAAAGTACATCATTCAAAAGTATGGACTAGCTTAAACAATTATAACTTCTCTTAATCCAATTGTGATTACTCGTGCTCGTGCTCCGTTGTTTTGCATAAGATGTATTGCAGACTAATAACTGTTTCAAGAAATTATACCTACAATAGTCCAGTCACTGATGACCTGTTTACCACATTCTGTTAAATGGAGTTGCAATATGTTTGCATGTTTATCGTTTTCAGTGGTGCACAGCCACTTTTAAACAAACATCGAGCGTGACCGGTAACATGTCAGCATGCATTGTAATTAATTAATACTGAATAAACGCGTGCATTAACTGATACACGTATACAATAATTTAGCGTTGTGTACTGCTAAATATTCTTAAAGCCGACCATTGAGAACATTGAGCATATGGCTGCGATATTATTGGAACCATTGCAGAACAGGGAATAAATACAAATGAATATACTCATTTCTTTTCTTTTGAGCTCATTTGAGCATACAGCGTTCTAACTGTTCACCCTGTGTCCGTCAACATGTGACGTCGTCAATAATGTCTTTAAACAACATCTCCTTCAAGCAGAAGGTCTATATCAGCTAAACTTCACAGGAATGTTTCTCCGGTAGTCCTCTCTTAAAAGTTAGCTTGCAGCTTCATTATACTGGAACAAGAAAACTAAACTGTAAAAGTCTACTCATCTGAACCAGTTGGACCTTTGTTAAGATCATTTGGCATACTAAGCCCTTATGTGACCCTCTAAAAGGTTCACGCCATATCGATATTCCTATCATTTCAAAATAATTTGACATAAATATGTCTTGCGTTACCATCTATTAAGTTCCTGATATATTGATGTGGTAGAAACGGCCTTTATGCAGCAAACAAAATAGGTGAAATAGCAAAACCTTAGAAAAAATCCGTGCTGAAGATGATGTCTGATGTCAAACTAATTGGACAGACATGTTCCTAAAGTGACGGTCATTCTACATGTTCAAGCAATATGGATTGTTAAAAGAATACATCGCTGCCAGGCGGTATCACAAATGTCTCATACCAACATTAACTTCTTGGGATGACTCCCTACTTTAATTGTTAAAGTGCTTTTTGAATTGTCGTAGAAAAAGCAGTGGTAGTATCAGCAAATATATAAAATGATACAACTTTTAAAGTATTTGTCGAATCGAGCAAAAGTGTTCCGCAAGCGTGTTTGACAGGTTAAAAATAAACCTGGTCCCTAGGGAATGGGGCACGTTGCACTTAAAAAGTAAATTCACTTTAAACAGGAAAGCGTTAAGTTGCATTGATCTATACATATTTATATTGTCTCAAAGAATACGATAACAGTGATTTCAATAGATTCTATGCAGTGCAGCAGATATGTCAAAACTGCCGTCTTTGTCAAAGAAATAGTCAAATAGCTTACCTCTGATAAATAATTAACCAGTCTTATTGTTTTATAGATTAAGGTTGCATTTGCTTTTTCGCAGTTATTTAATTTATATTGTAGTGATTTACTCTGATTTCTCTCTGGTTGCAGGGAAAAATAATGTATTGAATGGAAAGATTTCAGAAAGAGAAAAAACCCATAGTGATCAGGAACGATACAACACTCCGTTTCGTCGGTGTGGTAAATTCACCATAGTACCGTGTATCGTGGAAATCACAGTGTTAAGGTAATTCGTTAACGTGCAATCAGGTCCGATGCTTTAACAAGTTGATTGTGTTTATTTGAAGGTACCCTAATTTAGAAGCTTCGTGAGAACGGTAAATTCGGTTATGTTCACTAAAAAACTTTTGAAACAAGTAATCCGATTCGATTTAACCATTACTCAAAAGTATTCTGAAAGCAGGTTATGCTGCATGTCTCAGTAAGTAAATGAAACACTCGTTTGCAGGTGCTTTTCGAACATTTGCTCTGTTTCAATCTTCAAGTAGGAGGAAACTGGTGTTAAATATTACATATATTTTAGGCAAAGACGAATATTCTCAGTTAAGATTGATGAACTAACTACATAATTATGTATACAGTTTTTTGGAACGCTTTTAAACCAATGAGTCATTGTGAGTGTTAGGGTTAAACCTTATTTACTTTACATCGATAAAGAAGCAATATCTTTCATCATACATTTCTGTTGATGTGTGCTTCATTGGATGTGTTGGACGATTTCAAATGTTGATCCGAGCTTCTAGAGAATCGAGCCTGGGACATAATAATTAAGAAATTGGTACCCTACCCTTAATCCACGTTCTCTCAATGGTGGCATGTTGCCTTCTTACTCAATTGTTTCGTTATTTCGTTATTCTTTAGCTTCAGGTTTTACACCATGTCAGTTGTTTTATATTGTGAGTTACATCAAAGAAACATAAATTCGAAAAGGATGTTATGGCTGTAACAGTAAGTTAGGTTTTAGTTTAAACTTATTTATTTTAAATCGATTGCGAAACAAGCTTTAAGCTTATATTAATCACGCTCGATGTCTGCTTCCTGGATACTTAACCAGTACTCGCGCCGATTGTGTGGAAAAATCCCAAAGTCAGGACCCGCTCATCACGGGACTCGAACCAGGGACGAAGTTAGGTTTTAGATAAGAGGTAACTATTTAGAAACGCTTTACACATATAGACTGAATTTTAGGTTACATAACTGGCATTCATCCTTATCTCAATTGACAGGGTTCTCAAGAAAACGGCTAAACTATTTTGTTATATCTCATTTTTTAAATACTGGGACGTAATCATATTACTAGGTCTTATGTTTTTTATGGTTACGGAATCAATCAATCAATTGCAGCGTTGTCCAGCCGAGCACTCGATATATTAGGACCGTCTACATACACTTACGACTTCCTTTTAGTTTTCGGAATTGTGATTTTTATGGAAAGTATGGAATCAAGTATGGAATAAAGTATCATCATCTTATGTATTTGCTATTAAACCCTTGCAAGCGGAAAACTGAAACATTACTTTTTTAAGAATCTACAAGTTATATGTAACTGTATTATCTTATTAAGTACGAGGGTCAGTCGTAAAGTTCCCGGACTGTTCTAATAAAATACGCATTTTTTATTAAATCGTATTAATACTCGAAAATACCAAAATATGATGTTTTATAGTCATGTATAGAACAACTTACAAGTATTTAATTGATATAAATCCTTCTTGCATTTAAATTCAATAATGCAGTTTAAGTGGTATGAAGCAGTTTGAAATCATACATATTTAAGAACAAAATCTAGATGTATTATATCTCAAATCTTCAACATTTGGCGGGTTAACGTCATGATTTTAGACATGTTGTTAGAATCATATTTATTGAATACTTCCTGAAAGTTTGGATGTCATATCTGTCATAACAAGAATGGAATCGCAAGTTGATGAATGCTACCATTCATCAGGTGCAATCATTTTAACGTCAACGTCATTTGGCACGGAGCAACGTTCGGTGATAAATTATTGCGTATCCTACAGAGACTTTCATATTCATGGAACGGGACCCGAATAGAAAAGTCAGCCGAACAATAGTGTTTGATTGGCATCGACGGTTCAAGGATGACAGAGAAGAACTTGAAGACAGGTCTATAGAGTCGGTCAACAAACATTTAGTGACAGACATATTCATGCTGTAAAATGCGAAGTTGCCGACGACGGACGGATGACGAAATCGCATCATCCACGGCTTTGAACCACAGAACCGTTCATTATTTGTTTTAAAATCTGAACTGAACATGACAAAAGTGTGTTCAATAAGTTGGTGGAGAGACACCGGAAATGTGTTTATGAAGGTGGAGAATACCTTGTAAAGGCCTGAAGTCAGACGTGACGTCGCGTTATAGTGTGTGTACAAAAAGCTCCGTGCGTTTGATGGTTATGTGTAACAATGTCTTGTTATTTAATGATATGTGGTTTGTTTGCTGTCAAATAGCTTTCAGACATTTGGTTTATTTTGCTTTTAAAACAAGTAGTATCTAAATGATATGATGCAGAGTCTGAGAACTTTACGACTGACCCTCGTACATCCTCGAGGGTGTAGTGATAGAGAGTCCGCCTCGAATGCAAGAGATTGCTGGTTCGATGCCCGGACAGGTCATTGAGAAAGACTTTAACCATTTAAATAATAGATATCTCTAATGTTCACCCAGTAATCTTGGTTTTACGACTGACACACTCGTGACAGGATATATGAACCAGTATTACTAGTAGTTAACCAAGGAAACGCCGTGAAGTAACTGAACACTTGTTGAAAGCAGCGTCAAACGCCTTAAACGCAATTTTATCTTTACTGATTGTTACTAATTAAATTGCATCTCTGAACGCTTTTCTTGCGGACCGTATATTCTGTAAGTTGATAAAATCAGTTGTTTGTTTACAGTTAGTAGTTTGGGAACATACGGTCTGAACTGTGCAGTCAAGTGTGATAAATGTGAGAACAAATGTCGATGGTACATGTACAACCTGTGTAACTGGATACCTTTCTCCTATGTGCAAAGGTAAAGTCTTGTTTTGTTTTAGTCTAAAACAATTACTAAAGGTACACGTTAACCGAATAGGGTTAGACATTAACTAGAACTCGTTTGACCCACACTATCATCCACACCTGCTCTTTTTAGTAAGGTAAAGTATTGATGCAAAAATTAAAATAATACCACAAAATATATGTTGACTCAGTTAGTTCTTAATCTCATTCAAAGACTATTATGCGACACAAATGAATACATTTGTTATGATCTACAGCACAGATTAATCCACAAGATTAATACGGATTTAACCAAGCATTTAACTATCATTTTGTTCTAATAATGTCCACTCAGCTAAACATGTGACCTAAATACTCAGGGAAGTAACTATGCTTTCACTTTGTAGCCATTCTGTTAAGACTATTTCCCTTTGTGTGTGAACTGTATTAACATTTATTTAAAAATATAACGCAATGCCATATATCGGAATTTAGTAACTATTCCCAATAACATGCTAAGCGTTTTGGTTCAAACAACATCTGCACATTTGTGTGCGCAATATTGTACTTTAAACAGATTTCCGTCTCATTGGACAGACTTGAAGTCATAAAGTATCGGTGTTCATAATAGTTCAATTTCAATATTATTTTCATTAGAAGATGCAACTACAGGGTAAAAGAGATTCTACAAAAATGGCAATATGTCGCTGCATTTATCGGCAGATGCTTTTGTGGAGTTGATTGAAAAGGTGAAGACGTCAGCGCATACATTTGTCAAATCGAGTTCTGCGATAGCCACATGGTATCATTTTAGACTATTAGCAAAAATATGGGCTCTGGGAATAAGGGGTAAAGTCTATAAATGGATTGCAGACTTTCTAAACGAAAGGAAACAAAGAGTGTCAATTAATGGTAAATATTCATCATGGGAAATAGTCTCAAGCGGGGTTCCCCAAGGCAGTGTTCTCGGACCAGTCCTATTTCTAATATTCATTAACGACATTCCAGACATTCTCAATTGTACAGTTAAGCTATTCGCAGACGATACCAAACTATACTCCATGACTAATACCCCAGACCAACAAACACTGCTACAAGAAAATATATTCGCCGCATGTGAGTGGGCTAAAAAATGGCAAATGACATTTAACATGAAAAAATGCAAATCAATGCACCTGGGACAAAATACACCTACAGAATACTTCATGAAAGATTCACTCAATGTACTTCACAAAATACAAGAAGTGCATAATGAAAAAGACTTGGGAGTCACCTTCGATAATAAACTTAATTTTGAAACCCATATTAACATAAAAAAAAACCTGGCGAATAGAAATCTGGGACTAATAGTAAGAAATTTTTCATTTATGAACAAGGAAATGTTCCTTCAATTATACAAAACCCTAGTACGGCCACACCTTGAATATGCATCCGTAATATGGGGCCCATCAACTAAAAAATATGCCAAATCAATAGAAAACGTACAAAGAAGAGCAACCAGAACCCTCAGTAGCTTAAAAGGGAAATTTTATCCTGATAGATTAATCGAATTGGGACTACCCACTCTCGAATACAGAAGAAAAAGGACAGATTTAGTCCAAACCTATAAACTGATAAATGAAATAGACAAGACATCAGTGGGACTGTTTAAAACTAGCAACACGGTCGAGACCAGAGGGCACAAACATAAGTTATTCAAACCAAGATCAAAAAAACTATTAAGGAAAAATTGCTACAGTCACAGGGTCATAAACGACTGGAATAACCTTAAATCTCTGGTTGTTGAGGCACCAACGCTAAACACATTTAAGTCTAGACTAAACAGACACTGGTTTGTTCCAAACAAATTCGAGGCAAATTGTTATAGTCCTTATTAATGAATAAACTAACAAAAAGTACAGACATAAAATAATAGTAAATAATATAGTAATGTTGGATACAGATCAGAAACCCAGATATTAATGTAAATAGTTTTAACATGAAAAAAACCCTAAATATAGCACACACCCTGAAAGAGTTACAGAAGACAAAATATTAAACTGTCCCTGTCTCCATGACAAGGAGACAGTGATAAAAGCTGTGATTAAAAAATCACACAATTCCAATAAGGGAAAACATATTTTAAAGGACCAACAAAAGCATAAATATGCTTATAAGTTATAAAACTTATCTGGTCTCTAACTCTACATGAACTACATACATGAATGGTTCATTCGTCAATTGCGAAAGGTAATTGTGTTCATGCTTATTCGACTTCCATCGGCTTTCTTAGAACTGAATTAGAATATCAAATCTCGCGAGAAGGCAAACAACACATGAATGTTATCGTGCTGATGAAAATCCCGTTATTCCAACCACTATATAAATCAACTATTCTGATTGATTCGCGGGTTGTTCTTGTAGGCAATCTTTATTTAATAACGTTACGATCCTACGTGTAAGATACCAAGGTAGCCGTGATGTGTTTGCGTTGTTTAGGTGTTAGTGTTTTATGGCTAGTATTTTTGTTTTTGTAAATTAAGTTGTACGCAATATTTGATTTATTATTATAAATGTTGTGATAAGAAAATACAATTGTGTTTACACTAGGTAGGTAGTATGCGAGTTATCTTATCCGGTGACCTGTTAAGTTTATTGATATTAGTTTCTGGTTACTGTTAAAGCTGTATGATGTAGTACATTTTAGTGTCATAACACATTTACCGGTTATCTCAATGTCTAGTAGTTGTTGACATGTTGTTGGATTTTATTTCCGTTGATCATAATTTTAGCTTTTACGTCTTTCTTTCATTCAGATGATTGCTAAAATTCATTATGTCCGATGCCAACAGTGTGGTTAAGATGTTCATATGTTGTGATATGCTGTATATCCTTTTCATTATAGTATACTGTTTGTAATAAATCCAACTTAACCCACACCACATGGTGGAGACGCAATATTTAAATGATTGCCTTTCCGATATGGTCCTACTTGTAATGAAGACTGTGGCCAATGTAACACCAATGCTGTTTGTGAGAAAAGTAATGGTAACTGCCCTAATGACTGTTCTGCTGGATATCAAGGGACCACATGTAAAGAAGGTATAGGTATAAGGACCGCGAATGTGTTTCTGTCAATATGTAAGCGAAACATGTGAAATTAGATTTAATATTAGTGAAGACACATATTGTTCGTTTCGCTTGAGTTATTGACCTTAATCATTGTTTGCAGTTGTCCAACTTTAAAACCGTTGTCATTTATACAACAAGTTGCATACATTTTTAACATGAACAAACTTTCTAGCTAATTTTAATGAAACTTCTTTCGCATTGTGATGAAAAGCGCGATATTGTTGTCCGATCGCAATTATCTTAAGTCTTTACTAGTCTAAAAACAGATTGTGTTTAGAATATGAAATAAGTCATTTTAGAAAAAGTACTCTGCTTTCGATAGCATTCGAATAGCATTGATATGGAACAAGCATTATGATATAGTTGATTCGTTGAATTTAAATTTAGCGAGATATAATATTTTGTATAATTCAAATTACTGTTCCTCTGTCATTACATGTTTTACAGAATGTCTGACTGGAACCTATTGTTTTAATTGTAAACAACGTTGTGGAATGTGTCTAGACGTAGATGTGTGTGACATATATACAGGAGAATGTCCAAATGGATGTACTGTCGAATACAAGGGAAGCCAATGCTCTCAGGAGATAAATCAAGATACTTCGCCTTGGACAGATACATGCATCAGCCTACCCGTTTTTATAGGATCGTTGTTTGCAGTCATTGTTGTTTATACAACTATTGTACTCGTTTGGATGCTATATCGAAAGAGATTGCATAAAAAATACCCGCCCTCCAATGAAAAAAGTCTGCCACATTACATACCATGTAAACAAGAGTTAGGTCAAAACCGCACTGATGAGGCCTGCGTGATGTTACGAAGAGTGCAGAGAAACGGCAGCAACAACCGAACGTATGTGGTGGTTGTTTGATCATTGTTTTTCCTATTGTATATTCTGCCAGAGCGTTAAACAATACATTATTTATGATTTGAAATGGTTTATGGTTAAATAGAATTACAGGACTAAGCGAACTGGTATATGTCTTATTTTAAGCTTTTCTAGACGTGCCATATTTAATAGCCCATGTATCCAATCGAATCCACCATTTAATAGAAATGTTGTTTATTATCTTAATAGCTGTTTATAGCAAAGACTTCTATTCAACTACCAAACACACCATCAAATTATGAGACGTTGAAGTTCAACAACCCTGATGGTTTACATAGTTAAACAGGAGATCATAATCATAGGTTGTCCAGCATGGATATATTCATCGCCCAAACTTAATTGTTTGTGTAAATATAGTTAATATACATATGCATCTGACAAAACATAGATGTTATGAATAATTGACAAAACAAATTAAAAATAAAGACTATAATAACGTATCTGATACAACAGAAGTGCTACTGATAACGAGTAACACATGATCAAAAGAGTGCTAATATTGCACTTTTTGTGATCTAAAAAAAAGGTAACGCCATTGAAAAGGTTCACCTGCATATATTTCAAATGCGTTTAATAGATACTTTTATTTAGAAAGGAGTACATGAAGTGATTGATTTAGTGGGTAGCCTTAAATAATATTCTTTATGTGACATGTTCCTATGATTTATTGATCAGTCTGATAAGGTATATTTATCAATATACCTTATAGTAGTATACATGGACATTTTGAAGGTAATTTTCAAACCCACTGAACGTGCTGATATTAAATGATAATGTCTTAATACAGAAATTAAATGAACTAAAGTGTGTACATGTGTTTTCGTGTATGGAAATATGAAACAGATAACTATTTTATGACAAAGGCAAACGATGTAGGTAGCATAGTGTTTACATTATCTAACAAGAGGGCCATGACGGCCCTAGTTCGCTCACCTTAATTATACAATGTACTGCATTGCAAAACACACCAAGACAATTATTCTGAATGCAACCTCAACAGTGTAAACAAGATTTTCCTTCGTTTGGCCTAGTGATCTATATTGTTTACCTGATATGACCCATATTCCAACATGGACTAGATATCATCAAGACAACATTTTGACAAAGTTTCAACTTGCTCAAAGTAAAAGTACTGCCTCCGGAGTTTGAACAACATTTTCCTTTATTGACGTTGTTTCTGACCAATTATGACCCGTATTCGAACTTGACCTAGATATAATTCAGATAATTTCAAGCTGCTGAAGCAAAAAATGCGACATCCAAAGTGTTTATAAGATTTTCCTTCAATTTGGCCTAGTGACCTAGATTTAGACCCTACATGACTTATATTCGAATTTGGCTTAGATATCTAGATAAACATTATCATCAAATGTCAAGCTTCTGTAGCAAAAAATGCGACCTCTACAGAGTTAACAAGATTTTCCTTCACTTTGGCCTAGTGACCTAGATTCTGACCCAATATGACCCATATTCGAACTTGACCTAGATATCTTTAAGAAAAACATTATGTCTTAGATATCATTCAGCTCAACATTCTGAGCAAAAAATGCGGCTTCTACAGTGTCAACAAGGTTTCCCTTCAATTTGACCTAGTGACCTACTTTTTAACCTAACATGAACCCTGTTCGAACTTGACCTACATATCATAAAGACAAACATTCTGATAATGTTTCAATATGCTCAAGTTGAAAATGTGGCTTCTAGATCGTTAACAAGATTACCCTTCAATTTGGCCTAGTGAACTAATTTTTGAACCGGCATAACCCATATTTGAACTTGTTCTAGGTATCATTCAGCTCAACATTCTGACGAAATTTCAAGCTGCTGAAAATGCAGCTTCTACAGTGTTAACAAGATTTACCTTCAATTTGGCCTAGTGACCTTGTTTCTGACCCATTATGACTCATATTAAAACTTGACTTAGATATTTTTAAGACAAAAATTCTGACAAAATTTTAAACTGCTGAATTAAATATTGCGACTTCTGGAGTGTTAACAAGATTTTCTTTTAATTTGACCTAGTGACCTACTTTTTAATCCAACATGACCTATGTTCAAACTTGACTAACATATCATCAAGATAAATATTCTGATAAACTTTCATCATGCTCAAGTTGAATATATTGCCTCCAGAGTGTTAACAAGATTTCCCTTCAATTTGACCTAGTGACTTAGTTTTTGACCTCATACGGCCCAGTTTCAAACTTGTCCAAGAGTTGATGGAGATGAATGTTCTGATAAACTTTCATGAAGATTGGATGCAAAAATATAGCCTGTAGAGTGTTAACAAGAGCAAATATTGACGAAGGACGACGCACGACGCACGACGGACGGACGCTGGACAAAATGTGATCACAATAGCTCACCTTGCACTTCGTGAAATAGTAATTAACTTACAAAAACATCGCAGTAATGTACTTAACCTGTCTTTGGTTTTGTTTGCTCTGCAATAGAGCAAAGTTATTGTACCGAGCAAAAAAAGAAGCATAAACATTTAAAGTGCATATGCTAGACTATATCAAATTTGACAAATATTTGCATTCCATATCAACATTGTTATAACATTGAGGACATATTTAATTCTTTCAATGCTAAATTTCACAAAGCCGATCACTTCATTTGTCTTCCAACAGGAAATGTGGTAAAATTGAATGTATAAGCTGCAAACAATACAAAATTCAGGAGATACAGTTCGTTACGAGTTATCTCACCTGAATCTGCATTGTTCTCAAAAGCCTTAAATTGCCTTTGTCAGCTTAATAGTTAAATGTTACGACGCTTATCGGGAGAATTCTTGAGTAAGAACAAAGCAAACAAATTAGATAAAGCAATAAAATGAACTATTGTGTTAAGTGTTTTATTTAAAAAGCTAAAATAACATTTGCATACATTTATTGTAGAACACATTCCTCTATATGTATATCAATATATTGCCGTAATATAGAAATAGTTATAAGTTAAACTTTGAATAACAACTTCTTCCATTTTCAATTTTGTTTAGATCCATAAACAAACTTCAACAACAAAGATATGTTTTAATTCGAGCGTTCTATATTTACAGAAAAAACAATATTAAAAAGTGATAATAAAAATACCCACTGGATGCCTCTATTAAAAAAAGTTATTTTTCATGAACAACATTTGACTCTGTTACTTCTCTTTATATTTGCAAACAAACTTAAACTTAACTTTAATTTTGCTGACATCAATTAACAAGTTCAAAATAGAAAAGAGTTTTTGAAATTAGGATACTTAACCCAAATATGATGTTATATTACGGTAATATAAAATCCCTCTAAACAACCGACCAATACAAATAGTTTATTTAGTTTCCACTGGATGAATTTAAACAACCCACTTTATTTACAACAATTAAACAATGTGATATAAAAAGGGATAGTATGCAGCCACGCCTACAACAGGTAAGACACTGTTTACCCGGATGTCAGTAATCTGAACTACTCGACTAAACTCGTAAACCAAAAATAGCTCTGTAAAAAGACGAGTGTCGTTCCCGCTAGGGATGATGTTGGATTTATCCTTGTACATACTTATTTAATCCTAAAGGCCAAATAAAGATATCACCTATTAATCCCTCTCATTGTATTAGTTTAATTATAAATTCCTCATACGTGTTTTCACAACGACAATTGCCACGAAAAATACTTCATTAGTAGATACAACATTTTACGCCTAAGTAGCGTTTTGATAACACACCAGCAGTGCAAAACGGAAAATAGTTTTGAGTGAGCGATATCTCAGTTTTCCATCCTTTATGTGTTTTAACATTTAATCCTAATTAACCATCTGATCTGGTCATACAAACTGGTAAACAATGGCATTTGTGTTCACCCTGTCCATCTGTTTAGTCAAAGCAGAATATAAAAGGCTAACGACTTCCCCTATCATTTATTAACCACTGGATGGTAAGTCGACCTACAACAAAATGGTGCAATTTGTAGCCACGTCACATTGGCTTAGTTTCCTCACAGGTAATCGATTATAACAAAATGAGGAGACCTACATCACAATGATACAACTTGTAGCCATGTCACATTGGTTTAGTTTCCTCACAGGTAATCGTTTATACCAAAATAAGGAGACCTACAACACAATTGTGCAATTTGTAGCCACGTCAAATTGGATTAGTTTTACAACAGGTAGTCGTCTATATCACAAGGAGGAGAGGACAACGTGGGATATTGTTTTCATTTAGTTTGTGTAAATCGGCGTTAACGCCAAATGTCGGTTTTCAATCTAACGTCATTTACCTCTTCGGTAAAAGTACATTTATTAGTGATTTCCGAGCTTACACGGACGCTATTAATTCCCCTTGATAACATATAGGTATATTAATATAATATCCCACGAATACTAGCCTTCAATACAAACAGCTAATGGATGTTATTAATGCGTTTTGAATAAGAAAAAACAAATCATGTTTTCGAAAACTATTTTTCCCATAAGCGGAAACAGGATTTACTAGCTTTACTGTGGGAATCATATATTTTATAAAGATTACTGAGATTTAGACATACGAGTTAAGTCGAGCTCATCCGAATTAATTAGTTTTGAGAAAAGGCCATGTTTATAAGAGAAATTTCATTTTGGGGAGTTATTTTCATCTGGGGCGGTGCATCCACGTTGAGTAAATTGCCCATAACATGTTCCCTCATAAATATACGAAATCCTCGCTCGTACAGTAAACGAATTGAACGAAGTTGCTTGGCCAAGCTCACATTACCCCAGTATGGATTATTGGCTTTCGAAAACATGTGGCCAACATGTACTTCTATCAGGATCTGTTTAATTTGTCGGTAAACTCCGGTCTCGAAAATGTTTGGCAAAAAATGCCATTCGCTTCCTTCGATGTCGAACTTAATGATGTCGATGGTTTTCTATGAATAGAAAAAGGAGCGATCCGTAATACACTGGAAACTTGTTTCCATCAGAAACTTTTAATATCTTAGGAATCATTGAATATTCAGAACAGCATGTGCTTCAACAAACACAGTTTATACAAGTAATTTATAAATGTTGAGTGAATGACGACTTATTTTGAATGACGTGACATCATATTTCAATGACGTCACATCATGTTTCCATAACGGCTCATTATGATATTTAGTACCATATGTGTCTTATTCAAACCTGGAATTTTTAATTTGTCGTGTTCTATTTGTTAATAACATGTTGAGGGCGCGTAATTCGGGCTCGAATTGAGTGCATTTTCCCTCTTATTCAAACAATATGAATGGTCTCTGTTCTATATTCCCTCTTATTCAAACAATATGAATGGTCCCCATTCTATATTCCCTCTTATTCAAACAATATCAACGGTCTCTTTTCTATACTCCCTCTTAATCAAATATGTTTGATTTACAATAGACTTAAACAATATCAATGGTCCCTTTTCTATATTACCTCTTATTCAAAAATGTTTGATTAACAATAGAATTAAACAATATCAATCGTCCCTTTTCTATATTCCCTCTTATTCAAAAATGTTTGATTTACAATAGAATTAAACAATATCAATGGTCCCTTGTCTATATTCCCTCTTATTCAAAATAGTTTCATTTAAAATAGAATTAAAGATATTGTCCTAGTTTATTTTTCTTTAAATAAGGACATCTTCTACAACATGTTAGTTATCGTAAGGCAACAGCAGGCTATATTTTATAATTCTTTTTTGGTAACTTGTCGTAGCCAATACCAGACTAGGAAGTTCGGCTTGTCATGGGCATTTCACCATAAACAACTCAAGTGAGATCGAACCCGGGCAAGATGTTTTCAAATCTCGCGCTCTTTCCACTCGGTCTTGGCGTTTTCAAACCCATGCAATGCAGGTACAATGAGACTAAGAGCATCTACACAGACTTCATAGTTCATTCTTTGTATGTATAAGAATACATACATTAAACGTCGTCTAATTCAAGAAAGTTGCTAACATAAAATTATACTCACATGTTCGTGATTGTTATCTTTAAATATGCTTTGCAATGTTTTCATCTCCCATCCTTCCTTCGTTTTATAATCTTTTCCAGCCAGTCCTACTTTGAAAAACTTTATCCCATGTGGTATCTTTTTACCTGTAGGGTCTTTACTGTGAATGAAACAAAATAAGAGAGTATAATGATAATATAATTGTACATGCAATTCGAACGTGATTTAGTTATAACTGTTAATTAAAAGAATGTCTTTTGACTGAGAAATCATAAAAGGTCATGACTCGTCCATAAATTAAAGACAATCAATGCGATATCGCACAAAAATATCAGTTCAAAGTAAGAAACTCGAAGAAGACCAAGCATAAGTGGGTGTTGTTGATGATGAAGTTGATAAGGAAGATGATGATTATCAATCCCAGTAATATCTGAAGAGGAAAAAGAAGAAGATTCCGGAACGAAGATGATAATAATAATAATGATGATGATGTCTATGATGAGAATGATGAGAATGATGATGATGATTATGAGCACAATGATGATGATACTACTAATGATGATGATGCGAATGATGACGACATTGATGATGATGATGATGATAATGACGATGATGGTGATAATACTGATGATGATACGTGTGATGACAACGATGATACTGATGATGATAAAATTGATTGTGCTGATGATGATGATTATCATAATTACGCTGTTGCTGATGATGATGATTATTATTATTATTATGATGACTCACGTTGGATCATAGGTATACACATCACAACCAAGGTGCGTGTGTGCTGTCTCATCAAAGTCAAATTGGAAGTTCGAACTGAAACAAAACAATTTGACAAGTTAACAATCTCAACGATACCAACACATTCATGTTTAAAATAAAGATCAAGTTGATATCTCCCAGGGGAAAATATTTTATTTTGCAGTGTGCGTGTTCGTGCAATACAATTATATTAACTGACGAAGTCTATAAAAGAAAAGTATCCTTTCGGAATATGCAAACATGCATTGATATTAAATTGTCAATCTTTAAAAGTATACTTTATGGCGTTCTTCTTTTGGAAATATATTGACAGTAACGCTTGATTTATCAAGATCTTCCTAACTAAAAGCTTAGTGTTTGGTGTTACCCGGCCATGTCTGTGCAGCTAATATGAAATGTAAACGATTTGTAGTGAAGTTAAATTTTCGTTGAAATTATTGTTGGATCGAACACTCACATAACAGGTAAATCTGAATACATTCTTGATGAGATACCTGCGGTATATTGTTTAACAGTGCATCGCCAGTCCGGACTGGTTGTAAACACGTTGCTATTCAATTATATATGTTTGTGCTATGTGAAGATACAGAGTGATTCAATAAAAAACATTGATACAAAGGCATTGTCGCGGAGTTCTTCGAAAACCAATCGTAATGATTGATCGACCAGTCTAGTCTGGCCCTTCCCAAATTTGTCAGAGACGGCTTCAGGATTCTTCGTTTAAGCAGCATCCATTCGGATCCTTTAGCACATACAGGGTTTTTGTCTACGTGTAATAAATACGTTAAGGTCGGTTTTCCTGAAACAACGCTCATTTCTAGAATACAATTCGAAAGAACTGTCTCACATCTTTTGCTTTAATCACTAAATATGCCTTAAATATTTATAATTTAAATTAGTTCAAAAACAATGTGTAGTGTGCGTTTGTTTGATTGGGTTAAAATTGAACTACTTCTTTTAATTTCGTAGAAAGGAAATAGTAAACATGCTCATCTCATGGAACTTCTTTCGCCTCCCCTAACATAGATCGATCGTTAAGTACAAAGAAATAAGAACTCACTTCACTGAAAATATTCATAATGATACTCGCCAAAATAATGGCAACTATATGGCAATAACAACTACACTTGAAACGATTATACGCTTCTTATGACGACTAAAAAGCACAACCAATGGTGTACCAAAATATATAACAGAGTGTGATCTTCCCTGTTCATAAACATGTCACCCAATAACATGTTATCGCCAAATGAATTTTAACTAAAGGTAATTCACTCGTTTTTATTGGCCCTATAACTTAGTATGTGATTGTACATGTGCACATCATTCACAAGACTAAATTGAATGTGTGACAATAAATTTCCATTGATTATAAATATTGATGTATAGTAAACACTGGAACTGTTTGGTTTGATAATATCTGGTATTTCTACCTTTAATATCTGATAGTGAAAACATACTATTTTGTAAATCAAAGTTTGACCCAGCCCGCTTTTGTGCAAAATTCGGGAGAACCCTCTTTATGGTGATGCTTCTTTCTTGTATGTTATACATGTAAACATTGATGTAAGCCTTCTAGATTCACGTACGGGTTTGGATACATTCAAACTGATTTCAAAATTATGATACTGTAGGCCTGGGGTTGCTCCTGTTGGCACTCACCACTTAGGCAGCAGTTACGTTATAACTGTCGGTAATTTCGCGATTAATAAGTTACAATATTACGAATATTCGTCATACATACACCAGCAATATGTTAACATAAATAGACTCGTAATGTTGATTAAATCGTAAAACTTCGTCTGCCTATCTTCCTACAAGTAGTGGACACTCGGTATATGACGCACTTGAAATTAATGTTCACAGATAAGCATAATACTGCACTCTTTCAACAGTCAATGGTTCCATTTCAGTATATCAAGAACATTTTCATCTCATCGTCTTTTCTGCCAATATATCGGCATTTCTCCCGAGATAAACGGTCTCTAAGACAAGATAGCAACATGTTAAAATGGATGAATACAAACATCTATCCGCAAGTCCAAAACAAGAAAGTGATCCAAAACATTCCTCATCCAATACTATTTAAACAAAAAACTTACCACCTCAAATCTTTTTTAGATAACCAACTTCGATCAGAAGGTAAATGAATACTGGTAGACACACCCAGTAAGGGCACCATTGTGTTCAGCTCTAAGAGAATTGTCTACTTTATTTAGGCCTCAGATTATAATCAACCCTTTCCGATGACTTTTGACGCATGACTTTTGAGAAAATGCTGGCAAAAGAAAGAAATTGCTCATAATGGGCATTTTCTACATTTGCAACAATGTTTTGCTGTTTTCGAATAGTTTTAATTATTAAACTTCCATTTATACAAGTTTAACCTTTTTGTAACCAGCTGAAGTCGTCTGCTACAAATTTTGTGTGTTTGTGACAGGGTGCGTATAGTTTGTGTTATTTAAACATTCTGAGACCTTCCCTATAATGAGATTTACCCGAAGGAATATACTATGCATGGTTTCGAGGGTTTGTAGTTCTCATCAAGACAAACTTCTTTTCCTCCGTCACGCAACGTTCCGAACCTTGATTGATTCCGGCATATAGTTTGAATTGTGTTGATGTACCTGAAAAGAGTGAAGAATTCGATTATCTTCATACGAAAAAAACAACATGAAAGGATTTTTCGCTCATAGGTAACATGTGTGAGTATTTTTTGTTTCAATAACCCATGAACCTTTCTGAAATGAAACTGGCAAAATCCATGGGGGCCACCATTTTGGTTGTGTTTAAAACGCGGTCTGCCAGACGTAAAACACAGAATGAAAATGATTGTCGTCTAGTCTATCATTTTTAATTCTAAATCGATAATTAAGGTAATAAAAGAACTGCGTAATTTCGTGTGAACAAACATTTTAAAGAATAAGCGAAAAATCCGTGGAACTGAGAATGTGTAACAGACACAACGACAAAATTGGCATTTGAAGCCTTAGATTTCACTGTATCCCGAATAATGACGACTACAGACGTATCTGGTAAAATATTTAAATAGAAACAACTCCATTATATCGGCTAAAGTGTTGGTAAGTAGGCAACATATTCTATTGTAGAGATGTCGGCAGTCTTCGCAAAAATCTTCAGTCCTGACTGACATATTTTCATACACATTCTCATTTTTATCCATAACCTTCTTTGTTAAACCTTCCGATTATTTTAACAGTAATTGGTTTGTTAAACAAAGAAGGCCATAGATGAAAATGAGCTTTCTCAGACTGACATTTTTAAAAATATTTCGTGAATTCAGTGAATTCGAACCACTGCAATTTCGTACAACCTAATTATACACAATACTAGGAAATAAACCGGTGTTAGGTATATGTTTATGGCAGAAGGGGGCCTGGTCACAATGGGTTAAATGGTATGATATGTTATAATTTAAATATCGGGTTTAATATGCACTACATGTACAATCCTGTTTGGAATTATGCAATTAGAATTAAGTAATAGACAAAGAGAGTGGGATACATTTTAATTAAATCGTGGTACTCTGGCAAATGTACGGTGTAAGCGAATCCGATATGTTATAGTTTACCAAAGTTGCGTTCCTTTTTTTAATTGGATCCATTTGTATAAACATAGGTCAACAAAAAATAATAACATTAATACTGGTTAGTAGATCTACTGCTTTAAATATCCGATAAAGCCTTTAGATTTTTCAGATACATGATTATGGTCAATGCTCACACTGCATGTCCAGCCTGTGGTTTATTTTGTTTATAATTTACCCTTTCCCACATACAATAAATCTGCAGCAGACCACTTTGAAGTTATCAAGTCCAACAGATAAAACATCTCTTAATTATAGTATGAATATTAAATAGAGTTGAAATCATTGTGACAAATGGAGAAATCGTGTATACATGCGGGAAACTATTAAAGCCTTAAATAATTATCAAGGTGCATGCACCAGACGCTTATAGGATGGGTAAATCAAGAATTTCTCTCATTCCACATGTTCATGTCACAATCTTTATGTATCAAAATCTATCAAGGGGCTTGTGAATTGTTCCCAACTTTAATGTTATAACATGAGTGTGGTATTTCAATGGATAGATGTTAATATTTTCTGATTATCTAAGATATGATTCAACATTTTGTAATTACACAGGAAACTCGTTATACTTGTGCCAAAATGACAAACATTTGTTTCTAGCTTTGTTTCTAGCTATGTTTTTTATTTATTTTTCAGGTATATTCACTCCGCTTTATTTGTGGTCGACCAAGCAAGAAAAAAAAAATTCCGGTCCGTAATATGTGTTGTTGAATTTGGTGTATACTGTACAGGAGACAACTACTGCAAGGAGATCTCTTGTATGATGACTAGTTGAACGCAATGTCACTGTAAAGGTCAATACAGAAACAGATGAAGACGTCTTAATTCCCTACTTGAACTGAGATTATAAAGCCAAACCTGGCCTACACAGGCTACATTGCACCTCCTTTAGTGACCAATTACATACACACAACTAAGTATTCCGAAATTTCTAAATTAGTTTTTGCAAGGTGATAATATCATGGCTGAGAGATGGTTTGCTATAGCCGATGAATGTTACCTTTTGTGCTAACTTAGTAAGGGTGAATAAGCTTAACATTCAAGATTTCATGAATTTCATAAGCAGAGACAATGATGCTGAGCGTATTCATGTAGAGCGGGCAAATTTGGGAACTGTTAAAGTTTTACATTTATCTTGAATATTTTCGGAATAAGAACAAAATGTAAAAAGAATCTGTCACACACACCGTCCAGAGGAAGAAGATCGATACACCACATGTGGTCAATTGTTAAGCGTCAACACGCTTTGTTGCTGCAGTGTATCTCTGGACTTTTAAGAACACGCTTGCATTTGTATCGGGTGTATGGTGATCATTACCAAAAAGAAGATTTTCTAATTGTAGGAGCACAAGGTAAATTATGTATATAACGAGCACGCATTAATTGATATCTTGGACATTGGGTGAGATAATGCGATACAGTCTCAACGGCACCGCAAGCACATAGGGAGGAAAGGACATTATTTCTACTGTGAAGATCATAGTTACATCCTAATCGCAGACGAGCGTGATTGACTTGATGTTGTCTATTTCGAACATTATACAGGTTATGTGATTTCTTTGATTTTGTGTTAAGTTTGGAATTGAATTCGCTAAGAGTAGGTGTGTTTCCGACATCTTCAGGAAGTGAATTTCATTTGCAAATAGTAATAGGCAGAAATGAAGCAGCATTGGATTGAGTGTTACAAGGGATGATTGGGGGAATCACATTTGTAAGATACTCGAGAAAAATACCATTTTTATCTTAAAGAACAGGATGAGGTGATGTTTGCGTCTCCTTTCCGCTAGCGTATTCCAGTTAAGGTCAGAGATAAGTCGGTCAATGCTACAAAGTTCGGTAGCGCCGGTTACACTTCTAGCTGCCTTATGTTGGACAGCTTCGCTGTCATTTATTAGTGCATTACTACAATTGTCATAGACAACATTGGCATACTCGAGTAAAGGCCTGATGAAAGTGACATACATTTTCTCTAGGGTTGAACGAGAAACAATAAATGTTAGAGTCCTAAGAATTCCATATCTCTGCCATGCCTTGTTGATGTTTGACGATATGTGATATTTACATTTGCCATCTAAAGAGAAAGTTACCCCAAGATGTTTATGGGTGCTGACTTGAGATATAAGAACGTTGTCGAGATAAAGGGAGGGGTGATTTGGTTTATGATACTTATGAGAAGAAAATAACAAATTCAGTCTCAGATGGATTAAAAGTTACCAACCATTTCCTCGACTAAGAGGTTATTTGTAACAGTTCATGGTTGAGGACAGCTGCTGAGGTTACATTATCTTCGACGATAATGTAAAGACTGGTGTCATCTGCGAATAGGCGAATGTTTGCTTAAATGTCATCGACAATGTCATTTATGAAGATGAGAAAGAGAAACGGTTCAATGATAGATCCTTGAGGAACACCAGTGTTGATAGTGAGGATTCTTGAAGCAGAGTTTGATAAAATTTCCCGTTGTTTGCGATCAGAAAGATAAGAGGAGAACCAATAGAGAAGTGTTCCACTAATACAGGTGGATGACAGCTTATGAACGAGACCCTGATGACAAACTCGATTAAACGCATTTGATACATCACTAAAGACAGCCAGTACTTCTTTCCTTTCATCTACGGCTTTGCTGACGTTATTCTGCAAGAAAGCCAGCTGATTGACGCTATAATCGCTTTTGATGAAACCAGATTGGAAGGGTGTAAGAGGTCTATTCGAGATGACGTAGTTGTAGAGGTATTTGTGGATGCAGCGCTCCACGAGTTTGCCAAGACAACTTAGAAGTTATATTGGTCTATAATTGCAAGGTTTGGAAGGGTCAGATTCTTTTTAAAAATGAGACAGACGTTCCCCAACTTCCAGGGAGAAGGGAAAGTATAGTTTGACATCAATTAGTTTGCTAAAACTAATTTGAGAGGTGTATTGCAAGTTCTTCTTTGCCCTCTTTGATAAGTTTAGGAGTAACCGGCCCAGGACCACAGGCTTTATTAGGATCGATACAGGAAATTGCGTCTCGGACGTCCTGACTCGTCAAAGATATTTCTGAAAGGAAAGAGGATGGAATGTTATCATCTGTAAGGAGAGGATGTTGATGGGTATCTATGGTTGATCGTTTGCTAAAATACAAGTTTAGAAGGTCGGTCTTTTTTTCATCTGCCGTAGTTGTTCCCTCAATATTTTGGTTTTGTTTGTATTCACCACTATTGCTTGTTTGTGATTGGCTGATATATATTTTTCATAACCTCATAACAAACTTAACCTTGGCGATCCGTACTACTTTTTTACAATGTAAAGTGGATTTAATACTAGGAAATTTAAAAATACTGGCACCGAATACTAGGAAAATCACGTCACGTCAGCGGTTTGACGTCATAACGCTAGTCATTTGACATTTGATTGGTTAAGCACATAAACAACATGGGGTGACATGGGGATCTAGAAACTTGAAATAACATCCTCTTTTATATTCGTCCGCGTTATATAATTCTTTATTAGAGATCTAGACACCTATAAAAAATATTAATTATGTTTGACATGCTATATTATGGAAAATGAAGTTGTAAAATTCTATTATGTTTTATTACTCACTGTAATAGACAAATTAATGCTAAATTATAAGGAATAGAGAGATTTTATTTCGTTTTCATGGAGGTATGACAAATTGACCTGATCAACCACTATGAAACCGCGAAGCATACCTCCATGAAAACGAAACAAAATCTGTCCATTCCTTAAATAAAAGTTGGTATTGGTGAAGATGTTTGTGTTTAGCTCACCAGAGCACGAAGTGCTAAAGGTGAATTTTTGTGATCGACTTTTGTCCGTCGTCCGTCGTTTGTCGTTCGTCGTCAACATTTGCTTGTTAACACTCTAGATGCAACATTTTGTATCCAATATTCATGAAAGTTTATCAGAACATATATCTCTATCAAATCCAAGCCACGTTTGAAACTGGGTCAAACTAGGTAACAAGGCTAAATTTAAGGAAAATATTTTTAAAACTCTGGAGGTCATATTTTTGCTTCAGCATGTTGAAACATTGTCCGAATGATTGTCTTAGTAATATATAAGCCAATTTTGAATATGTCCGGTCAAAAACTAGGTCACTAGGCTAAATTTAAGGAAAATCTTGTTAACACTCTGGTGGCTGCATTTTTAAACTTGAGCATGTTGAAACTTTGTTAGAAAGTTATGCTACGTTTACACTAGGCCACGATGTCTACGATATCCACGATTTGAGAGAATCCTGTTGAGCGTGGGGGTTCGTGGGTCGAATCGTAGTGATCGTGAGGGAATGTTGTGGAATCGTAATGATCGTAAGAATTGTAACAAAAACTTTGCCACGATTATGCCGATTTGGCGAAAATCTTGAGAGAGCGTGATAGACCGTGGGAATCTTAGTAGAGCGTAGTAGACCTTAACATACCTTAACCGAGCGTAACAGAACTTGATGCGCCATCGTAGGGGATCGTAATGAACTTGAAAACACGATTCCTTCAAGGTTCGCTACGATGTCACCGCGTTTCTGTCACGCTCTATCACTCTCTACTACGATTCGTCAAGATACATTAAATAGCAAGAGTAATAACATCACGCTGTGACACGTTCTGCTACGATCATCCCGATAGGCATACACGGTGTGTATCCACGCTCTGCACGCTTCATTAAGTTTGCGACACTGAACAAGGAAACATCTATAGTTTTTGGTAGATTAAAAATATGCCAGCCAAATGAGGAAGGAATGCCTCCTTTTTATACCCAATCGTGGTGCTAGCGTGGAGATTTTGCTCAAATCGTGGCCATAAATCGCAGGAGATCTTAACAGAGCTTCATGATTGTGAGAGATCTTAACATAACTTAACGGAACGTCACATAACGTGATAGCATATCGTGACGATCGTAACAGAACTTGAGAGAACGTGATGAAAAGCGTGACAGATCTTGACCAGAGTCGTGTTGGCTTCGTAACAAGACGTACTGAGAGCGCAGGATAGCGTAGCAAAACGTAGAAAAAGAAAAACTGATACAATAAATCGTCGAGCACTACGATTTTTTTAAATCGTGGACATCGTAGACATCGTGGCCTAGTGTAAACGTAACATTAGTATTGATGAAATCTAGGCCAAGTTTGAACATGGGTCATGTCCGGTTAAAAACTAGGTCACTTGGCCAAAGTTAAGAAACATCTGTTTAACACTATGGCTTGTGCATGTTGAAACTTAGTCAGAATATTTGTCTTGGTGATATCTAGGACGAGTTTGGATATGGATTATATCCGGTCAAAAACTAGGTCACTTGGCCAAATTTAAGGAAAATCTTGTTAACACTCTGGAAGCCGCATTTTAAAGTTAAGCATGTATAAACATTGTGAGAATGTTTTTCTTGATGATATCTAAACCAAATTTGAATATGGATCAGGTCAAAAACTAGGTCACTAGGCTAAATTGTAGAACAATGTAGTTAACACTATAGAGATCGCATTTTTGACTTAAGTTGCTTGAACTTTTGTCAAAAAGTTTGTCTTGATGATATTTTCATTATCATGTGAGCAATCCTTGGCCTGATGGCCCTCTTGTTAAGTTAGTTGTTAAGCAAGTTTGAACCATATGTTGGTGTTGTTATATTATTAGACTTAATATTCATTATTATTTTATGCTCATATTCCTTTTTAGTTTTCGAATTATGTTTGTTGTTTCATTTTGAACATTTCTAAAAGTTTCCCATATCTGCGCATTATTTGAATATTTAGCTTTTTGGTGTAATTTGTTACGTTTCCTTTTTTGTTTTTGTTTAACTCATTGTTTATCCAAGGAACATCACCGGGACAAATTGTTACATATTTATTTGAAACGCTTTCGGAAGATGATAGTAAGATTGAGTTGGCGATTATGTCTGCAGTAACATCTAGATTTGAATTGTTTTCGATGAATGACCAGTCAGTGAATCTCAGTTTGTCATTATATTTTGCAGAGTAGCCTTTGTCATATATCCACATTTTGCGCAGAAGATAAGTCTATTTAGGTTTAATGTATTTCAAGACAGCAACAGTCGGACAGTGATATCGAACAAGATTTGGAACAAAGGGATCTGCGACGACTCTTGAAAGAACTTGAGTTGATTGTTTAATAAACATGAGGCCAAAACGTGAATTAGAGTGCTCGGTGTAGTGAGTCGGTGAGTTAATGAGCTGTTCAGAATCTAAGGAGTCTATCAATCTACACATTCTATTAGACGGATTCGAATTGATATTGATATTAAAATCGCCTGCTACAAGTGTGTTGTAAATATGCTGGTTGAAAGATTGGTCGAGTTATTGTTCCATGTTTAGCCAATGTGTGTTGTTTGAGTAAGGAGGACGGTATATCCCACCAACAAGTGGTTTGCGCTAGCAAACATGTAATTCAACCCAAACAGCTTCGACAACATTAACTTGAAGATCATTCCGTGAAAAGGCATGCAGAGTATTTCGGACGTACATTGTCACCCCAACACCAAGACGAGCGTTTCTGTCAGAACGAAAGGGTTTCTTAAAGTTTGGGATTTGGAGATCTTTGTCTGGATATTTACTTGACAACCATTTTTCAATAAAAACAAGAACATCGTACGGTTTGGCTTCTACTGTTAGAATGTCGATTTTCGGTTTCAAACTTTGTATGTTCATATGCATGATGCTCAGACCTCTATTGGTTAGTGCTGCAAATGAATCGAATGAGGTATTGAAGCTGTCAGAGTTTATCGAGGGACCATGATTAAGCTCAATGTCGCCCAATCTGCTTATAGGTAGTGAGACGATGTTAAAGAAAACAAGAACAGAATACATGGATGAAATAGAAACCAGAGGTGCTACAAATTGGCGACTAAATTTTGAAATATGAGGGGTGTCTGATTACCCAACATTATTGCACCAACAATGAACCGACAGTCGCCATGGACAGTATGTGTGACAAAATAGCAATACGAAAAAGGTTAATAATTAAAAAACATTTGCATACGGAAACTGATGATATATGTGGAAGGGACATTTATAAAGTTACTTTATGAACGTTACGAAGCAAATCTGTAAAAGGTGATTTGTCAGAAGTTAAAAAGTAGTACGTATGTCGTGATTTGTATGTAGTATTTTACTATTATCTTTAAATAGCTGTTATTGTATTACTCCTTCACAAAAAGAAATCGTACAACAACACAACATACATGTAATGAGCATTTTGATTGTACATCTATATTGGTAGTTAGTAAGTACCAAAATGCAAACAAACCCGAATACAAGAACATATGAGCCAGTCCACAACAAAACCTGTATTAATGAAAAAAAAATATTTTTTCAGTTTTTTGTATTTCCTAAAATATCAACCTTTTACCTTCATAATGATACCAGAATTAGCCAAATAGTTCTACATAAAGTCTCTTAATTACGATATAAACATACCAACTGTCATAAGAAAAAGAAAAAAGACGTTAAAACGTATCTTTTTGTGAAATAACAGCCCCTTCTACTGTCTTCTTTGAATTTGTATTGAAACACCAATAGCAGCGAATTATAGAGAATACAGTTACCTGTGTCATGATATAAATGTAATGTATCTGCCATGACGATTCAGATAAAAATACCCGATTTTTAATGAAAATCTCGCTGGAATATTTCCAAAGTAATTGCACATAATTTTTAATTTACTAAGCATTTACCCGAGAGATGTTTTAAACAAATACATATCATTACGATCACCTTTTCTACTACAAATTGCCAGAATTTCAAAAATATCTGTCAAGCCGATTTTTAGTAAATCAGAATGCCGTTTTACCGATGTCCAGCGTCGGAATGCACATTGCGATATCTAGGTGAAACGCAGTCATCGGAATTAAAATTGACAACTTTTTTTTTTACAATAATCATCAACTTTTCTATTCCCTACTAAAAATGGATATCTTAATTTATTTATTCCCGAATAGTTATTTTATTAAAAATGATACAGTATAAAAATAGACGTAAAACATTAGTTAATACATATTTCGGAAATTCATACCATACATATATTTGTTTTTGCTGTGCCTTATGGCGAATTAATATTTCTAATTTTGTCATACGTTTAGTTATAAATCGTTGTCATAGAAACGAGTTGATGCATAGGCAAGCAGTCACTAGCGATATATACATACACTTTTGTTTATGGTTAGAGGTGAGTAATAAGTGGAAAACTAATGTCACTTACAAAGGAGCCAGTTCTGACGTTGAAAGGAACAGTTTGAGTGTCGTTTTTACCCCATAATAATTGTCAAGCGTTATACATAACATGTTAGACATTTCGGTGAACAAATGCTACGGAATGTCTTTAAGCAATGGCGTCTGGGGAAGTTGATGAAACAATTGAGTTGATATAACAGTTGTTAAAATATTTATTCACGTTTTGAAACCTACTCATTTCCCTCCAAACGGCGACGTCAGATTGACTTTACTACTGTGGCCCGCCTCCATTGTACTCACAATTCTCATAATCTCCCAGAAATGTTGTTTGGAATTCGAAACGTCTCGGTACAGTTAAATATATAAATACATATTGGTTTAGCTCAAAAGTATGATAATAGCATCTTAGCTTTGATCTATTTGTATGTATGCATATATTTATTCAAGTTTTAATTATTTTATTTGTTTGTTTTATATTTAGATGTCATTGTTTTCTTCATTTTAATATTCATTATAACTATATTACATAAAGATCATCAAAAACCTTGACAGAAATAGTGATAACTAGAACTATCATTAAAGGTGATTAATACCCCCGCCCCAACCCCTGACACATATTATATCTCACAGTAGTATCTTTGACTCAGACAATTTGAATATCAGTATCAAAAAGATATACTAAGATGATATCAATAAGCAATATACAAATCTAATTTTAAAGAAATTTGGTCAGCAACATTTGCTAATGCATAAAATACAATCCGCATAAAGTACTATTTCCTCATGAAATAAGTTTTTATTTAGTTTTCTAGTTTCAGAAAACAAACAAACAAGAAGAAAATGAACCACATTCTTTATTCAATGAATCCGGTTGAAATTGAAGGAGGAGTATGTCGCACCAGATTAGATTTTAAGGTCAGAGGTGAAGGTCACAGGGACATGAAATTTGCGTCTTGCACATCTACTACTCCTGATTAACATTTATGCTAAGTATCAAGTAAATCAGGTTGAAACTGAAGGAGGAGTACAACAGATTAGATTTTAACAAAAAATATCCTATTTCAAGGTCAGAGGTGAAGGTCACAGGGACATGAAATTTGCGTCTTGCACACCTACTACTCCTGATTAACATTTATGCCAAGTATGAAGTAAATCAGGTTGAAACTAAAGGAGGAGTACAAGAGATTAGATTTTAACTCAAAAAAGTCCTATGTCATGGTCAGAGGTCAAGGTGAAGGTCACAGGGACATGAAATTTGCATCTTGCACATCTACTACTCCTGATTAACATTTATGCCAAGTATGAAGTAAATCAGGTTGAAACTGAAGGAGGAGTACAACAGATTATATTTTAACAAAATAAATTCCTATTTCAAGGTCAGAGGTCAAGGTCAAGATCATAGGGACATGAAATTTGCGTCTTGCACATCTTCTACTCCTGATTAACATTTATGCCAAGTATGAATGCCAAGTATGAAGTAAATCAGGTTGAAACTGAAGGAGGATTACAACAGATTAGATTTTAACAAAAGAAAATCCTATTTCAAGGTCAGAGGTCAAGGTGAAGGTCACAGGGACATGAAATTTGCTTCTTGCACATCTACTACTCCTGATTAACATTTATGCCAAGTATCAAGTAAATCAGGTAGAAACTGAAGGAGGAGTACAGGAACAGATTTTGCGGACAGACCGACCGACCAACTAACCGACCGACCAACCAACTGACCGACCGACCGACAGGCTGATTCCAGTATATCCCCTTCAAACTACGTTTGCGGGGGTATAATAATATATCATCATCATCATCATCGCTATAATACGACTTCGACTGCATGGCTGTGTATGCTATATATAATACGTCGTTCTACATTTGTATGCCACATTTATACCTTTGCAGGTAAATATAATATCACGACATTGCGCGATTAGCAATTACGTAGAAACAACATCAAGAACATAAAATAAAAAGATGTACATGTAATTCATTACAACTCGAACTCAGGACCTTAGCATTACGAGTTCAACGCTCTTGTTAAACCGCTACCTTTGCCTTGGAACTGGTGGTGTGTCAGGATTTTACTTATAATCAAAACGGGCGCATATTGTTATGCTTATCCCTTTATTGGATAATAGAACAATCCATGACCTTTTATCATGGCTCACTGCTCGAATAGGATCTACACCTGAAACGTAATTATCTATCAACCCGTCACTACTCATTGATTCACGAAATGTGTATATATGTTGCGTTACTGACAATGTGTCATGACTCACTGCCCAAATTGGATCTATACCTGAAATGTAACTATCTTCGCATGAATAAGTATCAATCCGTCACTACTCATTGATTCACGAAATTTGTATATGTTGCGTTACTTACAAATTCTCACGATAGTACATATCGATATTGTTGAAAATATCATTCTCGCTATCTAGTACAAATGCAAGTATTCTTTTGTTGTATTTTTAATGTATTTACTATATAAATTGCAATATCGTAGCTACTTTGAATCTTTAAAGAGAAGCAAAAAAATTCAACCTACCATTATTTACTAGGGGGTAGAAGAAAGGGGGTACTTAAAAGATTGAAATTGATAATTATAATGAAAACATGTGGTGTGTTCACTTTATTACCCTAGATGCATATCTAGCTTTAATTCTGCAGTATACGTTCCGAAGCGCGACAGACGTTTAACTGCATTGCGATTTATTAAAAATCGGCTAGATATATATTCTTGAAATTTCGGCAAATGGTAGTCGAACAATGCTGTCGAACTGAAGGTGAAGTGCTGGTATTTCCTGTAAATGAATATTATAACATGATCCCTTAAAGCATCTGCACTTTGAAGTTTTTCTTATTCTGATATTGAGTCCATAACTCGTTTTCTCAGCTTTTCGCATGAATCACAAACATCGTCTCTAAGCGGCATTATATCTTTAGGAGATTTACGCTAGACCTATCTAGTACTTAAATGTGTATAATAAAGTGCGTTTTGTACATTTGTCCTAGAAATTATAAATTTTATGTGGATTCGTTCGTGTACAAAGTCATTTTTGTTTTAAACAGCCCGCTATTTTTTTCCCTTGAAGATCGTCAAGGGCAATGGTCGTGTTTTCAATGTTTTCTTCGAAATAAATCACATTTATTTGTTATGTGTGTTAATAAAAGATACATAAGTGATCTTACCTCCAATTCAGAATCCATTACGAATGAAATCCAGTATTTGCATCTATTAAACACTGTCGAAACTTTGGAAATTAAATTCAAGATAATACTGTTTACGGTAAACCGACGTTGACGAAAAATGTGACGTCATAAAATTGGAAATTCCCAACGTCATACGTTATGTCACTAATACAGATTTTGTCGTGGACTGGCTCATATATATAATGAGCAGTTTGATTGTACATATATATTGGAAGTTAATAAGTACCAACATGCAAACAAGCCAACATACATACAAATACAAATAATTGCAATGTAAAATGTTCGATTGCATTGTGTAAACTCGTTTTCAATTTTGTTAAAAAATGGGTAAATTGTAGAGTCAATATGAACACTATGGTATCGACGCTTGTGCAAATAGTCCATCCGTATAAAAACTTGGTTATCGAAGCAGAACAACTGTGTGTAAACTGCGAAGCATAAAGTTATGTCTATTAGGTGAATTTAGATAATTCGCCCAGCTCTGTATGACGCGAATTTAATGATAATGTCCATTGGACGCGAGTTAAGCTGTTTGTTTGAACTAGTGCTTAGACTGGCAAGTGAAGGACGGCTCAGAGGATAGTTTTGGCTTGCCAAGAAGGTGCATGCTGTCAATGTCGTGAAGACGAATGTCAACTTTGATCTAGGTTGACAGGCGCTTGACGACTGCATCCATAGACTCTCTTCTTTCTTCATCGATACCGAAGACCCGTAGACAATTGCTCCTGATATACTGAATGTTTGGTATCGTCCTGCTTTTCTAGTAGTTCAACCCGACGCTCAAGTTGCACGACATTGTCACTGAGAGAAGCGTTCTCAAAAGTTTACAGTTACCAATGATAACATTAATAGATCATATTAATAGAATGCATAAGTTGGTTCAGTACAGTCAATACATAGTACGACACTTTACTGATATGAATGTTCCTGGTTGGAATTTTGTAGAACTATTGGGTAATATGATAATTAAAGAATTACTATGTAAACCAAATGACCAAATGGACCATCAAACTGAGATGGGGTCAATTGATTTTCACAAGACCAACAAGAATTTATGATCTTGGAAATATTTCTATATGCACTTCTGCATCTCCTCTTAACCGATCACAATTATCCCTTCAGTACTTTCGGTACTTTGATTGTTTTCATTATGTATACTGACATTCCGGCCGTGTTACACAGTGATACGAAATTGCAGCATACACCTGATGTAACTGGGGGGGGGGGGGGGGGGGGCAGCTATAAGGGAAGTATTTTCTCTATTATTTATTGTATTTGGTGCGTGTATCAGGACTTTTGAATTATTGTACTAAATATATGCATGGCTTGCAATTAAAATAAAAGTATAAATGATTCTATATATGATAGAGTATACCCTTTAAATAGCGTGCCAGGCCCCTATGGATATATGGACATTAATAGTTGATTCTTTCAGAATAAACATAGGGAGACAACGTTTTCTCACCTCCAGTATATTCTCCACAGTTCAAGTTCGGAAAGATTGTTGAGTATATCATCGTTAGGAATCAAGTACGGCGTCCCTGACTCGATGTCGATGTCACGTGACTGAGAAAATAAACATACATTGAATCAATAGTAACACCACTTACTTCAATAAACGATTAAATATAAAAACAGGAAATTAGGAACTAACATAAGAATATGTCTAAATAAGGGGGGAGTATTCTGGTATTCTGTATTCGTATGTCTCAACCAAACCCTATGTTGTGGGCATTAAGAACAATCGTCTAACTGAAACGTTTTTTTTTTAGTACTCTCAAAATAGGGTTTTAGTGTCAAGTAAAGTTTTTGATATTTGAAATTATCACCTTATCTACGGAGAGCGTAAGGCACGTAGCCAATAAATAAGGATTGACTGATTGTATGATTAATTGGGGTTTATCTCCGTTTTCAACAATTTTTCAGTCATATTACGCTGGCCAGTTCACCTACTCATGTGTTTCCTGGTTTTCTCACACAAATACTGCACACCACAATTGTCCAAGCAATTGGCTTACTTTCCTCATATTGGTTGAAGACGAATAACGTTTGTCCCGGTTTCTTTCGTCAAACATCGGAATAATGTTGGCCTAGCTGGGGTTCAAACTCACATTGTCTGCATCGCTACCAACTGAGCTACCGGAGCTCGTCACAATATTTAGCTCATTTCCCTAATCCCCTCTAACGAATAAAACATCAGAAAACAAACACATGGGTAGGACAGATATACGTGACGTGAAACCCGTTGATGTATACCAACAGTGCAGACTTTAGACAACTTTTGTAAGCAGTGAAAACAAATATCGGCCTGTACATTCGGGCATTCTATTTCTGGTCAACATTTGTCTTTACTAGTGCAGCAATACGTATTAAAGGCAAATTATTAATAATAAAGGGATGTGATATACTTGTATTCCGTTATTATCTGGTAAATCGACAATATCATATGAAGAATACTATGGTCACAATGATCGGAAGTAAAAGTGATATCACTAGTTTGTCGAACGCCTGACTTTCATATTTGTACATGTTTGTGATCATATTTTACAATATACTCAGACGTCAATATGTACTTTATGGCGGAGTGCCATTTGGTAAGGCACATTTTGGTATGTTGATCCAGGAATCGTGAATAAATATCGCCTTCACTGAATTTTTATAAATGGATATAAGTGAAATAAAGTTGAAAAAAACATAAAACACAAATAAAGTTGAAAAAAACGTAAAACACAAATAAAGCTTAAACTAACCTAAATAAATATGAATCATCAAGCATTCATGAAGCAAAATAAAATGCATGACCAGTCTATATGTCTGTCTGTCTGTCTGTTTATTGAATTATTCTGTATAGTACTGCTTATCTCGCTTAACTCTAGCAATGGATTTAGAAAATATCAATCTCATTTAAACCAGACCTTATATTCGCTGCAAAGGCAAAGGCGCTCATACGTACAACGAAGATTAATGCGATTACACCACCTCGAAAATATTAAAGTTGCAATTGTTTAAAAACATATGATACATTTGAAAATAAATTCATGTTCCCAATGTTGTAAGTTTATGTTCGATTAACCTGGTATTTCATTTTATTTCATGCTTTTTACGATTATTTACTCGTTCTTGATTAGACATGCAGCAGTCGCCAATGATAGAGTATCATTTCATTATTAGCATTAAATAAAGTCATTTTCTATTTTTTGTAGTCGCTCCACATTATTTATTTACTATTCGTGAAGCAAATGAATGAAAACAGATAAGAATCCATAGCGGGAAGGATACATTAAAGACAATAACACAATCTTCATGACCGATTAAGCCATTGCGAATTGAAAGGTTTTCCAAATGGAAATTCATCAAAGTTGCCAATCAATCACCAAATGTTTTCTTTAACTGAAAGCGTTTAACTTTTGAACTTTGACATCATGTGTTATAACTTTGAAACATTTAAGTTTTCCGTTTGTCGTTAACATGTGTATTTAAAAACGAAATTGAATATTGGTTTAAAGGTCACCGTCATTAAAGCGTAAAAGTTGTAAGTCCTATCGATCTGCGCAATACTTAACACACTGATACTTCATCCTGTCAGTCATAATGCTAAACCTGCAACCCTTAGCGCTAAGGAGGGAATCATTACTACCATGATTAACGTATTTAGTATGACACGGCCGGGGATCGAACCCACGAAATCCCGCACCTAGCCGGACACTCTACAATAACGCCTACGAGGCGGTAATAATTACTACATGTAGTATATAGTACATATCAAGTTGAAAAATTATATCTTATTCGTATTCGATCAATTCTCACTGACTTCTCTATTCATATAGTTCAACACAACAGTAAACTCGGAGAATATGTCATATTGGTATTTCCTTATTAAAACACAAACCGATTTACTCACCAATGCAAATGTATTCAAAGAATGCCAATAGTTGATAATACGAACCGTTTGTATATGCTTACTATTTAGTTTTAGGAAACTACCCACAAAGTCACGAGAGTTAATGATAGACACAAAAGTTATACGTTCCTAAATCATGATTACGTCTTTTTGAATTAACTAAACAGGCAAAGGTGCATGCTCACTTGCAACTGCGATACGTATGATCCCTTATGAATAATTTTATCTCAAGTTTTGATATAGTATTACATCGAGGCTTGTTTTTGAAGACAATCATATTCCAGTTAGGCAAAACATTGGCGGATTTATTCCATACAAACACTACTACCTACGAGAACAAGATGCAAATGTCCTGTCCAGAACCAAGCATTGATTTATTTGATATGAATTCGTGATTGGCTCGATAAGAAACAAAGTGTTGACTCCTGACCTGATTTGCGCACCTTTGTGTCATATTGAAACAATAGTAAAAAAAATCGAACTTAATAATAAGTCGTTTTTGTTCTTTGGTTCTTTTTTACCCCCGTACTTCGCAATACAGCCATTTGAATGTAGAATTTTAAGTACATTTAAGTATTTAAAATGGTTGGCGGGAAAAAAAATAGTTTTTAAATATTTTCCTTTTAACTAGAATTTTAAAATATCACCAAGTTTGACATCTCGTGTAATTGTATTAAAGTTATTTTCAGGCAATGTACCCTTTTCCTGCCTGTTATTGTCAAGGAGGGGTAGCCAGCAGATATCATTTCTATAAAATAATGTTCAGGGATTAACTGACATAAGGAAGTATACGTCGTGTTACCAAAGTAATCTGTGCCAGAAGCAGTCGTGGACCTTTTGGGAAATAACAAATTATGTAAATATTTTATTTGTAACTGTTTGAAGCGCATTTCGTTCATTTCACCGCTGTGGGAGTGTTTCCTTCCAGATTGGTTTATTTACACACAAAATGATGACGTAATACGCAAATCTCGTAAAGAGTGGTCAAAACATCAAGAAAGACAAGAGTAAGGGAAAACACAAAGCTCAACTGGATACCGTATAAAGCATAATAACCCTATGTATACCTGTGTAAGCGACACGGCGTTTGAACAACCCCTTAATACTGTCAATGCGTTTTGTCTATAGTAGATCACGCAGCAGCAGACCAGCAGAACGCCTATCCAAATCAAATTTCTGCTTGATTGGTTCATCTTAGAAATGAATCTCGTCGTAGTTACAATATTCCTGTTGAAATAAGTATAATGTATCAAAGATTTTAGACAGTACATGGTTCAATCGACATTTCTAAAGCTATGTTGGTAAATACATACGAATGAACGAGTTATCTACAGTTGAATATTCTTTACGGAAACCAGATTGAATAAGTGTTTATACATTTCTGCACAAACTCCGACAGGTCCAGGCGACTTTTGATTATTTAAGGAGTTACACTTCGAATGATTTCATCGTCAGTAATTGGTACATTTAGGTCATCACAATTATTATTTAGTAAAAGGTTCTGTAACATGTTTTCGTTATTGATAAAATCAAAGCTGTCTTCGATTTCCAAATGTAACAGATTTTTGCATTACTGTGACATTTTGTACAAGATGACTTTAGAATACCCCAAAACTGTTTAGGATCTTTTCTGTTATTTATTAGATCATTTATCTTTTTCCTCTGGTAGTTTAACTTCTTACCTTTACATGCTGATTTGAATCTATGTTTACATGTTTTATATGTTTGTATTTGTAAGTCAAAAAAGTCTATTATTTGAGAGTCTAAATTTACGTAAAGTTTACCTTTTTACGTATTGCTACAATACAGTCATTGTCCCACTATTTAGGATTACTACTGTTACGACTTTTGTTACTGGTGCAAAATCATTCTGTCTGCAAATGTACGTAAAACTGGTATAAATCTCTTAATAAAGATAAAACAATTGCTATTTGATCTTTGAACAAACCAGAGTAAAAAGTAAACTTTTGTTGGAAATCATTTCGAAAGAGGTAATTTAATCTACATTTTTTTTCAGCTAATTAAGCCAGTATCTATTATAATCTCTTGTTCCGATGAAATGGTTTCATATATGAAATTAAGTGTACAGTGAAGAGGAACATGCATAGATTAGTCATTATCATGCACATAAAAGTATGTAATCAATTTCCATCGGCATCCCCAAACATTCTATCATTAAGAGTATGGACATTGTAAGCACAACATAAATCAATCAAGGATAAGCCAAACCGATTGTATGCTAGATCCTTAGACTTGCGTGGTAATGAAAGATTATCAGCGGGATATAATTGTTACCAATGATAAACGAAACATCATCTTGATTAATATAGTCTTGAAAATATTTCATTCTGGCATTTAAATCACCCGCCAAAAATAGGTTAACATTCGGGTATGCTGATACGATAATATTCATAATAACCATTCAACAACTCAATGCCATTATCATTACGATCGAGGTATATTGCTAAAAATTCTGTTGAAATATATGCAAAAACAAATATGATATCTCAATAAGTTAATTTTATGCTAGATAGACTAAAATACAAAACGATAGTCTTTTATTTTTTCAAACATGCGCCAAATAATATTAGATTATGTTAGAGATTTATTTACAAAACCACTCACACCTCCAGAGCCTCTTATAGCAGACTTCTTTTTCATTCGCATATGGTCATACTTTGTAAGATCTGGAAGGGCACTAGAAAATTGATCAGCATCGTATCACTTAGCTAGACCATTTATATTCCAGGAAAAAAGGTTCAGTGACGAAATATCTTCTTTAACTGAATAGTCTAGTAAAGAGGCTCTCGATTCAGTACACAGTGTGTGATCATTTCTATATTGATAGATCTGGGCCTCTACCGTATTCAATTTCCTCCTGTATCTGTTCTGAGCATCCTTTATACATGTATATATGCTCTGGGCGTTGGGTCTCGGCATTAAAAAACAAAATGTTAAGATGCAAGGCTATTGCTTCGATCATCTTTTTTGAAATAAGTCTAAAAGCTCTAAAAAGGAGTGGTTTTCAGGCGGAATTACTATATACCGTAGATCTAGTCTACAAGATAAAGTATGTATTACAATGATATTTTTAATTTATTAGAATACAGTATTGAAAAGTACAGGTCCTAGGAAATGTACTACTGACGGGAGATTTTAATATCCTAACAGGAAGTGAGAAAGATTTCGTTGATTTTGATAGGTATTTGGACAATGATACAGATTTACAACCACATGTTTACACTACTACTAGAGTGAACAGAGATCACGCTTGATCAATATGGGACACACCTACTTGAGCTCTGTAAAACTACAAGTTTATTATTAGCCAACGGTTGTCTGCATAACGATGAATACATCGGTGAATACACATTCACTAGCCACTGAGGGACAAGTAAACAAGCTGTCTTTTCTCAAAATAACCAAAAACAAAACAGGTACCGAAAAGATCATAGCAGAAGTTTTTTTAAACACTCAATCGATATGAATACTCCTTTTCTAGCTATGTTTTAAAACAAAATATTTAATAACGGTTTATTTCCGAAAAGCTGGAAAGAAGGTATAATCATACCTTTCTTTAAAGTTGGAACTCAAGAAGCCAAACACTATAGAGGACTATTTCTTAATAACATTACGAAGTATCAAACATTTATTTATTCTAAATTACTTGTCACCAGACTAACCTGGTGGGCTGATAAACACAGTAAATTAACATATAATCAATACGGTTTTCAGAAAATCAAATCCACTACAGACTGTATTTTCATTTTACATGCAATTATTACGAAAATGTTACCACAGAAAAAGAAGCTGTATGTAGCATTCCTAGGATGTGAAATATGTGTGATAAATCGACAGGATGCTTTTATGGCAACAACTACTCCATGAGAATGTAAGTACCCAATTTATAAATGCAATCAAATATATGTATAACACTGTAAAATCTTCTGTTCAATACAAACAACTTAAATCTGAACTTATAATATCAAATATTGGAGTGAAACAAGGTGATGCCAGCAATAGTATGTTATGCATTTTTTACTTAAACGATATTTCGAATAGTATTAATGATAATATAGATGGTGTTATAACTATTGATGACCGAAATGTATTACTTGTTGTATTTACTGACGATGCAAGTAGGCTTGCTTGGAAATAATCTGGAATCACTTCAATCAATACTTAGCGACATAGAACAGTATTTCTCCATTAGGAAACTTAAATTAAATTTCAACAAGACAAAGGTAGTGATCTTTGAAAATAGCGGACCAACCTCGTATGACTTCTTTTTATATGTAACTAGAATAGATATTGTACCTTGGAATATATACACGCTGGACACTTCCTCCATCATGTATCTATAATGGACAACCAATGAGACCTACCTGTTAATCAAAGGATTAACTTATTTGATAAGCTTGTGTTACCAGTACTTTCCAACACAGCCGAGGTTTAGGGCTATCATTCTAGTTATTATGTTGAAATGATTATTTCTAAATGTTGCCGTCGAATAGTGTGTGTCATACAGTCTACCAATCTAAATGCACAATACGGAGAATAAAGTCGTGTACCGATGTACGTTCATAGAAAACTTATCATGATTAAATATTGGTTAACCTTGAGTGAACAGAGTACGTTTTAAAACAAATCTAGAACGAATAGAACTTTCAAACGTATTGGGAAACCAGTATAACATGCAAGTACACTACACTTCTATTAAGCAAGGGATGAAAGATATTTACTAACAACACATGTTTTCATAAATTAACAACTCACCACGATTCGAAACATATTGTTTATTTAAACATTCTTTCGACCAGGAAAACTATCTTGAACTCATTAAAGAACAAAATTTCGCACTTTATCTCATGAATAAAACATTGAAAGTGGTCGGCAATATTTCAAGAAATGAAAGATTCTGTGTAAATTGTACGTCTTAATTAATTGAAAATGAATATCACTTTTTACTCATTTATTCCAAATATTTTGATTTAAGATTTAAATACATCAACAGGTGTGCAGTATACGTGGCCAACTCAACAACAATTCATAAGTTTGATGACATAAAACGCAAGAATTGTGATAGATTATCTAGCGAAGTATATATTTTATCCTAATAAGATAAGAGCATGTGATTAATAAATAGTAAATGCAGTATTATTAGGGTCGTAGATAGTAAGAGCAAAGCGCAAAGGGCAGAAAAGGATCTTACTTTATAGATATGAAAATCTTGGCCTTCACATTTCGCGAGGTATATACTAGTCGCCTTCACGAGGGAAAGGGTTAAATAGGGACGCAAGTGTGGGTTAAATGTCTATGTCTTTTGTAAATGCACAGTTCCTTAATTATGTTAGTATGTATTTCGTCACATTTTTAAAGATTTGTGGGTATACATATCAATGCATTACAAATCTTAATTCTTACACACTTTTGAGAACATTGTGAGCATAGGTGATACAGTAATTAACTATTTCTTCGCAGTATTTCCAAATCGGTCTATTCCATCCTTCAATTTTAAATTTAATATTTGTTCACATTGTATGAATATTTGAGGAAGAGTGTGAAGCATTAAGAGCGAAGTGAAGATGAAAATCAGTCTGTATAGATATACGGGCTGATGTTGGCCTGTACTGTTCGCGTGTGACATACAAATCATCTACGAAAGAACTTTGTGGTTGAAATGCTTATGCTATTCTCTTCTGTAAATCCATGATATCTTTGTTATAAAAACAAGTATGTTTTAATGAAATAAAATATATGGGAAACAATATAATTATTGTTCTGTTAACATACCGTGATTCAGGTTATTTTATCCAATCTGTGGCGCATAACAAACACGATTAATCGGTTATGGAGAAATTACGCCAAATACATCAGCCGTCATGCTGATGTATTTTAAGCTATTTAAAATTTCTTTCAATGTTTAATGGCCAAAACATGCATAAACATGACGTTTTGAGATTTCTTTAAACATATGACACAGAAAAGCCTAAGAATGTTATGTGTTTCTGTGTTTCTCTCTCGGAAACCTATTTGATGCGCGAGTGCACCAACTTGCCCGACTCAAGACGAAAAACTTAGTTTAAGGTGGCATAGGAAAATTGAAATTGTTTGAAAATAATTGCCTAATTGCCCTAGTATTAACTATTTTGCTTTCATTTTATATCATTCTCTGTAAATTTACACACAAAAACAGATATCTGAGGGCAAAGAAAATGTCTAAATCACCTTCAGAGTCAAACAAATGATAGGTTAATTTTACAGTTAAACTTGTTGCCTAAAATGTCTGAGAATAACACATAAATATTAGGTTTGATCATTGCTATGAACATTTGACACAGTAAAACCATATTTGTGATGCTTTCCTTGTTTTTCCTTTTCGAAGTCCTCTGTATTGCACGAAAGCATAACACTTGGCCGATTCAGCCGAAAAACCTTGTTTTGGATGGGGTATAAAAAAAAATGAAATTGCTTCGATAATCATTGCTTAATTGACCTAATATTTGCTTTTGTGCTCGAATTTTATATCATACCGATTTGGTCCAAAAATGCAGGTAACCATTTTCACCTTGTGAATTATTTCTTGCATAATGCATGAACCCCCCCCCCCCCCCCCCCCCCCACCCCCCCACCCCCCAATTTTCTTTGAACATTTTTAAAGCTTAGAAGTAACTCTTGTAAATGATGTATTGTTTTCTACATGAGAAACTCTTAGAAAGTGTGACAATTGAAGGCTGAAACTCGTCGTATTACACGGAAACAAAGAAGGAATTTATTTGGTGTATTGTGACTTTATCGATCATAGATAACAAACGCTTATATTGTTTACAAAATAGGTCCCTTAGGAGTAAATTAAATAATTACGCAGATCGGATTTCTTTCGCCACTAATTTCGCAACATGACTATTTAGTTCGCCACTTAAGATTTGTTTTCGCATTTGTAAAAGAAAAACAACATATTGGATACTTCTCGACGGGATATTTATTTATCCAAGAAATAAAGCGAAGACAATGCTTGAAATCAGAGCCTTCCACCAATACATATTATGATAATATGTATGTGACTCGGGTGTCGGCCATTTCTTGTGAACTTTTTTACAGTGCGCACACTTTTTTTGGCGGCTATACGGGCAACATCCGTTAAAATCGTTTCGACCGCAAAAAAACCCGATTAAGTTGCCAAATGGACCAGTAGTACTGGTATAATTAGCCAGGAAACGCAATGATATAACGGGAAAACTGTTGAAAGAGGCATAATACACAATACAAACATACAAAATGAAACAAAGTGGTTATAGCTCAAATAATGATGGGTTGCACTATAGTGCCACTCGATTTCGTGTTCTTTCCACTGTTGAAATAGCAGGACTTTAGGTCACAGAAACTTTTATTCAAGATAAGGAGAGGTAAATGTCCGAGGAATTCCAAAAGTTGTAGTCCGTGTAATGATTATATGCTTAAATACTGTTAAAACCTTTCCGAGGCGGCGAATATTATCTGTCTCGAGAAAATTGTTAGAAATAAAAGTTATGAAAGAAGGTCAACAATCAATTGATTGTTTGGTGTTTCACACCGCTTTCAACAATATTTCAGTTATATCGCGGCCTTTCCTTGGTAAGTTACAAGAACTACTGGTCCATTTATCCTGAGACCAACAAGTCAGTCGTAATGCTAACCCTGCAACCCTGAGCGCCAGGGAGGGCAGCCATTACGACCGGGGATCTAACCCACGAACATGTCAACAATTAAAAAATAGCATGCACATTTAAAAGGGTGTTTTTATTTTCAATTGAAAATAAGAGGCAACAGAAAAATACGGTCTATAAACTAGAAATATGCTTGTACAAATCTGAACCGATAACCATATGCTTGTCGATAATAAATACATGTGTTACCGTAAATGGCGTAACTCCGAGAAGATATAAAGATAAGGGTTTTCATATATTGCACAATACATCCAGATATTAAATTTCAAGACCCTTGAAAGAAGATGCAGTACCTTTACCATTGAACATTGATGCAGTAAGTTTCTTCACCGTTGGACATTGATGCAGTGCCTTTACCACTGAACATTGATGGAATTACATCACAATTGGTCATTGATGCAGTGTGTTTACCATTGAACATTTATACAGTTCCTTCACCATTGGACATTCATACAGTTCCTTCACCACTGAATCTTGATGTAGTTCAATCAGCATTGGACATTAATGCAGTTTGCTCACCATTGAACATTGTTACAGTTCCTTTCATTGGCCGTTGATACAGTTCCTTCACTGTTGAACAATGATACAGTTCCTTCACCATTGAAAATGAATGCAGTTCCTTCACCATTGAACCTTGATACAATTCCTTCACCAGTGAACATTGATACAGTTATTTCAACATTGAATACTGATGCAGTTCCTTCGCCGTTGAACATTGATGCAGTTCCTTTATCGTTGAACATTGATACAGTTCCTTCACCATTGAACATTGATGCAGATACTTCAATGTTGAACATTGTCGCAGTTCCTTTACCTTTGAACATTAATGCAATTCCTTCACTCTTGAACATTGATACAATTCCATAACCATTCGCATTTGATACTGTTCCTTCACCATTGGATATTGATACTGTTCCTTCAACGTTGACTATTGATACAGTTCCTTCACCGTTGAACATTGACGCAGTTCCTTCATCCTTGAACATTGATACAAGTCCTTCACCTTTGAACATTGATACAATTCCTTCAACATTGAATATTGATACAGTTCCTTCACCATTAAACACTGATGCCGTTCCTTCACCGCTGAATATTGATGCAGTTCATTCACCATTTAACATTGATACAGGTCCATCACCAATGGACATTGATATAGTTCCTTCACCATTTGACATATATACTGTTCCTTCACCGTTGGACATTGATGCAGTTCCTTCACCGTTGAACATTCATACATTTCCTTCACCATTCAACATTGATACAGTTCCGTCACCCTTAAACATTGATTCAGTTCCTTCACCAATGAACATTAATATAGTTCCTTCACCGTTGAACGTTGATGAAGTTCCTTTAAAATTGAACACTGATGCAGTTCTGCACCGTTGCACATTGATGCAGTCCATTCATACTTGAACATTGAAACAGTTTCTTTACCGTCAAACATTGATACAGTTCCTTCATCGTTGGACATTGATACAGTTCCTTCACCCTTGAATATTGATACAGTTCCTTCACCATTGAACATTGATGCAATTATTTTAACCTTGATCATTGATACAGTTCATTCACCATTCAACATTGATACAGTACCCTCACCATTGAACATTGATATAGTTCATTCACCATTGTACGTCGATACAGTTCCTTCACCGTTGAACATTGATACAGTACCTTCACAATTGATCATAGATATAGTTAATTCACCATTGTACATTGATACAGTTCCTTCACCGTTGAACATTGATACAGTTCCTTCACCATTGAACATTGATACAGTTCCTTCACCAGTGAACATTGATACAGTTATTTCACCATTGAATACTGATGCAGTTCCTTCACCGTTGAACATTGATACAGTTCCTTCACCATTGAACATTGATACAGTTCCTTCACTATTGAACATCGATAGTCTATGGCTGTAACGATTACACTAGGTGGCGAATACGATACGTATCAAGAATACAGGGTAACGAATACGAATATTTATTCACGAATACTGTCATGTATTTAAAAACATGTAAACACAAAAGAAATCATAATTCAGATTTAAGAAAGTATAATGATTGACTAGTAAGTCTTGTTACTCTTCTGACAAATAAAATACAACTAGAACAGTATAAAAGTTAATAAAGTATTTGACTTGTTGTCCCCAAAAGAATATAAACTTATTTACTTAAGTACTTTTATTTTACAAGAGAGGTAATTTTTAATTTGATGTAGCGTTTAACTAATTGTTACATGTACCCGATTTCATGTCTACCAATTTTGATAGTGAGCAATGGAAAGTCTCCCTTGACTCAAGTTGAGTCGTTTCGGAAATCCGAAACTTTCCAAAACAGCTGACATATTTGGCCGTAGGTTCAATATTTTCAATTTCCACGGGGTTCGCCATTTTTGTTGTTGATGGTTTTGGTTGTCATTAGCTGGGAATTGTTCTAACTTTTCAATTGAATTATAATTCAAAATTAATTAAAAACACCTTTTAAACAAACACAAACGTATTTCAAAATACATAGTAGCGAACACAACATCAATTATATTATGAGAAAATGAATAAAAAATGTGTCGCAAAATTAGTGGTCATCTGTTGTGGGTGGGGTACTTAATTTGGCCGTTCAGTAGTAATTTTGAGTTCCTCGTGGTTCGCCATTTTTAATTGACGCGTTCTGGTTTTAGTTGGTTGGGAATTCTCCGACCTTTTCAATCGAATATTATAATTCAGATTTAATTAAAAACCGATTGTAAACACACTAAAACGTATGTCAAATACATCGTAGCGAACACATCATCAAATATATTTTGAAAAAAAAAAGAATACAGAGTTTGTAGTAAAATCAGTAGTCAGCTGTTGTGGCAGGGGGACTATATTAATATTGCAAGTCTGACAAAAGGTTTGTTATATTTGTAGTTTAATTAAATTGATTTTAGTTTAGAGAATACAAGATTGGATTATATTCGTGAATATTCGAATATGGGTGAAGCGAATAACGAATACGATTCGGACAGGCCTGTATTCGATTATATCGAATATTCGAATGTATTGTTACAGTCCTAATTGATACATTTCCTTCACCGTTGGACATTGATAGAGGTCCTTCACCATTGACAATTGATACAGTTCCTTCAACCTTAACCATTGATACAGTTCCTTTACCGTTAAACATTGATGCAGTTCCGTCACCGTTGATCATTGATACAGTTCCTTCAGCATTGAACATTGATGGCGAGACCATAATGTTGTAAAAATATCATAAGGGTTTAAACATCATTTTCGTAAGTCTTGCATAGAACGGTTTTATCTTCGCTGTAGTCAATGCGATCAGTATGTTGTTTTTCATCGTCTCCATGTTGAAGTGGTTAGAGCGTCCATCTTGTAAGCAGGAGGCCAGGGTATGACCGGTCTGGTATATATATATATATATCTCTATCTGCCTTTAATGTCAAGCCCAGAGGCGGATTTATCGTGGGAACGCAAATGTGTTCGATAGAGCAATTTTAATTAGAAATTCAGTCGCTCAATTACCTCGGGGCCCGAACATTTGATATCGGTCGGCAGCTGGTGCCGGGGTTAACAGCGAAAACAAGCAAACAGGGTTACCGATTTTAAAACAATACCGCCTGAACTTTTATCTATTTCAATTCCACGAGATACATAGTTTTCTTACGGATTATAGAACAGTGTTCCTGGTGTTCGAGCAGTTAAATTCCGTCTCCGGCTGCATCCCAATAACTATTTTTGAATATGGATTATTTTTGAAATATAAAAGTTTAAAAATAACACTCTATTTGCAGACCATAATCAATACTATATATAGTTTATATTGTTCCTTATTAAATATAAGTATCTGTGGCCGAATGGTTCTATTTTTTTATTTTTTATTTTTTCATATCATCTAAAGAAGTCAAATAAGAAAAACCTATCACACGTCGATGCAATTTGAAATCGCAATCATAATACACCTGGTGAAAGTATGCACATACTCCTTTAATTTGTTCCGGTTGTGAATGCATAGTCATTACGTTCCAATATCCACGATGACCCCAATTAACATAATCATTATCCTTTATAGCCGTACAAAATCCCAGCCTCGTCGCCAATTTGTTGTGTATGTGTACAAAATTAAATGAAGGAACAACCCTATAGCTTAGCAGAATATTTAATAATACAAAGAGTAATATGAAATACATAGGTTATATAGAAATGTGATACACTAGCTAAGAGGCGTGGCTTTGAGTAGATACGCTTTCATTCATGAGTTAATAAGTTATACACAGCACTCTCCCCCTTTAAAATTTAAAGTCATCAAATTAAAATCGCATTCATAATTACACCTGCGGTAAGTATGCACATACTGCTTTAATTTGTCCATGCATGTCGCGCATGATGAAGTCCTGTTGACAGCGTAGAAATACATTTTATTTTTTAATCATGTGCTTCATATATTTTAACATAAAATTTCTTTCGAGACTTTTCTTTTGGGTAAGTAATGTCGAATCAAATCCATTTTCCGGCTGATTTGCAAACAAGTTACCGAATTTTGATTTTTAGACAAGAACTATTTGGCGGTTCAAAAAGTACAACATGGGTATCAGCTGGCAACAGTCAATTCATTTTTAAAAAATATTCCACAGATCATCCACTTTCATTGCCATTATATACGATCTGCAACTATCAAGACATCTCTCTGAACCCGAGATGGTATTCAGAAACGGAGAGCTGATATAGAAAGACAGATCTGAGGTAATTCAATGCCGATATTGTAATCAAAGCACTGAAGTGCTAACGGCCTAGGGACTGCAGGAAGGTTGGAGAAGTAGGGAAAATGTGAAAGGAAATAACAATTGCAGCTTATGTTTATTTGTTTATTGTTAAGAAGTTGAAAGATCAAAGCCTTGTTGGCATTATATCGCTCACCCGAGTGCAAGAGCTCAGAAGTATCACCATTTAAGATATGAAGAATTAAAGGAAAATTTGACAGCAGGTTTAGGCAGAATATTTTGAAGTTTCTGCCTTACGATATTGAGAAATATGTCCATGTTATATCAATTTCAATCAAGTAGAAATAATTATATAATAAACTATGTACTAGACTGGGAGAAAGTGTTTGAACGATGCAAAACTCATCAAGATAATTATTCTGACAAGGATTCAAAATGCAACACCCAGAGTGTTATTAAGATTTTCCTTCATTTGGCCTAGTGACTTATTTGTGTTTACCCGATATGACCCATATTTGAACATGGACTAGATATCACCAATACAAGAATACTAACAGAGTTTTAAATTTGGCCTAGTTTTTAACCTGGCAGGTCCCATTTTCGAACTTGGTCTAAATATCATAAAGATAAACATTCTGACCAAATTTTTAAAAATGTAGCTTCTATTTGGCCTAGTAACCTAGTTTTTATACAGACATGACCAATAGTCAAACTTGACCTACATAACAACAAGACAAACATTCTGATACAGTTTCAACATGCTCAAGTTAAAAGTGCAGCCACCAGAGTGTTAAAAAGACTTCTTTCGATTTGGCCTAGTGACCTAGTTTCTGACCGAATGGGACCCATATTCGAACTTGACTTAGATATCATTAAGACAAGCATTCTGTCGAGAACGCCGTTAATACATTTACAGCACGTGCGGGAATCTGCATAGCGCGATCGGGTCGCCCTGTTGAGAGAGTTATTGGTGCATAAATGGCTGAAGATGAGAGGCATGGTCTCATTCACTTCACAGCCACTCTCCCTCTTCCTCTTCAATCCCTCTGTCCTCTCCTCTCCTTCAGTCCTCCTTTCTGTCTAGGCCGTCTTGTAGTACTGTTACTCTGACACTTTTGTGATAAACTGTGTGTTAAAGTGTTACCTTCTGTGTAGAGCGCTACTGGATAATCTGATCAATGATTTTTAATTCATGAATATGCTTTTAAAAACAATATAAATCTGCTGCAGAAGACTTTTGAAAACATAAATGTTGATATCCATATCTCTATGTGCAGACATAAGACACATTCCTGTAAGCAATTTCTTCGCCATTGATGTTCTTCAGTCGGACTTCACGAGGAGGCCAATAGTTGAAATTCTTTCTTCTAATTCGAACTTGTCATCAATTATGTGATCGTTATCCAACGAATTGTGTGGACATCCGGATCGCTTGACTTTCTTAATCAAGTCGTCTATGGATGACTGGTCGGTAAGATAAGGGTGATACACTACCCTATTTCTCCAGCATTCGATTGACACCTGGTATGTCCGATGGCAGGTCTTCCCTTATAAGGTTTAAAATCTCGTCGTTAAGTGCTATATCAATTGGTGTGACAATTTCGAATGTCGTAGTAGCCCGTTGCTGAAGTGAGGTAAATCGTTTGAGGAATTCTTGGAGCAGATGATCAAAGAATGGGTTAGTTATAACAGGCTTGTAACATTCCTACGGAGTATCATCGAGGTGATTGTTACGGCGTGTCTGTTGGCTACATAAACCGGTATAATAGGTACTATACCGACGGATTCACAGATAGCCGCAGCTTCCTGAAACGCCTGCTGTTTCAGTACTGGTGACATGATCAGGACTGGAAACGGACTCGAGATTAATCAGCGTATTAGATTTCTAAAGTGTATGTATTAAAACATTAAATAAATAAATTGCATCGACATGTGAGGGGTTTCTTTGGATAACATAAAAAAGGCAACGTTAGATCTACCACTGCATTTCTCTCGCGACTTCTTTGTAGTTTTCCGTTCCACTTCGCGAATGTTAATAAGCTTTTTCTATATTTGACCTCTCGGCGCATTAATTTCTAAAGCATTTGTTAAACTTATATTGGAGAACTCACACCTTAAGTTTTTCACTGATGTTCCAACAACATTATATATTTTTTTCCGTTTTCTCTCAGCAGTCTCACCCTAAAATGCGTTGTTGGGTGTTAACAGCAATTAGCAGGCTGCCAACTACGAAAATAATGGGTTTACTACTATGACCAGGGGCTAAAGCCCCAGGCCAGAATCACTAGTCTAAATTCCAATCTCAAAACGATGAGTGTCTTCGGATTTCGCCTACTATAGCAATTGGCTCTAACGAGCCCCTTGCTAAAAAGCAGTTACTATGTTAAAAGTAAGATTAAAAATAAACAGTGTCTGGTTTACCAATAACTAGGTTGAATGTACCTGTTACCACATTAATAGTACCAATTACTAGATTAAAAGAACCTATTTCTAGATTGGAGGTACTCTCACTAGGATAAAAAAAAATACCAGTTACTAGGTTAAAAGCGCAAATAACTAGATTACAGGAATCAAAATAAAAAATGTTCAATATATAACATATAGCCCTCTCTGGGAGTGTCAAAATTCCATTACATAAATGTAATACGACCTACTAGTTTGGTTTCCAGTCTTACGCTCAAGTCTTTGTTACAACGCGGAAAGCAATCTATGAAAATGACGTCACGTCAGCAGTTCGAAGCTATATAAACGCTATTCACGTTGGCGCACAAATGTACATTTTTTCGAAACACGTCTCAAAAATTACTTTAAGGTGGAATCATACCTTTGAAATAACGTCGTTTTTGACGTCAAAACGTACGTTTTTGCGACAATGACAGTGTTGTTAAAGAAATCACCATTTCTTCCTCATTTCAATTTGGATTCGGATAAAATGAACTTAAAACTGAAGAGAATACAATAACCTGTATGATAATATCAATTCTATACATCTGTCATGACAATTAACGTAACATAAAGCGACTTAAAGTAGAAATTTTCGCTAGAATATTTTAACAGTAATTTGATTATTTCTAATTTATTCAAAATTCGCCAAAGAGATTTTTTTTTTAATCAAATATAACATAGAACACCTATGCATCTACCATTTGCCAAACTTTCAAGCAAATCTATCGTGTCGATTTTTAATAAATCACAATGGCGTTAAGCCTCTTGTGTGCGTCTTAACGTTCACTGCGGAATTAAAAATTGAGACGCATCCAGGGTAATTAAAATGAGTACTTATTTTTTCCTTATAATTATCAATTTCATTCTTAATTTAAGCTATCCCCTAAAGAAATAATGGTAGGTAGTATATATGTGTTTCTATTTAAAGAATTAAAGTAATCACGGTCGTAAATAATTTAGCAAAAAAAAAAAAAAAAATAATATTTGGATTTGTCATATGTTTATATGTCTCTGTGTTTATATGTCTCTGGTCATATGTATAAACTGCCTCGTTAGCTTTCCTGTTCAACTGTTGTTCTATATATGAAATGTAATTATCGCAAATATTATATGTCACCCTTGTTTTTTTGTATCGTATTTGAGATAACAGTATACAAATGTTGCAAAGCTTTCTTGGTATTCTATCCGTGATAATGTTGTTGTCGTTTGCGTCAAGTTTTTGATTAAATTGTAATTTGTGTTTACACAGCTGCGCAGTTATGTGTGATTAAAGGAATGACTATTACTATCTCATCTTATATTAACATCGATTTGAAGCGAATAATATAAACTCCGTCATGATATATAGTTCACAACTTTTCCTTAAATAATTTTAAAGCAAAACTTTATTTAAGGAACTCGCTGACTAATAATACAGTTATTAACTTACGTCTAATTTACTAACAAAATAATGCCATAGATATTTCTTTTAAAAGAAATCATTATAATTCAGAACACCATTATTTCTCCAATTTACTCAAATTTGTTGGAAATATATATCGGGCGGACTTTTAGTTAAACGCTATGCCGTAATACTGCTGACGTGCGCCGGTACGCGCATTGTGGAACTGAAAATGAAACACAGCCACCCATCCCTTCTTCTATCTTTCTTTTTTTACTCCTTATGTCCCCGTTATTTTCAAACTACCGGTACTTCATTTTGTCTTGAGAATTGTTTTTTACCCTAAACCCAAATTTCATGGGTTGATTTTAAGTAAATCACAATGCCATAACACCGTAGAAGATCACACCTTTGGTCACATGTTCGTACCTAATTACTTGTGTTGTCGACACACTTCCAATAATAAAACAAAATGTATCATTACCCGACTATAAACTGTCTACAATTTCTAGACACCTGTGCAATGACATCGAAGGCTCACTACATAGTGCAGACAACGATGTGATAGCACTCTACGGGATATGTATGTAAACAATAATAGTGGTTTATTTACCAAAACTAAACAGGAAAATATTGTCAATAAACACCTGTTTTCAAACAGCTTTAGGTTGAATTGAACTGCGGAACTGTGTGAATACAATCAAGTAAAAACTTTCATAAAATCTTGTACATAAGGTTTTCCAAAGGGAAGAAAGTCAAATAGTTATTCTCGATATTTTATCATATAAAGTGTTTCCTTAAATAACAAAAGCATAATCACGGATAGAATAGATAGAAAGCTTTGCATGCTGTTCAGTTACAATCTTTGAAGTTCTGAAACTTGCTTTTTGCCTGATTAAGAGAAACGCATTCTGTATTTACTGTTATCTGAAAATACATCACAAAATACCTAGAGTGACAATTATGAAAGTAATAATAAAATATATTAACAATTTCTTCCATGATAATTCTGACGATTCTCTTGTTTGAATTTCGTATCAGAAATGTTGGGTTATGTAATATCATGAAACTTCATGTAATATCGAATTAGTATTTGATGTTCCCGTATCAATTTGTTTATGTAAATGTATGTATGTAAATGACGAATTACATGTATTCGAATAAGTGAAATAAAATCTATCTGAACTGCAAGTGACGGTATGAGACTAATACTATTACTAATAAATGGAATGTGAAAAAATGATTTAACAGATAAACAGCAAAGTAGACAGGTCAATTTATATAAAATATATTTAATATTTAAAGGAGTGTAATAGATACAATTTATCACTTTCGTAAAAGAATAAAATTGATTATTTTTATGAAAAATCGCGAGTTCATTTTAAAAACCCTGGATACCTTTCAATTTAAATTACGCAGTGTACGGTTTGTCGCGTGACAGAGCTTTAACGTCATTGCGATTTACTACAGATCTGCACGATAGATTTACTTGAAACTTAAGTAAATGGTAGACAAAAGGTTGTTCTAAATTATAGAAGTTTTTAAAAAATATCTCTCGGGCGAATTTTTAATAAATTTGAAATAACCGAATTACTGTTAAAATATTTTAGCGAAAGTTTCATTTTTACTCCCCTTATGTTACGTTAATTGTCTTTGCATTTGTATGGAAATTACATCACTACGTAGGTAATTTTATTTTCTTCGGTCTGGTGTTAACTCTTTCCAAATACCACTTCAAACGAGAAAGCTATGGTGATTTCTTTAACAACACTGTCATTGTCGCAAAAAACGTACATTTTGACGTAAAAACGACGTTATTTCAAAGGTATGATTCCACCTTAAGTGATTAATAGAATATCTCATTTGTGTTTATTTAGTATCACTTTTAATACACTCGTTAACTAAGCCGAATATGACGCTTGCCAAGGTTCGACCATATATCATCTAAGTAAATTCGTTTATTAAAAGTGAAATATTCTCTATTAACAACGCCTATGGTAAATGAGAGCTAAAATGAGGGTAACAACAAGAGTGTATATGGTACTGAGTTTAAAAGAATAACTGTAGAGAGAACCATACTTTGTTCGAGTACTCAAATACTAAGATATCATACAGTAATATGCATAATGTTCCTCTCAGCATTTGTTCTACTTCAACAATCAGAAGTAGAGCCAAACCCCACCCTCCCCGATGTCGCTTAGTACTGCGGGGATATCATGAAGTTGTAATAAAACTGCAACTCTGTTGAAAGCGACGATGAATTCCATCCAAAGACATATATTATTGATTTCGCAAATTGAAAAAAATCATTCACAGAATTCTATCATTCGCTTACTTGGGCATCAGTAACCGTTTGAAAATGTAAAATCATTTCAGGTCTTGGACCTTTGACTGACCTGCTCGCTGGCTCACCACTTACAGTTACATGGCGGCTCCTACCCACACAGGACAAGTATTTCACTCATCTTAATCCTTTTCCCTCATACATATACATTTTTGAAACATCTGCAACAGACGACTTTTGAAAACTGAGCTGAAAAAAGAACAATAGAATATCGTCAGCTGTATCTATGCTTTGTGATGGAAATGGTTATAACTGTGACGATTGATTTTCGTTCGACCTGACATCATACATTGACGATTCGGAATAGCGGGTACATCTGTAAATTATCTTTAAATGATCTGCAAATTCTTAACCCTCTTCAACATACTTTTTTGACTTAAGTGTAGCTGATGACTTTTGTAAACATTGTTGCAAAAGGAGAAATTGATCCTCCTGAGCAATTTCAAGTCTTTGCCACAATTTTTTCAATCTTATTCATTAATCAACATTTTTTCTACTGATGTTTTCCATAGATTTGATCTAAATGTATTCATTGCAGAAATGGTAAATCTGTGTTTTCGCTGTATATCTTGGTAGTCGGGTACATGTTCTCAAATCATGTGCTATAGTTAACATAATCATTACGTATCTCATGTTGTTAACGTGTTTTATAGTTGTGTGAAATTCATATTTATTACTCACGTTTAACTTCCATAAATTAAGTAGCTTTTAAATATACCTGTAAAATTAACTAAATATAGTTTTTGTAGTCACGATGTCTGGCTCTAGTGGGTATTTGGGTCATGCCATACACAAATCGACCTTCAAAACGTTTACAATTTATAACTAGAGATTGTAACTGTAGCAACAGTTACGAACGATTCCCTTGCCATTTTATTTAACAAGGGGAGATAACAGAAACGAGTATTCGGTCATGCGCTTATACTCTTGCGAAAGTAGTACTACTTGATTGGGAACAGATGTACTAAGTTTAAAGTCTCTATCACTTGTCGTTTTTGAGTTACACAAGTCCGAAAAATCGACCAATCAGAAACGAGTATTCGGTCGTGCGCTAATACACTAGAGAAAGTAGTACTACTTGATTAGAAACACATGTACTAAGTTTCAAGTCTCTATCACTTGTCGTTTTTGAGTTATACAAGTCCGAAAAATTGACCAATCAGAAACGAGTATTCGGTCATGCGCTAATACACTTGAGAAAGTAGTACCACTTGATTAGAAACACATGTACTAAGTTTCAAGTCTCTATCACTTGTCGTTTTTGAGTTATACAAGTTCGAAAAATCGACCAATCAGAAGAGAGTATTCGGTCATGCTCAAATAAACATGAGAAAGTAGTATCACTTGATTGGGAACATTTGTACTAAATTTCAAGTCTCTATCACTTGTCGTTTTTGAGTTATACAAGCTCAAATCACCCAATTATTAAAAAAATGAAAAGGGGGAGATAACTTTGCAAAAAAGTGGCCCAGAGTTATAATTCTTGCATGTTGTACAACTGCACAGTGCCATCTATCTATGTTCCAAGTTTCAATAATATCTGACCATTCGTTCACAAGATATAGCTCTGACAAAAATTGCTTAAAATATTGAAAAAGGGGAGATAACTTTGCAAAAAAGTGGCTCAGAGTTATCATTCTTAAAAATTACACAAGTTCACATTGCCATCTATCTATGTTACAAGTTTCGATCAATTCCATCAAGTAGTTTATGAGTATTGCTCTGGACAAAAATTTGGATAGCTGAAAGAGAATAATAATAAAAAACAATAGAAAAACAATACGATTCCCAACTCTGTTGGGGAATCGTCAATACGATTCCCAACTCTGTTGGGGAATCGTAACAAGTACTGATTGTGATTGCAAGCAAGTCACATATATCCCCAAAACGGTCAAATTGTCGCCACGGGATAAAATTTCGATACCGAGAATGAATTCGCCACACCTATATTAACTTCAAAACCAAATTTCATCAAAATCGGAGGATTTTTAGTTGAAGGCGGCCATTTTGAATCTAAAATGGCTGCCGCGAGATAACATTTTGAAACCCGAATGAACTCGACACACACATATCTACCTGAAAACCAAATTACATCGAAATTGGAGAATTTTTAGTTTTAGGCGGCCATTTTGAATAAAAAATGGCAGCCTCGGGATAAAATTTCGATACCAGTAATGATCTCACCACACCTATATGTACTTGAAAACCAAATTTCATAGAAATCGGTGCATTTTTAGTTTTAGGCGGCCATTTTGAATAACAAATGGGCGCCGCGTGATAAAATGTGAATACCGCGAGTGAACTCGCCACAGATATATGTACTTGAAAACCAAATTTCATCAAAATCGGAGCATTTTAAGGTTTTAGGTTTTGGCGGCCATTTTGAATAAAAAATGGCCATAGCGGAATAAAATTTACATTTACTTGAAAACATAAATTTCATTGAAATTTGAGCATTTTTAAGTTTAAGCGGCCATTTTTAAAAAAAAATGGCCCCCGAGGATAAAATTTGTATGCCGGAAATAAACTCGCCAGACCTATATCTACTTGAAAACCAAATATCATCAAAATCTGAACATTTTTAGTATAAGGCGGCCATTTTGAATATAAAATCGACACCGCTGGATAAAAATTCTATATCGGAAATGAACTCGCCACACCTATATCTACTTGAAAACCAAATTTCATCAAAATCGGAGGATTTTTAGTTGAAGGCGGCCATTTTGAATAAAAAATGGCAGCCTCGGGATAAAATTTCGATACCGGAAATGATCTCACCACACCTATATGTACTTGAAAACCAAATTTCATAGAAATCGGTGCATTTTTAGTTTTAGGCGGCCATTTTGAATTTAAAATGGCCACCGCGGGATAAAATTTGGATAGCGGGAATGAACTCGCCACACCTATATGTACTTGAAAACCAAATTTCATCGAAATCGAAGCATTTTTAGGTTTGGGCTGCCATTTTGAATAAAAAAATGGCCGCCGCGGGATAAAAGTTGGATACCGGAAATGAAGTCGCCACACCTATATCTACTTGAAAACCAAATTTCATAGAAATCGGAGCATTTTAAGGTTTGTTGAGGTTTCGAAGATTTTTTAAGTATAAAAAGGGGCATAACTCCGGGAAATACGAACGGAGTTACCTGTTTTTGGGGCGCACACAATATCATGTGCTGCTGAGTATTTCTACCAAGTTTGGCATCAATATCTTATACGGTGTAGGAGAAGTAGGCCGGACAATACGGACAGAAATTTCTTGATGTTTGATGGCGGTTGACTAAAAATGGGCATAACTCTGGTAAAAAGGAACGGAGTTACCTCCTGTTTTGGCACACACAATATCATGTGGTGTCGATTCTTTCTACTAAGTTTGGCATCAATATGTTATACATTGTAAGAGAACTAGGCCGGACAAATGACGGACTGAAATTTTTTGATTTTTGACGGCTTCCCGTTCGAAAATGGCGGCCATCTTAAAAATTCTAAAACCCACCTGCGCAACTTCAGGCCGAAACCTATGTTTGTGCCAATTTTCATAAAGATCCCGCCATACATCTCCTAGAAAAACTCCGGACAAATTGGAGGTAAAGAAGAAGAAAAATAATAATAATAACAAGTACTGATTGTGATTGCAAGCAAGTCACATATATCCCCAAAACCGGCAAATTGTCGCCACAGGATAAAATTTCGATACCGGGAATGAACTCGACACACCTATATTTACTTGAAAACCAAATTTCATCGAAATCAGAGCATTTTTAGTTTTCGGGCGGCCATTTTGAAAGTGGCGGGCGACAATAAAATTTCAGATACTTGAAAAGTAAATTTCATCAAAATCGAATAAGTTTTAAGTTTTGGCGGCCATTTTGAATAAAAAATGGCTGCCGCGGGGATAAATTTTCGATACCAAAAATGAACTCGCCAGAACTATATCTACTTGAAAACCAAATTTCATCGAAATCGGAGCATTTTTAAGTTTTAGCGGCCATTTTGAATAAAAAATGGCGACCGCGGGATAAAATTTCAATAACGGAAATGAACTCGCCACACCTATATCTACTTTAAAACCATATTTCATCAAAATCAGAGAAGTTTTAAGTTTTGGCTGCCATTTTGAATAAAAAATGGCCGTCACGGGGGATAAATTTTCGATACCGAAAATGAACTCGCCACAACTACAGTTAAGAACATCTTGAAATTGACAAATTAACCGTTCACGCTCCGCTCCGTTCCGTTCCGTTCCGCTCTGCTCACGTTCCAATCCGCTCTCAAAGCGTTCACTCATTCATAACATTGTGATTGCTTTTTTCCGTTCCGTTCAGATTGAGCGCTTTTTTACGCTCACTCGGAACGCTTTTTTTCGATCAAAATCCGTTCAACGATTTGATTGGCTTAAATTAATTTCGTTTCGTTTATATTTTTTTACTTAACCCTAAATATCAACAACAAATCGTATTACGAAAATGATCATATTAATAATATTTGTTACATTCTAATTCAATCGGATACTTGAGTGTCTTATAAAACAAAAGTTTAGTATACAAATATGACTTTTAACCCTTCACCGGATATAAACGCTTTCATACACGATCTCAATATAAACGATTTTCGAAAACCCTAATCGATTTCAATATAAACGGTTTTCGACGACCCTTATCGATTCTAATCGATTTCAATGTAAACGCTTTTCGACACCTTTGGAGTTTGAATGCTTCAAAAGTATATTTATCGTGTGAATAGGTCCTCCAAAAGTGTATCACAATACAATTTGTTTATTTACAAAGGGATCTAATACTTTAAATCATAGTGTTACTATATAAAGTTAAGTAAAAAGCGTCCAAACATGTATAGTGTTTAAAAATTCAGTACCCAGGTTGAATGAAATGTCGGGAAATGATAAGCTTGAAAATACCTTGTTCCTATGAAAAATATCCATATGATAATATCCGTCTCCATTTGTAATTGTAAATTTTAATTATTTCACAAGGGTTTTCTAAAATTACCATTATGCACCATATACAGATTGAGTCGCGACACATAAAAATAGGCAATCAGTTTTGTTTCAAATCTTATAACAGCTGGTATCAATTTATTTAATTGTAATGCCGGCGTTTGATCATAACTGTTCTCAAAAGACTTCGATAATTGTTATGAGACGATTTACGAACAGTGATGATCCTAATCAGTCTTAACAGAAGAGCATATTGATCTGAATATTCCCAACTATCGGAAGGCGGGTTTTCATTTGACACGGTATTATTATGTGTAAACCACGTGCAACCCAGATCAAATGGAAAATTACTGACGCATGCAGTAAACATGACCTTAACAACAGGGCTTCATTTCTCCCTTTCTTCATATTAAATAAATCTGGAGCAGATGACATTTAAAACGAGAAAAAATTGCTCACAATGTTATGATCCCATGCAAACACAATGAAGCAACCCTGTATAAATCTATTCTTCTGCTGTAGAAATTGTCTATACGTGAGAAAGGGTTAAATAGTTTGAATTTTTTGTCAAGATGTTTTTAATTTCGTCGGCATAATTGTTGAAAGAGGAAAGGGTTTACTCACACGTGCAAAGTCGGTTCTTTGTTTGACCTATCACATTTCCGGTGTATACCAGTTTTGACAATCAAGTAAGCTACTGGGAAATACCTCTTTCACAGATGTAGATTCATATTGACGCAACTAAAGCTGACGAGTAAACATTGCAGCAAAAGGAGAAAGCCTAAATGCATTAAATTTAATAGATAACTTTTGCCACAATGATTTGAATTAATTCAGTAATTATACTTTCCTTTTTTATAGATTTTCTTTATTTTTGTCTCGACATTTTCACAATCGTTTGCTGTGATTTGTTGTAATGGGGAAAGGGATGAACAGCTGACATAAGTGGTTATTGTTTTCATCTACACAATACCGGCGGGTCTTTGATTGATTGATCTAGTAAATCAGAAGGGCAATAAAATGGGTCATTTACGGGTGCAGTTATGACACTTCCGCAAAACTGAAGCTGTATTTTTTTTGGGGGCTTTACCCCGTCTGACATTCAATCAGATATTTCTGATCTGGAAGTTGTTTCCGATGATTGTTCTTCTTCCGACAACAATCTTTTCTCTATAGGAGCTTGGAATAATGAGTTTCAACAACCAAGGGTAAGTAAACAAAGAACTAAATCGTCCTTGAGAATACGGGAAAATACGCAAACATGTGTTTACATTCGACTTTTTTTTGGTTAACAATTTTCTATTGCCGATCTATTTCTTCAAAAAGGAAATAGTTAGAAATGAAAACGTAAGGACATTAGACATTCAAAATATTTATATGGGATGTTTTAACATTTATTCTCGTAAAATCGACTTTGAATCATGACAGGAAGATGGGTGATTTCTCCATTAAGTTTTACTAATTTTACTCCTGTATGTCACAGAGTTGACTTTTGAAAACTTCGTAGAAATTAAGACATATTTCCTTTACGGAGTATCTGGTTTTAAAAAATTAAACTTGAAATTGCTGTTGTTATATTCTGGAGTAATTTCACTTGTTTTTTTTCCGCAATAACAATATTTTAAAAGGTAAAAATAAAAAATAAAATTGCCCTGCTTTCGTCTCCTGTTTTGCTTCAGTTCTTTTCATGCTGAAATAGTGTATTTTCACCACTGTAAAGGTAATTTAATTTCCCACAATGTTTATACTGACATATGAAAGGTAGTTACAATATTTTATACAGATAGTTGGGTTTAATTAGGACAGGTGTCAAATTCTTATGATTTTCCCAATACCCTGTATGGAAATAGTGTACAGGCTTTTATCAGTAGTTTATTGACTATTGGTTTATCAAATAGATGCCTATATATGGAGATAATATAGGTAAATGGGCAGTTGGGCTATCCAGTAAAGGGTTAATAAAATAATTTCGTAAAATAATTATCGGATAGTTGTTGCAACCGTTCAACGAGCGAATGATTGGATTTTTGCAATCATTATGATTGTTTCGTTCAGAGCGCAAAATTCCGTTCCGCCCATAAAGCGTTCCAACTTCGTTCCAATCACGCTCACGATCCAATCACGTTCCGCTCAGATTGTCAATTTCATGATGTTCTTAACTGTATATCTACTTGAAAACCAAATTTCATCAAAATCGGATTTTTAAGTTTTGGCGGCCATTTTGAATAAAAAAATGGCCACCGCGGGATAAAATTTCAATATCGGAAATGAACTCGCCACACCTATATCTACTTGAAAACCAAATTTCATCGAAATCGGAGCATTTTTAGGTTTTGGCGGCCATTTTGAATAAAAAATGGCCGCCACGGGATAAAATTTCGATACCGGAAATGAAGTCGCCACATAAAAATCTATTTATCAAATCAAATTGCGATGAAATCGGACAATGTTCAAGTTTCCCGCCCTTTTGGCGGCCATATTGAAAACCGCACGCGAGAATAAAATTTCGATACCGGACTTGAACTCGAAACATCTATATCTACCTTTAAACCAAATTTCATCGAAATCCGAGCACTTTGCGTTTTTTTTAGGTTTTGCCCCGTCGACTGCCATTTTGAAATGGCGACCATTTTAAAATTTCCGAAACACACATGCACATCTGCGAGTGGTGGCCTATGTCTGTGCAAAGTTTCATTAAGATCGGGTGAAGCATCTCCGAGAAAAACTCCGGACAAAGGTAAATGGAAAGAAAAATAAGAAAAAAAATAATAATAATAATAACAAGTACTGATTGTGATTGCAAGCAAGTCACATATATCCCCAAAACCGGCAAAAACCCGTCGCAACGGGATAACATTTTGATACCGGGAATGAACTCGACACACCTATATTTACTTGAAAACCAAATTTCATCGAAATCGGGGCATTTTTAGTTTTCGGGCGGCCATTTTGAAAGTGACGGGCGACAATAAAATTTAAGCTACTTGAAAACCAAATGTCATCAAAATCGGAGAAGTTTTAAGTTTTGGCGGCCATTTTGAATAAAAAATGGCCGCCGCGAGGGATAAATTTTCGGTACCGAAAATGAACTCGCCACAACTATATCTTCTTGAAAACCAAATTTCATCGAAATCGAAGCATTTTGAAGTTTTGGCGGCCATTTTGAATAAAAAATGGCCACCGTGAGATAAATTTCAATAACAGAAATGAACTCGCCACAACTGTATCTACTTTAAAATCAAATTTCATCGAAATCGCAGATGTTTTAAGTTTTGGCCGCCATTTTGAATAAAAAATGTCCACCGCGGGGGATAAATTTTCGATACCGAAAATGAACTCACCACAACTATATCTACTTGAAAACCAAATTTCATCGAAATCGGAGGATTTTTAAGTTTTGGCGGCCATTTTGAATAAAAAAATTGCCATTGCGGGATATAATTTCATTATCGGAAATGAACTCGCCACACTTACATCTACTTGAAAACCAAATTTCATCGAAATCCGAGCATTTTTATGTTTTGTCGGCCATTTTGAATAAAAAATGGCCGACGCATGATAAAATTTTGATATCGGAAATTAACTCGCCATGCCTATATCTACTTGAAAACCAAATTTCATCGAAATCGGAGCATTTTTAGGTTTTGGCGGCCATTTTGAATAAAAAATGGCCGCCACGGGATAAAATTTCGATACCGGAAATGAAGTCGCCACATAAAAATCTATTTATCAAATCAAATTGCGATGAAATCGGACAATGTTCAAGTTTCCCGCCCTTTTGGCGGCCATATTGAAAACCGCACGCGAGAATAAAATTTCGATACCGGACTTGAACTCGAAACATCTATATCTACCTTTAAACCAAATTTCATCGAAATCCGAGCACTTTGCGTTTTTTTTAGGTTTCGCCCCGTCGACTGCCATTTTGAAATGGCGACCATTTTAAAATTTCCGAAACACACATGCACATCTGCGAGTGGTGGCCTATGTCTGTGCAAAGTTTCATTAAGATCGGGTGAAGCATCTCCGAGAAAAACTCCGGACAAAGGTAAATGGAAAGAAAAATAAGAAAAAAAATAATAATAATAATAATAATAATAATAATAATAATAAGAAACGGTGCAAAAACAATATATCCCCAAACTTTGTTTTGGGGATATAATAATAAGAAACGGTGCAAAAACAATATATCCCCAAACTTTGTTTTGGGGATATAATAATAATAATAATAATAATAATAATAATAATAAGAAACGGTGCAAAAACAATATATCCCCAAACTTTGTTTTGGGGATATAATAATAATAATAATAAGAAACGGTGCAAAAACAATATATCCCCAAACTTTGTTTTGGGGATATAATAATAATAATAATAAGAAACGGTGCAAAAACAATATATCCCCAAACTTTGTTTTGGGGATATAATAAGAAACGGTGCAAAAACAATATATCCCCCAACTTTGTTGTTGGGGATATAATAAGAAGAAAAAACAATAGAAAAACAATACGATTCCAGTTGGGGAATCGTAATTATTACAGTTGCAGTGGTTTGTCATGATGGTTTGTTCGGAAGGTCGCAGGTTCGATCTCGATCCTCAGCCGGGACTAACCAAACAATTCTAAAATGGTATTCATGGCTATCTCCCCTTAGCGCTTGTTGGGTTATCAGTATGGCTGACTCACTAGTTTTATGATAAATGGACCAGTGATACTGGTACCTTATCCAGAAAATGCCGTGATATAACTGAAACATGTTGACAGCGGCATAAAACACTATGCAAACACTCATGTTGGTTTATCAAAAGCTGCAGGATACTTGTCTGACGAAAACCAAAGGTTCTGATGAGAGTGCGCAGAGGTCGATTTTCACGTGTCTTTTTTAACAAGCTTCAATCCTCTTCCATCAATGGACTAGCAGTCTATATGGAATAGCATCCAGTTGCTTTGAAGGAACGTTATGTGGATAACTGATGTAGGAAAGCCAGGAAACACAAAGGCTGGTGAACTTGCCGTTATGGTGCTTGAAGACGGCGTTAAACCCCAACCAATCAATCATGTTTGAATCAATCATATATATTGAAAGTCCCACCTTTTTTAAAACGAGAAAAAGCTAAATGAATTAGTGATGGCTGGAAAATAGTTAGTATATTTGCAAATCACAAGTACGAGACAAAATGGATGATAGTTAATATATTTTCAAACAACAGGTATGACAAAAAATCAAGTGAAAGATCAGAGAACCATGTAAACCAGCTTTAACATGCACATATATATACACTGATTGTGATCTTTATTGATTATAATACACTAAGTGTAGACGTTACGAATATTAATGGGAAATCTGGTATATCCGAGAGGAAAGTCATCCGTGAAATATCTATATTAGTAAATGTATAAGATAAAACATTGATAATATTGACATTCTGATTTTGTTGTCCCTTTTTTCTTCTTTTTTAGGGGAGTGGGGTGTTCGATCATTTGTTTTTTTAATGCAAACGTTTGTCTTGTAGTATACTGTTAGTCTGTATAAATCTCTAAACATATGAAGACAGTATATAAAACTTGTTAAACTAGAAAAGTGAGAAGATAGTCAATAGTATCCCCTAAACACTTGCACAAAGTGAAGGGAGTAAAGTCAACACAACTTGTAAATTTTGAAAAGTTAAGTTTAGACTTATTTATTTTACATCGATTGCGAAACAAGCCTTTGGCTTAGATTAATCTCGCTCGATGTCTGCTTCTTCGAGACTTAACCAGTACTCGCGCCGCTTGTGTGGAAAAATCCCAAAGTCAGGACCTGCTCATCACGGGAACCTTTGATACGAGAGACCGACACTCTACCTCTGCACCACTGTCTTCAACTTTGAAAACATCAAGGTAATATATGGAAACTCTCTATAAATGAAAGAAAAAGAGCATTTTCTCTTTTTACCGCATCTTGTTTTAAATTGTGTCTTCTGAGGCGTCAGTAAGCGTATGTATGAGTGAAATGGTTAATAATAACATATATACAAGGACTGTTAAGCAGCATATGAACCACTGGTAACTGGGAAAACGAAGAACCTTATCGAACTACATATGAGCCGTTCCACGAGAAAACCTACATTATGGACTCGGCGTAATGTATCGACCAGGATCAGCCTGCGCAGTCCGAGCCGACACATTCCGTCTCAGGGGATAGATGTATAGATTATTGATTCTCAAAACAGAAAATCCACAGGAGGCGAAAAGTATCTGTCCGGGTTAACCATGTTTAGACTAATCTGGGTCGATACTTTACGCATAGTCCACAATGTTTGTTTTCTCATAGTCTTTGCAGCTCGCAATTCGACGAAGGTCAGATTTCCAGACACGTGCCCTATTTTAATTAAATGAGCGTGGCTCTCGGAAGACCAACCGTTACGTAATCGTTACGCGTGAAATCAAAGCACTTAAAACGCTGCCAGCAAGGGGCTAACTGCATATCACGGAACACATTAGGACAAGGATTTACTTTCCGCAGGTGTAATTATGATTGCGATTTCAAAATTGAATTTGAATTGATGACTTTACATTTGAAATGGGAGAGTGCTGTGTATATTGTCTAACTAGTTCACTCATGAATAAAAGTGTATCCACTCAAAGCTACGCCTCTTAGTGTAACATATTTCAATATAACCCATGTATTCCATGTTAATCTTTGTAGTATTAAATATCTTGCTAAGCTATATGGTTGTTCCTTCATTTAATGCTGTACACATACACAACAACTTTGCGACGAGGTTGAGATCTTGTACCGCTATAAATGATAATGATTATGTTAATTGAGGTCATCGTTGACATTGGAATTTAATGGCTAATCACAATCGGAACAAATTAAAGCAGTATGTGCATACGTTCACCAGGTGTATCATGATTGCGATTTAAAAATAAAATTTGAATTGATGACTTTACATTTAAAGGGGAAGAGTGTTGTGTATATTGTCTTAACAAATGAAATCACAAGCCGGTAGGCGACGTGGGATTCGCCTTTGCATATATATATATGAAGAACTAGTGTGATAGGGTCACTATTTTGGTGACTTGGTTAACGCTGGTGAAAAGTGTGCACCTTGTAAAATCACTCTCTGGTCAACAAACCATGTTTTATTAACATGCCAAGACGCATCCGTCTACATCCAACCGTTTCCCTTTGGTTATTTTCGCCTTTGCATATTTTACAAACTTCCGGCTCTAGCTCGGAAACCCGAGGTCCGGGGTCAATGACGTTAAAAAACTGTTTGTAGCTCTTGAATAGCTATATTAGATGGTGTAATACAATCGCAATCGAATACTACCACTGCAGCACTAGTGGCGATTGAAGTCAAAAGCGCCTGTAAAAAGACCCTATCTTTCAAAGGCTACCTTTGGAAACAAACGCCTAAATCAAAGGTCGTTACGGATACGTTTTTTCAAAATATCTCGAAGTATCTATAACCGAAGTTTCAGCTCTTTACATTCAAAATTGTAGGAGAAGATAGAAAAATGGTTTAGGTTCTTAAAACGCGTTTTTTTTCTAGTTGCATAACAGCAGCTACCTTTGAAAGGCTACCGTTTGGAAACAAAGACCTAAATCAAAAGTCGTAACGGATACGTGTTTTCTAAATATCTCGAATTATCTTTAACCGAAGTCTCAGCTCTCCAAATTCAAAACTGTAATCGAAGATATAAAAATAGTTTGTGGTCTTAAAACGCGTCTTTTTGCTATCTGCATAGCAACGGGTGGGTCCTTAACAACTAAACTCAAACGCGTACTCCCTATGGCACCTTTTCACCAAGTTTCATTGGAATCGGCCCAGCAGTTTGGGCTGTGGAACGTCGCTTTACAAACATTTGGACAGAAAACGCGATTCTTTGCTAGCTGCATAGCAACGCTTTGGTCCTTAGCAACGAAGCTTAAACGTGCACACCCTGAACTCATTTGGCAACTGTTCACCAAGTTCCATCGGAATCGGCACTTCGGGTTTGGAAAATCCTGACAATAAGGGATACCTAGCGAATCCCAATGAATGAAAGTGCATCCACTCAAAACGACGCCTCTTAGTGAAACATATGTCTATATAACCCATGCATTTCATGTTAATCTGTGTAGTATCAAAGATTCTACCAAGCCATTCAGCAGTTCCTTCATTTACTGTTGTACACATACACAACACGGCCCTTATGTTTATAATTTCAAAATGTATATATAATAGAAATTGTGTATCGTGAAAAGCACTACAGAGTAAAAAGTACCACCTACCGATTGATAAGTACCTTCAGATCGAAAATCGCTACAACCTGCTCATTGAATATTCACACTTATTGATAAGTTGAAAGAATAAAAAACAATGCATATAATTATTTACCTATGTTATGGAGAAATAACATGTTCAGTTGTTTTGACGCAGCTATGACTGTGACTGTATAAAGCCATGTTAGACTAGTAGACTGACCTCTACAATTTGGATTATTTTGTATTAACGTAGTTTACTGTAAAATATGCAGCTTTCTTTTGATTTTTATATAGCATGCATTGTGATTAATGCATCACTGAGTGTGTAAACTATGCAACGATCCCTGGGAAATACCGCCAGTCAAATAAAAGTCTTTGCGAAAGACACCCATTCTGTGTATACAATAGTGTGCATTCAACTAAAAAAAATATTCAATTAACGGACATAACAATGTCTTCTTCTAAAGTGTATGTGATAACAAATAATGATCTGTAAATCCTTTTCCTAATGTATTCCGTGATCTGCAGTTAGCCCCTTGCTGGCAGCACTTTCAGAGCATAGATTATAAATCAGTACAATTCATACCAATTAATAACATTCGGGCACATTTGCTTATATAACAGAACAGAACAGAACATAACGTATTACTTCTCTTGGTACATACAGTACAACATGAGGAAATTACGGAATACCGTTGGGCCATCGTCTATGAATGTGTTGATCTGAAAGGCGATACTTGACAGTACGATGATAATAACACGACAGTACGATGATGATAACAAGACAGTACGATACTACGATATTACGATGGTGAAAACGCGACAGTACGATGGTGAAAACACGATAATACGACAGTACGATGATGATAATGCGATATACTATCGTATCTCCTTCCGGTGCGCAAACAAAAAATAAACGGATTCATGAATCATACAGCAAATATGAAAGAAAGCAAGGTTAATTCCATTAATAACAGATCTAATACAAATGTATACGGATTTATGATCCAGAATTAATGTTTACCTTCTGCTTCTGTATCCGACATTTTCTCACATGGAGGGTAAATTCTTTTATGCACATGCGCACCGGAAGGCGATAGTACGACAGTGCGATGATGATAACACGACGGTACGATTGTGATAATGCGACGGTATGATGGTTATAACGCGACGGTACGATGGTGATAACGCGACAGTACGATGATGATAACACGACGGTACGATGGTGATAACGCGACAGTACGATTATGATAACACGACGGTACTATTGTGATAACGCGACAGTACGATGATGATAACACGACCGTACGATGGTGATAACGTGACAGTACGATGATGATAACACGACGGTACGATGGTGATAACGCGACAGTACGATGATGATAACACGACAGTGCGATGATGATAACGCGACAGTACGATGATGATAACGTGACAGTACGATACTACGAAATTATGATGGTGAAAACATGACAGTACGATGGTGATTACACGATAGTATATCGCATTATCATCATCGTACTGTCGTATTATTGCGTTTTCGTTATCGTACTGCCGCGTTATCATCATCGTACTGTCGTACTGTCGAATGTAGAATTTCAGATGAACACATTTACAGGCGATGGTCTGTGATGGCCCTAACGGTATTCCGTAGGAAATTTTATAATTACAAGAAATCTATCTAAATACTATCACGTGATCACATATTTCATTTTTGCTTAAAGGGGGATTGTACTCAGTCATCCATGGATACTCTGCTTATGAGAGGCAGGTAACCATGTACACAAATACAAATTTAAGTCGGGTTTTCCATTGGAGGGAAAATAACATACAATAAGGATCATTCTTTAGTTTCGGAACGAAAAGGTAAAGAAAAGAAAAACATTGTGGAAAGGAGACAAACTGCAACATGTAGTTAAATTTCTTTCCTTTTCCAATGCCTTTCATTATATCTAGGGAGGAAGAATAAAAGTAATATCAGATACTTTTCCATTTGATTTCAATTGGGATGAGTTGTTTGAATTGATATTAAAGTTACATCAGCAGTGGGAAACTTATATGTACATAATTACAAGTAGAAACATATGATACATGAAAAATGATATTATAGTATACAGACACTAGAAAAATATTAAGCATTTAAATGCAGAGCAGTTCAAATTTAAAACATAAAACTTGTTTGTAGTAAAGACACAGTGGTCGATTTCTAACTCGATTCGCAATCTTGACTTCCAATTCTAAAGCTTAGCATGCATATACGGATCAACACTCAGTCCCGGACTATCACGGATAAAACATGTCGGATTACGTCATAGTCAACTGTGTTGGACAATACAGCCTATCAGAGCACAGTTTGCATTGGGTCAGATTACACACGATAAAATGAATGGGATATGTTTCGAGGTCAAGTAAGTTTATTTGTTTACATTTGTTTATTTTTACTATAGATCAAAATTTATGGTTATTTAAGGGTTTCTCTGAGTATTGTTGAAACGAATTTGGCAATTGGGATAAGTTTATCACATTTAGTTTCATTCATAATTCGGTTAAAAGCATATGTGTTATTTATCACGTGTTTGTTAGAGAAATAAGGACAGGAAAATAAATAATGCATTTCGTCGCCCAATTGATTTAATGTACATAATTTGCATTTCCTTTCCAGGAGCGGCGTCCCATCCCATCTCCCAGTCTCGACGTATAACCTGTGGTTGGCTGTTCTAAATAGGAACATGTTTATTGCTAAAGATAAGGGGAGAGTGGACAGGTACGGCTCAAATATTAATTCAGTTTTAAATGTGTTATAAGTTCTCCCTTTTTGAGATTGCTTTGTTTCCTGTGACCATTTTTGTTTAAACTGGCCAGTCAGATTCTGTTTGATTAATGAATGTATATGTTTTACTTTTTGTGATTTTGTGTAGCCCAGATTATTCCGTTACCAGTTTTAAGTAGAATATCTTTTATACATGTAAGCCATACATAGTAATTGTTAATGGATATCGACCTAATTCACCATAGAGCTTATATCTTGGTGTTGATTTTTTAGCTTTGGTTATTTTTCTTAAAAAGTTAAAATATACTTTTTCTAGGTGCTCGTGTGATTCGTAGCCCCATATTTCAATCGCATACAAGAGGATTGGTAAGACTGTCTGATCAAAAACCTTCAGCTGTAAATATATGGGGAGATCGAGGGAGCGTGATTGGACAAAGACAGAATGTACTGCTCTTTTAGCTTGTTCTGCAAGAGGTTTGCGAGCTGAGAGAAATGAGCCATTGCTAGTGAAAATGAGGCCAAGGTATTTATAATTATCAGTTATCTCTATTGATTCTTCATTATATGTGTAATTAAATTTCGATATGTTTCTCGGTCCAAAAAATACAATTTTGGTTTTTGTAAGATTTACTTTTAGCTTCCATTGTTCACAATATTCATGGAAGTGATTTATTGTATTTTGCAAATCATTTGCATTTTCTGCTAAAAGGATAGTGTCATCTGCATATAGAAGAACAAGGACTTGCAACCAAAATTGTTCATCAATATCTAATTATAAAGAAACACCGCTGCTGTTTTTAAAAACCAGGTGAGATTCTAGATCATTTATGAACATTGAGAATAAAATAAATGATAAGTTTTCGCCTTGACGGACTCCGGTTTCACATGCAAAAAAGGGGGACTGTTGTCCTTTTAGTGATACACATGATTAAATGTTTTGATACATTTGGTAAATAACTTTTCCATTAATACCTGTAGCTAGAGGTTTAGACCACAAACCAATTCTCCAGACTTTATCAAATGCTTGCGAGAAGTCAACAGAGCAACAAAATAGTTTGTGTTTTCTTTTCTTTAGGGTATTAATAAGACAGCTTAGTGCAAACATATAGTCAGAGCAAGAATAATGTTTTATAAATTCAGCTTGGTTTTCCTTTAGAAGAATATTTTCCTCTATGAAATTATTATTCATTATATCATTATATTATAGAACGTTATTGGTCTATAGTTATTTGGATCGGATGGGCGGCCTTTACCTTTGTAGATAGGGTGTATTGTAATGTTTATATCAATGTGTGTGATTGATTCACAAAAGGGGGATAATCCAAATATTTTTATATCAGAGTTATTGCCCCTTTTCTGTCAAAAATTAAAATGTTCTGACAAGGCCCAGGCAGGTGACACACGTGCTCCGGGGAGCACTCCATTCTAGTTAGATATTCATTTAATATGTTGACTTATTCGCTTGGGGCTTTTGAATGTTTGAGTTGTGTTATGCATTTAATAATTTCCACTGCAGTAATTGGTTCATCAAAACTTGAGTTGTCTAATCCTGTTGATGTATTGCTGAAGTATTGTATGACATCGTAAACAATGCTATAACCACGGTACATTCGATCCATTGATAACGAGGAAAAAAAGAAACAGGGAATCAATTACCCCACCCACCGAGAACAAAGAGGCTAAACGTAAAACCAAGATGGCGGATAACCAAGCTGATCAGAGAAATACACATACAACGGTAAATAGTAACAGCCTAAACATAAACGCCCACCCCAGTTCATGACGCCGCCGCCGTACCCATATACTCCTTCATACTTGAATTTGTCTCAGGCCTCTCCAGTGTTGACCCAACAGCAAACAAGAAATACAGATTTCCTTTCGACTATTCTAAAGAGATTTGATGACATGGATAAAAAATTGTCCGATCTAACTACTGTGCAATGCTCTATTCGGACATCAGTGAACGCAATCACATAGCGCCTTGACAAAGTGGACACTAAAGTTGAAGAAATTGAGAAAAGTCAATCATTCTTATCGGACAAATATGAAGCAGTCGCCAAAAGTATTGATAAAAACAAATTATTGTTAGAAAGTACAACAAAAAAACTAAAAACTGTAAAGGAAAAGCATGAAGCATTGTCCGATGCCATGGTCGATTTAAAATGCCGCTCAATGAGGGACAACATGTTATTTTTTGGCATTCACGACAATAAGGATTTTAACGGTTCGATCCCGGAGTCACATAACGACGCATCTCATCCACGAGCAACCAATGATGCGGATACCGAGAACGTGCCGTTCAGTGAAGACTGCCGGAAACAGGTATTGTCGTTTTGTGCCAACATTCTCAAAATTCCGGAAACTGATATAAGCATCGATCGTGCCCACAGAATAGGCCAATTCAACAAGAACAAATCAAGACCCATAGTGGCCAAATTCAGCAATACCCAATCTAAGCAGTGTATAAAAGCCAGTCTTAAAACTCATGATTCAAGGAAATCGCCCTTCAATGTGACAGATCAGTACCCGAACGAAGTGTTGGAGAAACGCAAAGGGTTAATACCCGTTTTGATTGAGGCACGGAAGAATGGTCGTAAAGCAGTACATGTCAGAGATAAAATCTACATAGACACTAAACTATATACGGGTCCGTTAAGAAACAGTGTCATAGATAAAGGACCGAAGGCCGCTAACATACCTAGCTACTAGGGGTTAGGGGGGAAAATGTGAACTAAACATTATTTCTTGGAATGTAGAAGGCTTGAGAGCATGCCTGAACGATCAGGATTTTGTGAATTTTGTACAAGGTTATGATATTTTGTTCTTTTCCGAAACATGGCAACGAGAAGTAGATAACTTTGCAATGCAAGGATACGAGTCATTGTGTATACCTCGTAAATATAACGCTAATAGTAAAGCAAGGCGTGGTCACGGTGGGATCAGCCTATTCTACAAAAAGGAGCTGAAATGCGGCCTTGTTGTAGAGGAGATTGATCACAACGGTATGCTATGGATAAGAATTTGTAAAAACATGTTTATGCTTGATAATGATATTTATGTAGACTTTTCATATATTCCACCTTGCAATTCCCCGTATTATACAGCACACGTTCTTGACATAGGTGTTTTTTAAAGGCTTGAAATTAATGTCCGAAAATATTCGTTAATAGGACATAAATATGTAAACGATGATTCTGGCGATTTCCGCCCTAATATTCCAAAACGATCTTCACAAGATAATACAGTTAATACGTCTGGTATTAGACTTTTAGAACTATGCTCTATTGCTGATCTGAAAATTGTAAATGGCAGAGTGGGGGAGGATGCAGATTCTGGTGCATTTACTTTTATTTCAGAAAGAGGGGAAAGTTTAATTGATTATATTGTTTGTTGTAAAGAGTTATTTCCCTTGATATTCACTTTTAGAATACATGATTTTCAATCCTTCTCTTCCCATGCTCCCGTCCAGGTTGGCTTTACAACGGGGCATGCACCAGTATCTGCTGATACAGGGGCAATCCCGGGGGTTAAGTTAATCTGGGAAAGTGAGAGATCAGCTGAGTATAAACTTTTGATTCAATCCCAAATAGGCTATATGCATGTCATCGTTAGTCAAATACAGTCGAACACTATGAATATTGATGACGGTATAAGAAAAATAAGTGATTGTTTATACAACTCAGCGTTCACCATTTTTGGCACGAGTACTCACAAACCCCAGCAGGGCACTGGAAAAACAAGATTTAAAAGTCCATGGTTCAATACTGATTGTTCTCGAGCAAGAAAAGAATTACGTGTTTCAAATAGAGATTATCGTAAAAACAGCTCACTTTATAATGGGGATGTTTTGATTGCATGTGAACGAAATTATAGCCCTGTTAAAAAGCGAGCCAAAGCAAAATACCATAACGCACTACGGAGTAAATTTAGTGCTCTTGCCAAAAGTAGCCCTAGCAAATTCTGGAGTGAGTTGAGAAGGGTTAAATCTAAAAATAGTAAGCCATTAACGACTTTGCATGAGTCTGACTTTTTTGATTACTTTAAGAATTTTTTTTCACAATCTGAACCATCGAAAGAATTGAATTGTTCAGATGGCTCAGATAATGATGTTGATTTATATATCGAAGAACTTGATAGACGTATTTTAGAGGAGGAAATTTTAAACACAATTCAATCTTTGAAAACCGGGAAATGTGGAGGTATACATTTATTAATTCCTGAAATATTTATTGATGTCAAAGAACTTGTTGCACCTATGATGTGTGAACAATTCAATTATATGTTTGAAAATAGTGTATTTCCGAATGAATGGACTAAAGGATTTATCATACCAATCCCGAAAAAGGGTAAAATTGACGATCTAAACAATTATAGGGGCATAACACTTACTAGCATATTTTCAAAGATATTTTCTTGTATTATTGACAATAGGCTTAGACAGTGGGCAGAACACAGTAAGGTTTTAAATGATTTTCAGTTTGGTTTTTGTAAAGGAAAAAGCACTAACGATAGTATTTTTATATTATCTTCCATAATTGACAAAGTTTTAAACATTGAAAAAAGGAAATTATATTGTGCATTTATTGACTTTAGAAAAGCTTTCGATACTATTAATCACAAAGGTCTTTGGGTCAAACTTGTACAAACAGGTACATCTACCAAAATGATAAAATTACTCAAAGCAATGTACACAAATATAAAAGCTTGTATAGGGGTTAAAGATCAACCGATTTCTTTGATATTGCCACGGGCGTAAAGCAAGGAGAACCATTATCTCCATTTTTTATTTATTCTTTTTATAAATGACATGTATGATTATATGCAACCTGACGCATTTGATTGTTTTACAGCTGACAATTTAAAATTATTTCTATTGCTTTTTGCTGATGATACAGTGTTATTTTCGTATTCTCAAGAAGGTTTACAATTATTATTAAATAAACTAAATGATTACTCAAAACAATGGGGTGTAATGGTAAATACAGACAAAACAGTCGTGATGGTCTGCCAAAAAGGAAATACAATTCCAGATGTTGAATTAGTATACAATGGAGATAAACTTGAGGTTGTAAACGAGTTTAACTTCCTTGGCTGCACATTAGGATCACATGGTAAATTTAGTATTACACAAAAGGATCTGGCAGGAAAAGGGTTGAAGGCTTTGTTCTCTTTAAATACTTTGTTTTTGACCGTTCCTTTAAATATCCCTGAAAAATTGGAACTATTTGAGTCCATGGTTCTATCTATTTTAATGTATTCTTCAGAGACATGGGGATTCCATAAGGCTCCTGAAATCAAACGAGTTCATTTAAAGCAATTATTAGCTGTAAGTCCGAAAAACCACTAACACAACAGTGTACGGTGAAACCGGAAGGTTTCCATTACATGTACTAAGAAGCGTATCCATTTTTAAATACTTGTATAAGATTTGTAAACACCCTGATTCTCTCTTGTTTAAAATATATAACATGAGTGACACTCACGGAAATGCCACGAATGCGTGGAAATTAAACTTACAAAAACTAGTCAATAGTTTGGGTTTATCATATTTGAATGTTTTACCCGACGCATCTGGTGTAAACCTAAATATTGTAATAAGTCGAATTTATGATAGTTATCTACAAACTGGTTTGCGGACCTCGGCACCTATAGCAAATTAGACTGCCTCAGAGCATTCAAGCAGTGTTTCATTTACGAAAAATATCTTACATTTATTGAAAATAAAAACTATAGAATAGCTTTAAAGGGACTGAATCCCATATGAGAAAAAAGCGAAAAAAAATTTGTTAAAAATTGCTATTACCTTGATGTTTTTGCATGTAAGGCATTGAGATTTGCTGACTGATGTACTACAGTATATGCACACTATTAATATTGCGGAGATTTTTAGTTATTTTGCATTGTAAAATCTACTGGGTTAGTAACCCAGTAAATCTAAAAATATCGCTAAAAATATCGCTGTATATTTATCACATGATCCCTACAACCGAATTGACAATCTCCTTCCCAGAGTTGTTGTTCCTTACACTCACGCATACATGAATGTAATGAGTCGATAGTGTTAGAGAATGCCGAATTGAATCCACAAATTCAAATGAGCAAGAGGAAATTCCACGGTATTTTTAAACGGGAAAATACAGAACGGACGTTTTTTTAACTGCTTATTTCCTATAAAATAATGAAAAACAAGACTTGTACGACCTTCTACAACATTCCGTTACATATATATCGACGTATTTTGGATTAACTAGAATAAGTATAAAATATAACGATTTTGGACCATTATGGTGTTCAGTCCCTTTAACAAGATTCAGGTGTTCATCTCACAAACTGTTAATCGAAGTAGGCAGACATAGAAATTTAGATAGAGATGAAAGGAAGTGTACTTTTTGTAAATGTAACACTATTGAAAATGAATATCATTTTTTATTTTTGTCCATTATATAGAGACCTTAGGATGTTATACCTACCTAAATACTACTACACTTGGCCTAATACATTTAAATTTAAAGGTTTGATGGAATATCAATCAAAGAAAAAAATAGTTAACCTAGGTAAATTTGTATACCTTGCCAACTGCAAAAGATATATCCAAAATACTTCTTAATACTTACTCTGTAAATAAGTTGCTCAGTCTGTACTAGATAATCATAATATGTACACAAACTGTATGCTTATCTATTGCGGTGATATGTTTGTATATTTCATATTTTCTCCATATTTATGTTTCTAATTATCTTTATTGCCGCCACATGTATATATGTATTTTTGTTTCTGGCAACAAACATATGTTTATATGCCAATAAACGATTTTGAACTTGAACTTGAACTTGTATTAATTCGCTGTTTTCTACATTATTTGTATTTATTTCCTTAAAATGTTGAAAAAGATCTTCCATGCTAGGCGTTGTTGATGTATTTTTGGCTGGTTTCTTATTTTGTTTTAAGATTTTCCAAAACTTTTTAGAGTTTTTTGTTTTCATTTTTCTGAGTTGGTTTGCTGATTCATATTTATGTTTATTTATTGTTTTCTTATATTCTTTACTTGCTGCATTTAACTCATTTTTATTATAAGTGCTTTTATCAATAGTATGGTGGGTTTTAGCTGCGTGATACTTTTTGCGTGCTTTTCTAAAGTTATTACCAAACCATCTTTTATTTCTATCATTTGTGATAAAAACATTATTGCTGAATGTACATTTCGGAGAATCATTTAATAAATTTGTAATCCATGAAGTGACTGTATCTATGTTATCTGGTGACGGGGTTAGATTTTCAATTTTGTTAAGAATTTCATTCAACTTATTTACATCAATGTTATTAATATACATGTTCTTGAGATTTTCTTGCCATTTAATTTTGTTGTTTTTATTTTTTCCTTCATTTTCATCACAAACAGAGCCTGGTGGGATGGTTTTTATAGAGCTTAAATTCCACTTGAGCAAGGAGTGACCATCAGAGAACAGTCTGTCTGTCTCTTCCACAGCAAAATCATTCAAAAGTGAGAAACAGACAACAAAGCATAGAACATAGTCAATTAGAGATTTGTTCCTAAAGGTAAGCTGTCCTACATTCTTATCTGATCCATAACACCCATTTAGAACAAACAAGTAATTATCTTTGCAAATATCTAAAAGAGTAAAGCCTAGTGCATTGGTCTTTTTGTCCTGAGAAACTCTGTTTAGTTGAATATTATAAGTCTCAAGGGTTTTGAAAAATATCATTCGTCTCATAGCTTGGAATATCTACTTGTGACATTATAGTTATTATGATTAAAATAATCTTTCATATTTCCAATACGAGCATTCCAGTCACCTGCCAAAATAACATATTTGTTATTTTGGCAAAGATTTGAAATATCATCTTCAAGGCAATATCATTTTGCTGTATCATGGTATTTAGACGCTTCAGGAGGTACATAAACAATACAGATGAAAACATCATGATTGAGAGAGAAACATGTTTTTAAAAGTTTCACTGTCAATAAATAGTCAGACAATGAATTAATTTTATCAATATGTGGGCTGATACTAGATTTAACAAAGAGGCCTAATCTTCCTGATTTCCTCGATCTTGTGTCTTTTCTTGGTTTAGAATAAAATATGTAACCTGGAAAATTAATGGTATGAAATTCATCGAGATTTGTTTCACACACTCCTAATAAGTCAAAGTCACTAATACTGTGTTTAAACTCTTTAAATTCTAACCTATGTGTTAAACCACTAACATTAATGAAACCACAGTTACATATGAAGATGTACAATGTTTAAGTTTGATCAATTTACGAGAAACAACATACCAATCAATTACTATGAAACAAAATATCAATAAATTACTATCAAACACAATATCAATCAAATACTATATGAACCAAACTATCAATCAATTACTATGGACCAAAATATCAATCAATTAATACGAAATAAAATATTAATCAATGACTAAAAACATAAATATCAATTATTTACTATGAACCAACTGTTCACATATTTCATATTATAAAACAGTTTATATCATTTAGACTTACATTACACAGTAGTTGCACGGACGAGAGTTAGTACTAGCAGTTTTCTGAACGATTTGGTAGTCTATCAAAATGTTTTATGTTCGCAGCCAAAGCACATGTCACATATGTTAACTAAATCTAAATACACCCCTCATTCTAAACCGTTCCCTTTTGATGTACAGGGATATTTCTTATGTGCCATTTGGGTCTGTTTAGTTGTGTAGATAAAGAGCAGACGCAATAAATGAAACCCATCAATTAAAATTAATAATTTTGTTTAAAATAGTGTTAGGTGTCTCAAACTACTCGTTTTTATTATTTTTCATTATAAGTTTCCTAAAATACACCGTTCTGATTATGTTGGTTCAGGGATATTGTGAAGACAGTTATAAAACATGTATCTGCATTATATTTTCAAATGCTATGTTTTAATAGTTTCAATCCACAAGATATCTAGACAAGGTATATACATTATACTCACTCTATGCAATATGCTGTTAAGTATGTAATAATAATACTTTACATTTTTTTTCTAATTTAAACAAAAACCCAGAATCCTACGGCTTTGTGGCAGACTACTAAAATTTGATCCAATAGCTTGACTTGAACCTTTGGAAATGGTTAAGACAATGTTCAGGTCAATAACGGCTTGTTTTTTGTTTTGTTTTTATATCTAGGGCACGTGTTTAGTAAATTGGCAAGAAAGAAGAAGGGTTTGCTGTATTTCATTTTGACTTGGCTCGCAACAGGAGTTTTAAGGCATATCATTTTACTTAAATTCTGCCTGATAAATTACCCTAACATTTTAGTAAATTGCAGAACAAATGGTGTTAATTATGATGATTTTTTTTAAAAGAAATCTCCTGGGCAGTTTGGTCAGTAAATTAGAAATAAGGTAATTAGTGTATTACTCTTTCGGCGATTTCGTTTAATGTAAACCGCTTATTTCATTACAAAACATCAAGGAAGATGTGTGAACTATATATTATGACATAGATGTTATTCGCTACAATTGGATGTTTATCTTAAATAAGAAATGTATGGCAATTTCTTCAAACCACACATGATTGCATGGCTGTATAAAGTTTATAAACACAGTCAATTCAAAATGTGTTGCAAAAGACAAACGCATCATCAAGGATAGAATATATCCAAAAATCTTTGCATGGCAGGTTCAAACCTCGAAATGCTCAAACTGGCATATTGACGATTTAAGGAGGATGATAATTTTTGAACAGTTATCTGAAAAAAGTGACGAATAAATTGTGTGATAATTATATTTTTAAAAAGATAATCAGTTAAATATCGAATAAAACAAGTCAGTTAATATATTATAAAAATCCAAATATTCTTTTTTGTATTATTTAATGTATTTACTATATAATTTACAATACCGTAGCTACTTTGAATCTTTAAAGTGGCAAATAAATACAACCTACCATTATTTATAAGGGGGTAGATTACTTAAAAGATTAAAAGTGATGAATAAATGTGTGTTAATTGTATTACCCTGGATGCGTATCAATCTATAATTCTGCAGTGTACTTTCCGAGGCGCGACCGACGTTAAGCGAAATTGTGATTTATTAAAGATCGGCTCAATAGATATTCTTAACATTTTGTCAAATGGAAGACAAACATGTTCCGAAATTATAATTTTGTTTAATAATAATCTGTCTGTCGAATTTTTAATGAATTAAAACTAATCTTGTTACTAGTAATGTTTGCGAAACTTTCTTTTTAATGCGCATTTAGTTATCAAATGTGTCGTGGCAGATGTATGGAATTTATATCAGCACGCAGGTAATTATATTCCCTATTGTCTGCTGTCAAGTGTATTCGAATACCACTTCAAACGAGAAAGTGATGGTGATTTCTTTAACCACATTATCATTGTCGCAAAGACGTTCGTTTTGACGTCAAAAACGACGATAATTCAAAGGTAAGATTCCACCTTGAATGCAAATTAGGCCCTGTATCAAATTTCATGGCCATCAGTCATTCAGAAGAGTTTCGGAAAGTTCGTCAATTAGTCAATTTGATTTACGAATTTACAAAAAAATAATAATCTGAAAAGTTTAATTCTGTCCTTTAGATAATGTCTCTTTACGTATTGAATGAAAATTATGGCCCTATATCAAATTAGAAGAGCTTCGTCAAGTTCGCCAATTCGTCAACTTGTCAATTTTGTTGACGAATTGACGAAAAGATATTTTTCTGAAAACTTTATTTCTGTCTTTTCGATAATGTTTCTGGACGTATTGAATGCAAATAAGGCCCTGTTTCATCAGGTTATGCCTCAATAAGCCACAGCTGCTCTCTGGCGACTATCAAGTTCACCCTAGCAATCAGGCGAGGCCCGAAAGCTACCCAGAAGGAAGCGATGCTTCTCTTCTGTAATACAGCGCAATGCTTCACAACGCGCCAGGCTTCAAAGCGCCAGGCTTCACAACGCCAGGCTTCACAACGCCAAGCTTCACAGTGCCTAATATAGTCCCAGAGAGCAGCTGTGGCTTATTGAGGCATAACCTCAAAGAAGCCAGGTCAAACAATAAGTGAAACTGCGCCCTTTATATATATTGCAAGTTCACGCAATATATGAATTAGTTTTTGTGATCGATACCTGTCTCTGTTTTATTATTATTGATCCTTCCTTGTATCTAAATCCTTTATATATTCATTTGTAATAATCGTAAGGCTAGGTAGCCCTGGGGTGATTTTATAGCTGTTAAATTGATTTATTGATTTTATGTAATAACCGCTCGGGACGTAAAATCGTTACAACTGGTGGCAGCGGTGGGATGAAGACAACTGCCATACCGGAGTTGCCTTACCCATGGGTTTCCCAGACCAAGACTCGGGACAAGTCTTCTCGGAGTGGGAAGTAGTGAAACGAAAACGTTCGGTATACGTTGCATTTGATATGCAAATTTACATCACCGTTTGGAAGTGATGGAGTTTAGGGTTACATATATAAGACAAGTGGACCTCTTCAGGGTTGAGTATACTTTTCGCTGAAGGGATCTTCTGCGTCTTTAGCCCGGCACGTTACATTTTTGGCAGCGGTGGGATGAAAACAACTGCCCTACCGGAGTTGCCTTACCCACGGGTGTCCCAGGCCAAGATTCGGGACGAGTCTTCTCGGAGTGGAAAGTAGTGTAACGAAAACGTTCGGTATACGTTGCATTTGATATGCAAATTTACATCACCGTTTCGAAGTGATGGAGTTTAGGGTTACATATATAAGACAAGTGGACCCCTTCAGGGTTGAGTATACTTTTCGCTGAAGGGATCTTCTGCGTCTTTATATATGTAACCCTAAACTCCATCACTTCGAAACGGTGATGTAAATTTGCATATCAAATGCAACGTATACCGAACGTTTTCGTTACACTTTTTTGCGTTCACATTGTATGTTGTACCAACCTAGCAGACTAAATACCATATATGTTCGTGTTGTAGAGGGCAAATGCTGTGGTTTTTTGCTACATAATTCAACGTTCTGGATATCTGAAGAAGACATAGAATGCCATAGCTCTCATCCGTAAAGTGTAGATGAAATTGGTATTGTTTTCATTAGTGAACCCATTGTAATAGGGTTGACATTTCCATTGTTGTTTAATGCTTATAAAGAGAACATGGAGGCCCGTCCTTTGCTGACACGGTTTCTTATTGTATGCGAGTTAGTTAAGTGTTTGTTTAATATCATACCAACATGGGTGACTGTTTTGCATATATCTATGGTAGAGTTTCCAAATCTAACCGACGTAATATTACTATGGTCTTTACCAAATATGTTTAATTTACACTTGTCTGTATTGAATCCATATGCCCAGTCATTTGCATATTCATTTGCAATAGCTAATTGACGCTCGAGGCTTGTCAAGTTTGGACGAAGAAGCACAAGCTCGTCTGCTAGTGTCGTATTAACACAATGTGTTGTGCCAACAGTCAAACCGTAGGTTGATTCAAGTCTGTTAAATAAATATTTCTGTGCTTTAAACTAGTACCGAATTGTCATGTCAACGAACATCTTCCCTCAGGTTATACATATAGATGTGTTGTAAGCTCGTTTAAATGTAACTTAATAGTTGCACAATGTATAATCATGAGTTATACTAGCAGACGCTACATTGCCTTTTATAAAACACGATCCTGTTTGTTATAGTATGATAATATACAAGAGGCCCAATGGGTCTGGATCTCTTACCTGATTCCATGAAGAAAACAGATATGAAGACGCATGGATTACCTGATTCCATGAAGAAAACAGATATGAAGACGCATGGATTGTTCCGGGTCTAAGTTAAAATAAAATGTAGGAGTTATGGTCTGAACACAGAAAACAAAACGTGTTAAGGAATCTTTGATACCGAGATGTACAAGTCCGTGAAGTTTGGCAAAGAAAACACCTCCATTTGTGTAATGTCATCTCTAAACAATTTATCGGGTTTTTAGCAGACGACCCAATTTCCGTTACAGAAGCGTGCGATTTGCTCCATTCCAAAAGTCAGTCGCCTTGACAGAAGATTTGTCATTTACCACGCATGTATTGTCGCTTATTTTGTGGCCCTATGGTGTAAGTTTCCTCTAAAATTTGTTGCATATTGAAGAATAATTACCATTGTATAAGTTTGTACTGGTTTCAAGACTGATCTTGGTTTATTAGCTCCATTAATTTGATTTCTTCTGCGTTCGGGCAACGCACGTGGTACTTTGTTGATATTGCAATCAGTTTTTGTTAAATGAGTAGTAGATAAAGATATGTGTTGAGGCTTCAAACTTTGGTATTGTCTGATCTGTATCTGCACGCTCTGTATACATGCTCAGATGTTTATCAAGCATTGCCAAAACCTTTATTGGTCAGTTATACAGCTCAAAGGAGCTATTGGAATTGTTGAGCAATGGTTGTTTCCCTTTACTTACATTTAATGAACAGGCATAATTACAGGATTTGATCCTCATTTTCTCTGTCTCGAATGGTTTGTATAAGTTACTGTAGCTTTTGAAATTTTATATTTTTCAGCTTTTTACTACTTTCTGAGAATAAAGTTGATGAAAACTTTACAGTAAAAAGACCATTATACACTACAAGATGAGTCGAGACGTCACAGACGACAACAGAGGTGCGCCTTCTGTGAAAGAAGAAATCTCCTCGCTGGACAGGTCCAGTGTGAGGTCAAAAGGCAGCAGTAGGGCTAGCTCCATTTTGGCGCGACAAAAGGCAAAGGCTGAAGCAGCAAAGATTAGGTTAGAATATGAAGAACATGAATTTGAGTTGAAAAAGCTGCGTTTTTACCCAAGAGCTCATAGAGTACAGGATGTGTGTACATGTATTCGGCAACTCACCATCTCCTGCGGTTGCTTCTTATGGCCTGCGTAAAATTGGCCAAATTACAGCATGTGATGTGGGAATCGACGTGAAGAATTTCATTGACAGGAATTTCTATGTAGATGATGGGTTAGCATCCCTACCATCCACAGGCGATGCGGTCAGCCTAATGAAAAGAACACAGAATGCCCTATTTTCAGAGGGAGATCTAAAGCTGCACAAAATAGCCTCTAATGACAAAGATGTATTACGGTCATTCAGTGAAGAAGAGCTTGACAAGGGGCTGAAGACACTGGACTTATCCCATGAAACTTTACCTGTACAACGTAGTCTTGGTTTAAGCTGGGATTTAGAGCGTGACAATTTTATTTTCAATGTGTCTGATCTTAAGAAGTCTACTTCTACAAAGAGGGGTGTATTATCAACAATCAACAGTTTGTTCGATCCGCTTGGGTTTCTATCTCCAACGACTATTTGTGGAAAACTTCTTTTGCGTGAAATAACGTCTCGGTTAACCGACTGGGATGAGCCTCTACCGTCCAACCTAAAAGAAAGATGGGAAGAGTGGCTTCACTCTTTGCAAGATTTAAATTCTGTGAAAATTCCACGAACCTATTTCCAATCACACCAAAATGACTGGGTCTGTAAATAATTACATGTATTTTCTGATGCCTCCCAGGTCGCCATTGCAGCTGTCGCTTACTTAAGAGGTGTTAACAGTAAAGGTCAGGTTCAAGTTGGGTTCGTACATGGAAAGTCCAAAGTTGCTCCTCTGCCTGGTCACACAATCCCACGCTTGGAGCTTTGTGCCGCCTTGCTCGCGGTTGAGATTGCTGAAATGGTCTCCGAAGAACTCTCATTACCATCAGACAGAATAAAGTTCTACACAGACAGTAAGGTAGTGTTGGGCTATCTCCAGAACAAAACACGTCGTTTCTATGTTTATGTAGAAAACAGAGTAAGCAGAATTGTACAGTTCTCAGGTGCAGAACAGTGGTCTTATATTTCAACAGAATTGAACCCTGCTGACCATGGAACTCGCTATGTTTCTCCAAAAAATATGAAAGAATGTCAATGGTTAGTAGGTCAAGTTTTGAAAGAAACATTTGTCGGGAAAACTGCTAACCAGTCGTTTACATTGTTGTTTCCAGATGAAGATTGTGAGATCCGTCCACAAGTCATGACATGTAAGACGAGAATTGACAATAAGTGTAGACTCGGAATAGAGTGTTTTGATAGATTTTTAGACTATAAACGATTAATTGTAGCCATATCATTGCTCATTCATATTGCTAGGAGCTTCACATCCGAGATGTCGGGTAACAAACAGTGTAAAGGCTGGCATAAGTGTCAAAATTACAAAAGTATTTGTTTACATAACAAAGCAAGATATTTTATCATAAGACAATTTCAGTCACATTCTTATGAGAAAGAGATACAGCATCTTAAGCAGGAGCAGCCTTTTCCTTGACGAAAATGCTATCATACGTGTTGGTGGAAGAATAAAGAACGTATACTTGCCAGTTAATGAAAAACACCCGGTATTAATACGAGGTCAAAGCCATTTAGCCACTTTATTGGTACGTCATTACCAAGAATCAGTGTGTCATCAGGGTCGACATTTTACAGAGGGAGCCGTCCGAGCGGCTGGATATTGGATTATTGGGGGGAAAAGACTTATAAACCTTCTTATTTACAAGTGTGTTAAGTGTAAAAGATTGCGTGGAAAGCTTGCCCACCAGAAAATGTCGGATTTACCTGAAGATCGACTGACACCAGCCCCTCCATTCAGTTTTGTAGGGATCGATGTGTTTGGCCCATGGGATATTGTGACCCGTCGAACAAGAGGAGGCTCGTCGTCTTCAAAGAGATGCTGTATTATTCGAATGTCAAACAACAAGAGCCATTCATCTTAAACTTGTGGAAGAAATGTCAAGTTCTTCATTCATAAATGCTTTAAGACGATTTTGTACTATTAGAGGTAAAGTACAAGAGTTTAGATCAGATAGAGGGACAAATTTTGTAGGTGCTACAGATGACCTTCAGAATAACGCAATCAGTGTTGAAGATGAACCTTTTAAGCAGTATTTATACCAATCCGGATCTGTATGGCGCTTTAATACTCCGCATTCGTCTCATATGGATGGCTCGTGGGAGCGTTTAATCGGTATATCGAGACGAATACTAGATTCAATGCTTTCGGACAATACACTCAAACTGACACATGAGGTATTATCAACCTTAATGGCCGAAGTGATGGCGATAGTGAACGCGCGACCAATAGTTCAAGTTTCGACCGACACCGAATCTCCTTATATACTTACACCTTCTGTGCTTCTTACTCAGAAGTCTGGAAATGACTTTGAAACATTCACTCAGATTGATATTGACATTAAGGACACTTACAGAGCACAGTGGAAACAAGTGCAGTATCTTGCTGATATGTTTTGGAAGCGTTGGAGGAAAGAATATATTCAGACTCTTCAGCCACGAGCGAAATGGCAAATACAAACTCAAAGTTTCAAACAAGGAGATGTTGTGCTTTTGAGAGACAAAACTGTTGTGCGAAATGAATGGCCTCTAGGAGCAGTATTACGCGTTTTCCCAAGTGACGATGGACTAGAAAGGAAACTAGAATTAAGAGTGATTATGAATGGAAAACCAGTGAACTATGTTAGGCCTATTACAGAAATTGTGAAATTGTTGTATAATTTACCAAATATTATCTGTTCAATGTTAGAAAATCATAATTATTGCATTTTACTAGGCATGATTGTAGTCATCTGTTTTTGAGAATACCTGTTTAAACACAGATTTTGAAATGTTCTTGTTTTGGATTGTATAAAGAGAAGGAGCAATTCCTCATTTTCTTTCAACAGTCTAAATGTCATATGCTGTGTAAGCAGTCTAATAGTTGTCATCTGTTACATGCATAGGGTTGATATAGTGTGTGTAAACTGTAATCAAGCACTTGATAGGAAACGTTGGTATATTTTGCTACATGTCCTGCCAATATGGTTGTGACATAGTGCTATAGTATATCAATAAGAAGGCTATAACTGTATACTGTTGTAGTGTATCATGTCTAGAGGATAGTGATACATTAGATCAATATATCAGGCAGGGAGTGTGATGTCATCTCTAAACAATTTATCGGGTTTTTAGCAGACGACCCAATTTCCCTTACAGAAGCGTGCGATTTGCTCCATTCCAAAAGTCAGTCGCCATGACAGAAGATTTGTCATTTACCACGCATGTATTGTCGCTTATTTTGTGGCCTTATGGTGTAAGTGTTTCCTCTAAAATTTGTTGCATATTGAAGAATAATTACCATTGTATAAGTTTGTACTGGTTTCAAGACTGATCCTGGTTTATTAGCTCCATTAATTTGATTTCTTCTGCGTTCGGGCAACGCACGTGGTACTTTGTTGATATTGCAATCAGTTTTTGTTAAATGAGTAGTAGATAAAGATATGTGTTGAGGCTTCAAACTTTGGTATTGTCTGATCTGTATCTGCACGCTCTGTATACATGCTCAGATGTTTATCAAGCATTGCCAAAACCTGTATTGGTCAGTTATACAGCTCAAGGGAGCTAACTCTTGGTAATTTTTGGAATTGTTGAGCAGTGGTTGTTTCCCTTTACTTACATTTAATGAACAGGCATAATTACAGGATTTGATCCTTATTTTCTCTGTCCATTGGTTTGAATAAGTTACTGTAGCTTTTTAATTTTTATATTTTTCAGCTTTTTACTACTTTCTGAGAATAAAGTTGATGAAATCTTTACAATTTGAACAAATATAAATCTCTATTTGTTACAAATACGTAAGAGTAATTTGGTTGCAATACACTCAGCAAGCAAAGTTATAGAGGGAGGTTGTGGCATGGATTAAGCTCGCTGAATTATATAGCTCTTCTGATAACTGGTGTTATTTATATTGTACTTACAATACAAAGAAAGGAGCATTCCAAAATATAATAACTAACGGATTGATTCTCCAGTTTCTATTAGATTCTTCATCACAGGAGTTAGTTTTAATCATAGGACTCAGAAAAACAATCATATAGACATAGAACAAATTACGAGAACATAAAAATAGCTGAGATATTGAGCTGAAAGGAAAATTGAATTGTATTCTATAGTTAATTGATGTACAAGCGTATTTAAAAATGTTTATATTATTGTTATGTATCTCTAGGGAGTGCTCATAAGAAAGAAGGAATATACCGATACAAAATACAAGATACAGGATACAAGGTGACCATGAGATTTTAATTAACACCTAATTTGTATTCAATATGTCCAGAGACATTATCTAAAAGACAGATATAAAGTTTTTAGATAAATAATTTTTCGTCAACTCGTCAACAAAATTGACAAGTTGAAGAATAGACGAACTTGACGAAGCTTTTCTGATTTGAAATAGGGCCTAGTTTGCATTCAATACGTCCAGAGACATTGAATAAAAGACAGAAATAAGATTTCAGATTATTACTTTTTCGTCAATTCGTCAATCAAATTGGCGAGTTGACATATTGACGAAGCTCTTCTAAATTAGTTTAAACATACTAAATTCTCATATATGTTACATAGTAGGAAACATCAAGACATATACAATGGAGAAATGGATTGGACAAAAAGCTCATAGCTTATTTTAGGTTCTCTCCAGTAAAGATAGAATTTCAGGAAGTACGGTGAATATTTTACTTGTTCAGAAAATATCAGCTTACTTTTAGCTGTATACTTTATCATACAAGAAAAGAGTTGACGAATTGACGAAATTGGTGAAGCCGCAACAGTTTGGCACTCGTCAATTCGTCGTTCGTCCAGCTAACTTCAAAGCAGTTCGTCACTCGTCAATTCGTCGCTCGTCAAACTAAATTTACAGCAGTTCGTAACTTGGTCACACGTCAACCTAACTTCACGAACATTTTGCTTTTTTTCATGACGGTATTAGGCATGCCATTTAGCAGCACGTTACAGTAGTCGAGTTTTGATGTGATTAGAGAGTTCACAAGCGAGCTTGTGACCTCACTAGTAAATACCATCTGATATTACCTATTTGCCGTAATTGACCATATCGAGATCGGTAGAACGAGTTCGCATGCTACTCCATTTCCATCCTCAAATTCAGGATCGCTCAAATATTTCTAACGCCGGTAGTTGGCTTTATCTCAAAAACTTCAACATTTACAGATATATCAGAAACGAGATTGGCATTGCGTTGTAATTTTAACATTATTACTTCTGTTTTGTGAGCGTTTTAACATGTCGCCATACATCCAAGACACATTATCATTGAGACAGGCCTCAACTCGATGCAATGCCTCAACCTGGGAATCCATATATGTTGGTTCAAAAGTTAAGTAGAGTTGTGATTCATCGGCATAAAAATGATGATTAAGTCCATTTTGTCTGCAAATGTCACCAACTGGCTTGGTATACATGATATAGTGTTTGGGTTCTAGAACTGATCCTTGAGGCACGCTTTATTTCATCAATACTGGTTTTGATAGTTCACCGTCAATACACACAGTCTGGTAGCGATCACTTAGTTAAGATGACATCCATGCGAGCGGTTTTCCTGTAATTTTCAAAGCGATTCTTTAAGCGATTTGAAAGAGTGTTTTGATCGATTGTGTGAAAAGCTGCAGACAGGTCGAGTAGCACAAGTACTGTGACTTTGTTTTGGTCAAGAGATTAGAGAATGTCATTCTGGACTTTAAGTAAAGCGGTATTGTTTATAAACTTTTTTTATACGATTTTCCATAGTGTTGTTCATATGTTTTCAGAATCATCATCTACAGACTGTTGATTTTGGGAAAGGGTTAATTTTAGTTGCCGTTATTGCCAGTACAATTTAAGCGGAGTAAATGTGGGGACAATAAATGGTCAATTTAAAGTTATTTTCTAACTAAAATAAATTATGAACGAGATTAACGGAAACCATCAAACCATTGAATGAGTAATTATATTACATTTTATTTTAAATCGACATCTATCCTAAATAGGTACTTTCAGTTATGGATTCTAAATGTTTTCAAAACCGTCTGCTCAAAATGTCATGAAACATTTTACGATAAGAAAGATTAAGCACAATGAGTTGTTCCTCCTTTCCCCAAAGGAGTTCTCATCTATCCCTAATTACGACTTTCTGTTATACTTCTTACATCTCGTCTAGTATCTTTATTTATAAGTATTTACATCATTTACAATCTTGTAAGCCTTCTGGTAAACGGAGACGTTCCATCTCAGGTGTTGTTAATATCGTCTGCTACATATTTCTAATATTTCAATCACAACTGTTTAAACATATATTTGTCTTGAAAGTCATTTTATACATTTACCACTTGCAGACGGAACATTTGGAATCTTTGGATAAATTCCTTATTATTTTGTTACAATGTTGACAATAGTCGTGTGCTGCGGAAAAGTCTTAATTGTCTGGTTGTGTGGCTAATTGCTTTCAATCATAATTATTCATGCTTTCGAGCAAAGAGTAATTATTCGTTTTACGTCTGTTCCTCATACAGACGCGACCCGGCTGGGTAGCTCAATTGGTAGCGTATCTGACTCGTGATCTGGGGGTCACGGGTTCGATACCCGGTTGCGGCGACATTCTTTCGGGCGATGTTTTCCATTGCCTCTCACCTCTGATCTATGTGAGAAAGTAGTCAGTGGCTTCGAAAGAATGTTGTGTAAGTACTGGTGTGGGAAAGCCAGAAAAACATGGGTAGGTGCACTGACCGCCGTGATATGACCAAAGCTGTTGAAAGCGGCGTTAAACCTCAAATAAACAAACAAACAAATCATACAGACGCAGCTTGTGAAACAGCATTGCAAAAGTAACATGTACTCATTTCTAATACTTTCTTTCATACATATATATGTGTATGCGCGCTTTACGCCTTTTCCACATGCATGCATATAGCTGTCTATATATTATGTCTCGATATGCTTTGAAAGTCGTTTCATTCCTTTTCTTGATGCAGACGCATTGAAAGTCGGCAGACTTTTAAGAACATTGATGTGCTTTGCGGCAAAAATGTATTCATCCTGCAACATAGTGTGGCAAGTGCAGAATGTGTTCATGACGAGCAAATTATGCTATTGTTACAATGTTTTAACTAAACTTTTATTTTAGATATATTTATATCTTTACCAACTGTTTAAGATGTACATACAAATCTCTATGTCAAGGTGTCAACAATTTTTATTCTGTTATTCTTTTTATATTTCTTTCATTGTCTTCTACTGATATAAGCGTAATTTCGACTAAACAACATTTGATTTAATTTAATATTCATTTTATTTATTTTATTTATTTTATTTTATTTATTTTATTTATTTTATTTATTATTTTATTTATTCTATTTATCCTTTTATACAATTTTACATATTCTGAAACTTCTGCAAAATAAAGAAGGAAATGGTTATGGAAACATTTATATTCCTATACTTAGAAGGTACTAAATGTTAGCGGTGTGTTACTAAACAGTAACAGAACAACGAATCTTATGAGACTCTTGTCGCTTTTGTAGGCCACAAAATATACAGTGTACAAAATCACGAGGAGCTCAGGCAATCACAAACAAATTTCTATGATTACTGTCTTTCGACTCCGCCAAACGTGTAAATTGTTTATAACGGTACACGCTTGTCAGAATGAACCGTTACATAGTGGTTAATTAACAGTTTTGAGTCATTACTTTCTATGAATATCAATTAACAAATGGATTATAAGTGAAAGTGAACCCGGGTATTGTGGATTACTTATTTCGGACGTCGCATGGATTCGGACAAATCATTTGTCACAAGAAGAATTATTGTTATAGATAAATACAATTTTGTCGTTTTATATTAGTTTTCAATTTAGACAAACGGTAATTAATAATACTACTGGTTGCTACATTTGTTGAAATAAATTCAAGCAATTTAGATTTAAATGTCATTTTTCTAGTTCAAATTTCGTTTTAAAGTGGATAACAGTTAAATGACACTCATGTCGTCTGCTGATTTGCTTCACACAGCTAATTAACCAGTTCTAAAGTAACTCGAATGAGTCCTTTGATTTTAGGGGAAGAATTAAACAGTAGATAGCACAGTCATCATATACCCTGGAATCAAACATTCTCTTTTTATTATAGAGTGTTTAAAATAATCAAGGCACACTTTAAGACGTGATATAAATTAAGAGATATTGAGTGACTTCGACTTTCCATGATCATTGGTTTGTCGTCTAGTTAATGTTACTAATTGTATGTATATACAGTCTATATTTCTCAACAAGATTATGAAACAAAAACGAAAGTGAGGTACGTCTGTTTTTATAAAATCAAAAGATAGCTTAAGGCAAAGTGGCGTTCACGCTCGAATCGATGTTTATATTTAAGTATTAAATGAAATATATTCAACGAAACGAAATTTATTTCCGCATATGAGATCATGGAATGGACAGCGTTCAGGAAGAGAGTAAAAGACGATCACAATGAACGGTAAGGTAAAAAACAATCAGAAAGATTGGAGCGACTGACCGCGACTGAGCGGGAACGAGTCTGGATTGGGACGCAAATGCAAAAATTGTCAATTCCATGATGTTCTTAACTGTACAGGTTCACGTTCCAGCGACCTAGAACAAAGGTCATGATCACAGTGACTATAAAATGCGTTTGTTCAAAACATTGTCATCGCACTAGTACTTTGAGAACGGATATATTTCATACGCAACATACAGGTTGTTAGTACTCTCGATTTGCCGAGTACTAAACGACACTGCTAGCGGATTTGTATCGTCGGCGATTCTACAAAATGTTCAACAATCTCCTGAATTCAATCGCTTATTTCATTAATCATTCAACTATCAATAATCATTTCAGTGTTAGTACGGTAGACTTAACGTTGAGCTATTCAGCTATAGTAATTTGAAGTTGGTTTTGAACAGCGGTTACCTGCCTGAGATAATCGTTGATTGATTGTATTCGGGTTTAACGCGTATTCAACAGTTTGATAGTCATATCACGGCGGCAAGTTCACTATCCCTATTTGATTACAAGCGGGCACGGTTTTCATTTGCCTGACAGCGACTGTTTATTGAGCGAGTCGCAATGGAAAGCCTGCAGTCTTACGTTTAGTATAACACCAGAACAAATATCTTTTCGCCAATAAGCGTGCGAAGTTCAAGTATAGAGATGATCAAACATTAACTCTTCGTAATTTGGCTTGTGAAAGTCCTCTTAAAATTTGGAGTGAAGTACGACAAATTGGAACAAAAAGTTAACCGTGTGAATCAAATAGTACAACCATGTTTGATCATTTCAAAACACTTTTTTCGTCCGATAATGTTTTCACCACTGAGGAAATTTAATCCTTTTATAACGATGGTAATTTTGAAACGATTAGTGTTTTTGAACTTGATAAAGATTTCACGGTTAATGAAGCACAGTCTGCTAATAGTTGTCTTAAAAGCCGGAAAAGTGGATGTGTCGACAATTTATTGCCAGAAATGTTTCTATACTGTAAAACTATATTTAGTCTTAATTTGCGCAAAACTACATGTACATTTTATACCCGGATATCTGGACTGAAGGGATTATCGTTCCAGTTCTAAGAAAAGGTGATTTATCTGATGTAAACAATTATAGAGGAATAACTTTAACTATAATTTTCTCTAAGACCTTTTCCACTATGTTAGATTGCGCAAATGGGCCAAAAGTCAAAATGTCCTTAACGATTGTCAATTTGGTTTCCGTGTTAATAATGTTATTAAGTCTGAAGAGAAAAGGTTATATTTCGCTTTAGTTGATTTTAAAAAGGCTTTCGACCTTGTTTATAGAAACGGTATTTGGCAAATATTACTTAATCATTGTGCCTCGAGCAAGATAGTTAAAATGCTACGAGCAATGTTTGAACGAATACAGTCATGTGTTCGTTCTAACGGTAGATATTCTGAATTTCCTTTATACATGATATGTACGAGAATCGTGTAGTACATCTTGCCTCATTAAGCAGTATGTCTTTGTATTCTGTGAAGTCTTTACACTATCATGCCGTACGCATTTATGCTTTGTGCACCGATTAATATGATAGGTGCATAATCTGTTTCGTTATGCGCACACTTCATTATAATGTGTGTATTGTGAATTCTCCATTTCGTTATGGGTATTCCTCATATGCACTTATCTTAATGTGATGTGTACACGTCGTTGTGGTAAGTGAAATATACGTTCTGATGTACACGCGTCATTATGTGATGTGTACCGGTCACTTTGTCTTGTGTATTCTCCATTTCGTTATTAGCATAATTAATCATTTGATGTATATCGAGCATCATCTCGTGTGCATTCACGATGTATTATGTGTACCAATCTTTATACGATGTATATCGATCATTAAATATTGTCTATTCTCGTTTTCGTTATGTACATACTTCATTATGTGATGCTTTCCAGTCATTCTACTCTGTGCACTATCCGATTTGTATTTGCATAATTGAGTATGTTATATATACCTAACATTATTTCTTGTGCATGATCGGAAACATCAAGTAATGATCGGTACATATATAGAAATGGTGAATGTTTTTAAGATAGATAAACTTCGAAATAGGCGTTATACCAATCGATATAAGAAGATCGATCGTTTATAATGAATTGATATCCAGATTTCCTCTGATGAGCTCCATCTACCGGTAAATATGTAGGGTATCTAATTGAAGAAAAGTATATTCGTATTGTTTAATGTATTCCTTGCCTTGAAACATCTCATATCATAATAATAGTTTAAAAAAAAATATCGATTAATTAAATATTTTATTCTTTTTCGCCTTGATTCTTTCATTATTAGTCCCCTTTTCTTCTTTTAAGAAATACGTCTCCATTTTTTTTAAATCCCGATTTCAAGGCCGCGTTGATTTTTTTAATGACAGATTGAACAAATGAATCTAGTTCCAACCGCTTGAGGGTCAACATTTTCATAAACTCCCATAGATTTATTTATACTCTTTTTTGTTTCTTTATATATTAATCATTTCGTTTAAAGGAATCCGCTGTGGTCGAGTGGTTAGCGTCGGGGATTTCGAAACCGGGTGTCCCGGGTTCGATCCCCAGTCGCGGCACTACGGTCATGGTGGAGTGCCCTTGGGCAGGCACATTTTCTAGCCTAGTACTGGTTTGTTTACCCAGGGATCATGAATAATTAAATTTAATTGCGCGCTAAATGACCTTAGCTGTCGATGCGCCATAACACAATATACATTCATTCATTTCGTTTAAAACTAGAGTAAATGAAGTATGGACATTATTGAAATTAAATATTTTATTAGCATAATCCGTTATATATATTAAAATGCTCTTGATGATGTACTTACTAATTTCAGAAAAAGAAATTCGTACCTGTTCTATTTGAAAAGACCAAGACCATGTAAGATCTGCAATACTAAAACCATAAAAGATATCCGAATAATTACTGATTAAATCGCAGTTAATGTGGACAGTACCAACAGAATTAGTAATATCGGGAATAAATGTTCCGCCTTTCTGTTTTTTAAATAATTATCTTTTCGAATCATATCAGAGAGGAAAAGATACCTCTTCTTAAATCAATAGTATAAAAAAAAAATCCGAAAGAAAGTATTTAAAAGATGATCTTTTTATCTAAAACGATTGGTCTATCACATACTGTAGCAATATTACTTGGTTTATTTTTATAATTTTTCTCATGAGCCTGTTTTAAAGACAGAATTATTTTTTGCTCCATTATACTATTGTTTTACATATTAATACATAATTGATAATTTAAAAAGCAAATGGCTTAAATCAATAAGTTGATCTACAAAAGTGTCTACTCTATTCTTTAATTCGTTATAATTTACTCTTACCTGTTGGGAAATATTATTAATACTAGATTCTAAATCATTATTATCAATCATTAGCTTTTTGATTTCCTCATATCTATAAACAATATTAACAAATCCCTTCTTTACTTGCTTTTTTTAACTTTTTAAGAATGTCTTCTTCTTCTTCGTTATCTTCTGATTTTGCAAAAGCTTCTAGCATTAGTTCGATCTGTTCGCTTAAATCATTATGAATATCGATAAGATTTTCAGATATCTGGTTTTGAACAACTAATATCTTATCGTTTGCTCTTTTTCCAATACAAGCTAGCTTTTCCGAACAATATTCGAGTTCATATTATTTTAATAATCTTAATTCACCTTTGATTATAACAGATTTAGTAGTGGCGTCGTTTGGATCCGTTGGTTCATGTATATTAATACTTGTGTTTAGTTTAGAATCTTTCCAATGGTAGTCCACTAGGTCTTTCCTTTTAATATAATTGCTTCGGTCTACATCAAAATTTACGATTCCATCTATACTTTCTTCTTTTTCTAATATTTCATTAAACATTTATATTATGTAATAAGATTTATATTATATCTCCGATAAAAGTTCTCTTGACTAATTTCCTGTTTTCGTCTAGATAAAGAAAATCATATTGCCTTCTTGTAGTGGAGTAATAATCGTCTAAATCAATATTTTGCTCTTTACAAATTGAGTTTACTTCTCTTTTTGGAGGTAATTCGTGAACAACATAATGCGTACAATTTAATCGAATATCCTTCGGTGTTTTGTAGTTGGATTTGGTTACGGACCAATTTGTATGTCTGCTTCGAAAGAAAAGTAATTATATCTTTCTGATTTTTCTCGCAAACAAAATCGTCAAATATTATCTCTTTGTTTGGCTTGTTTATCCACATCATTGACATCTATTACTTTACATTTCCAATAAAACATTATTTAATCTAAAGAAATTTCTTGCCTCTTCGCGATATCATCAAGGCAATCAATGAATATTTCGTATTTGGATTTCGTTTAAGTTTTGCGTACAAGAATACTCCATCGTAATATATCAGTGGATTGAGAAACATGGGTATTAAAGTTTTTGTCTTTCAAGAACCTAAATTTCCACAAATAAGCATTATGAAACATGAATCTGGCATATAAGTATACAACTGTTTACAATTCTTGTTGGCGGTTGAGGTATCATTATTTGGTATTTCCATTATATAAATTAATTATCTTAAATTATCTTAAATCATCTCAAGTTATAAGAAAAAGTGGGTAAAATTAGAAAAACGAAGGCTAAATCATTTAACGATAATGTAAATTAATATAGAATAAGAACGGGAATGCGCCAAGAAAACGATAAATGATGTACCGGTAATAATAATCAAAACATTTAAGTGGACCTTGGTGTAGATTGTGACTACGAGAATATTAGTGAAGAAATTTTTAAAAACACCTGATCAATGGGAAAACGATTTAATCTTTAAATTGTAAAATATCGATTATAAAATATGAAAATATAAAAGGACAAATCCGAAGATAATAAAAAAGAAACACTAAAAATTAACTTGTTAAGTACAATCGTAGACTTAAAACTATGATCGGGAATAAACCTACACTTACGTGAAACGTTTAAGAAGTTCACAAAAAATAGAAATTATGGAAATTTAAAAATGAATGTACCAAAACTATATTTCAAGAAGAAATGAATTGCATCGAATGGATCGATAATTGTAATGCAAGAAAATATAGATGTTGAGTGTATTGGCCTAATGACAAAAAGATATAATAGCAATAAAAAGGATTACAATTTGTCAAAGGAATTAATTCAAGAATTAACGGAATAAAGCGAATATTGCCTATTGGTAAATTGTGTTGATGACTTGATTAGAAAATAATCCAATTGGTCCAAAGTCATGAATTTGATTTATTTATTTAAACAAACTTAGTGATTGTTTTGATTGATTGTTTGGTGTTTCATGTCACTTTTAAAAAAAAAATCAGTTATATCAAGGCGTTTCCTGGATAAGTTACTTGATTTACTGGTCCATTTATCCCGACAGAAAGTCTGTGATATGACCGGCAGGGGATCGAACCCGAGACACCCGCAACCGAGGTTGTTTTTAACAAACTTAAAAGAGGATCACCAAAGGAAGATTCCTGTGAATTTTAGCCGCATATAACCCAGATGACGGACACTGGTCGATCACAAAATATCACACTGTGCACTTTATGCTCAAGCGAGGAGCAAAAGATATATTCAGCCTTTCCATTTGCTAACTTATAACACATATGATAAATGGTATGAAGTGTTTCATTTGTATTACTACATTATTTATCGCATTCCAAATTATTGATTTTAAATTGTAAGTAAATTGTAAGTATTGTGAGAAAAGAAAGTAGCTTTAATGTTGGAAGAGGTTTAAATTGAGACAAGCTACAAATGGTTTAAATTGTGTTATAAAGTATGGTGGTCTTTGAGAGACATACTTTATTTATTTTATAAACCAATAATGTTTATTACGACGTTACGGAAGAATATCTGAGACTGTTTAATTCTTGTATATATATACATTGTGTTGCATTGGGAAATGTTATTGCACTAAAGTGGTTCATTGTTAAATGAAGTTTAATTTACTATAAGCCGAGTTCTTATATTCATGTAATGTATATTGGGGACATTACTTTGGTCATTTAGTCTTGTAAATAGACTGAATTGTTGTTGCAGTGAAAGGAATTGTTGTTGCAGTGAAAAGAATTGTTGTTGCAGTTAAAAGTAACTGTCATTAAATAGATATTATTATGCCATGAAACTGAATAATGGTAAGGAATGCATTGCACTGAAAATGTATGTTGATAACATTCTAAGACGGAGTTTATATATTGTAGCCGCTTTATAGCTACGGTAGACATCATGGTTTAGAGACGTGCTACTAGCCGACGCTATGTGTGACGTCTAACGACAGAGGTCTATAACGTTACGACGTAACCAGGAGTCAACAGGTGGGAAACCTTCATAAGACGTGTTATTCTACATATCCGCAATATGTGCGGCATGACAATCCTGACGTCAGGGAATAGTCGGTGCTAGGCAACCAGGCCTAGTATATTGAAATACAAGACGTTACGTTTTCCTAATATCCAGCTATCGCCACTGAGGATCGTATGAGCAGTGGAGTTAGTTCCTACGAATCCGGACGCGGAAGTAGAAGTATCAATTAATTATATCGTTTTAAATAAGAACAGTGCATACAGTGAAGGAGACAGGTTAGGGACGGTTTGATTCCGTTGTTGATTGTGTGTTGGTGCAATTGGTAATAGGACTTAATGAGTTTAAAAAAAAAAAAAAAAAATTCGGGGTTGTACATATGGGTTTATTTTGATTTAAATATGTTTTATCTAAAAATAAAGACTTGTAAATAGTACTTCTAGTTTAGTGAGTTGTCAGCCCTTGGTCATGTTGTGACAAATGGTGTCAGAAGTGGGGTCTGACAGCGAGCTAAGTTAAGAAAATGTTCAAGTTACTATTTTTTGTTGTTGACTTATTTGTAATTTAAATATAAGTTCTATTTTTCAGTCACGACGAGCTCCTTGTGATGGTGATATGTGGTTACGGTTCTTCGACCTGGTTATGTAGCCAACGGATATCCATGCGCGGGAGTGAGTCAAGCTATTATAACATTGTTACCCTGTGATGAGACACCGCTGCGCTGTTGTAAGCGTTTTCGTAGTAAAGCACGTAAGCCGAGGGTACAAGAGGGTGTGACTAAATTAAGTAATGTTTTGTTTAAATTTTGAATGTTTAAAAACTGATTTAATTTTGAATTAGGTTTCAATTATTTTGATAGACTTGAAAATTAAGTTGTCTTTGGTTTTAAGGTCGTAGTTAATAAGGGATCTTGAGCTAAGTAAGCTGAGTATTGAGTGGTCTGCGTTAGTAATATACAGGTAGTACGTATAAAGTGTGCCATTAGTATTACTACGGTAAGGGCATCGTACCGTATTGTATAGATATAGTTAGTAATTAGATTTGAGTGATAGTGGTTATTGCGTTGTGTTATTGTGCCGTACAGTGTAGCTACAGGTAGTATCAATAAATTGAGTATTGTGGTGGACTCGTATATTATAGGTTATAGTTATACATTAGGCTAGCAGTAATGTGAATTTAAATTCAGGGTTGTTATGTTAGTTTATATTAGGTGATTAGCTATTGTGTTTACAGTATATTGGGTTCATAGGTAAGAGTATTAAGACAGTACATAGGTTGCTATAGTGTTAGTCATAGTGCAGTATTAATTATTGTTTCGTGTTATGAAATTAATCATGACTAGTATGAAGGAGTTAGCGGAGTTAGGAGAGAAGTATGGTTATGCGGGTGAGGATTTTAAGCATTTCGTACACGAGGAACAGGCCAAGGAGAGGGAACAGAGACGACTGGAACGTGAAGCAGAGTTGTAAATAGTACTTCTAGCTTAGTGAGTTGTCAGCCCTTGGTCATGTTGTGACACACTTGTATAAGTGGAAAAGCTGATAACCTTTTTGCAGTTTTCTTGGGGAAATAACTACACAGTTGCATAATTTCAAATTATGTAATCTATAAAGGCTGACATTCTTCGAGTTTAAACATTTATTTTTAAAATGTTTTCCTTTTTTTGCACATATCTTCAATGGAACACATGAATGGTAGACATAGCTAGTCTTAAGTAATATGTGATAATATTATTAAAGATACAGGACATGTTCCAATGATTTACTGACCAGTATGAAGAAGTAATTAGCAATATACCGGAGAGTAGTATACATTGACATTTTGAAGGTATTTTCAAACCCACTGAATGTGCTGATCTTGAATGATAATGTCCAAAGCCATTAAATGAACAAAAATGAGTACATGTGTTTTCGTGTATGGAAATATGAAACAGAAAACTATTTTATAACAAAGGCAAACGATGTCGGTAGCATTGTTTTTTCATTTTCTGAAAAAAGGAAATAAATGACAAAAACATAGCAGAAATGTACTTGATCTGCCTTTGGATTTGTTTGCTATGCAACAGAGCAGAATTTCGGTGAGCAATAATAGAAGCATAAACATTAAAAGTGCATATGCTAGGTTATATAAATTTTAAAAAATGTTTGCATTTTATATCCAACTTTTTATAACATTGCTGAACTATTAAACTCTTTTAATGCCGAATTTTACAAAGCCGACCACTTCATGTGTCGTACAACAGGAAATGTGGTAACATTTAATGTATAATATGCAAACAATGTAGATCTCAGGAGAGACAGCCCGTAACGAGTTATCTAACCTGAATCTGCATTATTTGCAAAAGCCTATAATTACCTTTGGCAGCTAAAGAGTTCAACGTAACGACGCATATCGGGTGAATTCTTGAACAAGTACAAAACAAACAAATAAGATAAAGCAATATCATGGACTAGTGTGTTAAGTGTTTTATTTCAAAAGCTAGAATAACATTTGCATACATTTATTGTGGAAAATATTTCTATATATATGTATCATGCATTGCCGAAATATAGAAATGGTAATAAGTTAAACTCTGAATAACAACTTTTTGCCATTTTTCAAGATTGTTTAGATCCATAAACAAACTTCATCAACGAAGATGGGTTATAATTCGAGCGTTCTATATTGAAACCAAATACAAAATTGAAAAGTGATAAAAATAACCCACTGGATGCCTTTATTAAATAAATTACTACCAACACAATTTGACTCTGTTACTTCTCTTTATCTTTGCAAACAATATATTGCAAGAAATCCAACATTTCAAATTGAGTTAAGTATTTCGACATATGGATACACAACCCACGTATTGTGTTATAGTACGGTAATATAAAATCCCTACTGGATGCCTCTCAACATCCAACCAATAGAAATAGTTTATTTCGTTTCCTTTTCATTTATTTAAACAACTCACTTTATTTTCAACATTTCATTGATTTAAACACTAAAATTAATTTGTTGAAAGGGATAGTATGCAGCTAAGCCGACGAAAGGTAAGACACTGTTTACCCGGATGTCAGTAATCGGAACATCTCGACTAAACTCGTAAACTGAAAATAGGCCTGTAAAAAGACGAGTGTCGTTCCCGCTATGGTTATCGTTGAATGTATACTTGTACACAATTATCACAATTATTTAATCCTAGAAGCTAAAAAATGAAATTACCGATTAATCCCTCTAATTGTATTACTTTAATTATGACTTCCCTATACGTGTTTTCACAGCGACAATTGCCACGGAAAACACATCATTCGTAGACAAAACATGTTACGCCTCAGTAGCGCTTTGACTACACACCAGCAGTGCAAAACGGAAAAAAGGTTTTGAGTGAACGATATCGCAGTTTTCCATTATATATGTGTTTTAGCATTTAATCCTAATTAACCATCTGATTCTGGTTATACAAAATGGCATTTCGGACTTTCCTTATCATGCATTCCCCACTGGATGGTAAATCGACCTATAACACAATGGTACAATTTGTAGCCATGTCACATTGGCTTAGTTTCCTTACAGATACTCGAGTATACTACAAGGAGGAGACCTATAACCCTAATGGTAAAATTTGTAGCCACGTCATATTGGATTAGTTTCCCCAGAGGTACTAGATTTTACTACAAGGAGGAGACCTATAACACAATGGTACAATTTGTAGCCACGTCATATTGGCTTAGTTTCCCCACAGGTACTAGATTATACTACAAGGAGGAGACCTATAACACAATGGTACAATTTGTAGCCACGTCATATTGGCTTAGTTTCCACACAGGTAATCGATTATACTACAAGGAGGAGACCTATTACCCAATGGTAAAAGTTGTAGCCACGTCACATTGGCTTAGTTTCGTCACAAGTAATCGATTATACCAAAATGAGGACACCTATAACACAATGGTACAATTTGTAGCCACGTCACATTGGCTAAGTTTCCTCAAGGGTAATCGTTTATACCAAAATAAGGAGACCTACAACACAATTGTGCAATTTGTAGCCACGTCACATTGGCTTAATTTTCTCACAGGTAATCGTTTATACCAAAATAAGGAGACCTACAACAAAATGGTACAGTTTGTAGCCACGTCAAATTGGATTAGTTTCCTCACAGGTAAGCGATTATACCAAAATGAGAAGACATACAACACAATGGTGCAATTTGTAGCTACGTCAAATTGGATTAGTTTCCTCACAGGTAAGCGATTATACCAAAATGAGAAGACATACAACACAATGGTGCAATTTGCAGCTATGTCAAATTGGCTTAGTTTCCCCACAGGTAATCGATTATACCAAAATAAGGAGACATACAACACTATGGTGCAATGTGTAGCCATGGCATATTGGATTAGTTTCCTCATAGGTAATCGATTATACCAAAATGAGGAGACATACAACACTATGGTACAATTTGTAGCCATGGCACATTGGCTTAGTTTCCCCACAGGTTATCGATTATACCAAAATAAGGAGACATACAATACTATGGTGCAATGTGTAGCCATGGCATATTGGATTAGTTTCCTCATAGGTAATCGATTATACCAAAATGAGGACACCTATAACCCAATGGTACAATTTGTAGCCACGTCACATTGGCTTAGTTTCCTCACTGGTAATCTTTTATACCACAAGGAGTAGAGGACAAGGTGGGTTATTGTTGGCCTGGGGCTTTAGCATAATTGCTGTTAGCACCAAACAACGCATGAGAAACTGCGCGAGAAAAATAGTTCATCATGGATTCAACAAAACTGCATTTAAAAGGTTAGGATCTCCCCCATAAATATCATTTTAATGTTGTTTGAACATCAGTGAAAAACTTAAGGCGTGAGTACTCCAATATAAGTTTATGAAATGCTTTAGAAATTAATGCTCCGAGAGGTCAAATATGGACGCTTGTTAACATTATTAACATTCGCGAAGAGGAACGGTAAAAAAGAAAGAAGTCACGTGAAATATACAGTGGCGGATTAACCGGGGGCGTCGAATGAATTGAAAACACAGAAAAAACGTGGCAAATGTAGTGGCGGATTTAGCGGGGGCCGTGCCCGACTCCCCCACCCCACGAAAGAAGTCACGTGAAATATAAAGTGGCGGATGAACCGGGGGCCGTAGGGCCCGTGCGTCGAAAAATCCAACCTTCCAGCAGCCCCCAGGCCGTCAGCACTGCAGTGCTTTTATTTTTATTTTGTTTTTGTAAATCGGCGTTGACCCCAAATGTCGGTTATCGATCTTACGTCAATTTACCTCTTCGGTAAAAGTACATTGATTAGTGATTTCTGAGCTTACACGGACGCTATTATTTCCCCTTTGTAACATGGGAAATTAACGAAATGAATATTTATAGTAGGATTGAAATATATTTAATATAATATCCAACGAAAACTATATACAAATAGTTAATAGATGTTATTAATGCGTTTTGAGTTAGAAAAAGAACCAATGTTTTCGTGAACTATTTTTCCCATCAGCGGAAACCAGATTTATTTGCTTTACTGTGGGAATCATATATTTTTTAGAGATTACCGAGATTTAGACATACGAGTTTAGTCGAGCTCATCCGAAATAATTAGTGTTGAGAAAAGGCCATGTTTATAAGAGAAATTTCATTTTGGGGAGTTATTATCATGTGGGGCGGTGCATCTATTTTTAGTAAATTGCTCATAACATGTTCCCGCATAAATATTCGAAATCCTCGCTCGTACAGTAAACGCATTGCACGAAGTTGCTTGGCCAAGTCCACATTTCCCCAGTATGGATTCTCGGCTTTCGAAAACATGTGACCAACATGTACTTCTATCAGGATCTGTTTAATTTGTCGGTAAACTCCGGTCTCGAAAATATTTGGCAAAAAATCCCATTCACTTCCTTCGATGTCCAACTTAATGATGTCGATGGTTTTCTATAAAAGAGTCGACTGAAATAATATGACGCGAGGCTCTGCCGAGCGTCATATTCGTTTCAGTCGACGAGTTTCATAAAAACAATATCAAATAAGCACGAATGTAAGATTCTATTTATCACATAACACCATAAAAAGATTGTTTTCAATCTTTAAATCCATCTTTCTTCGCCCTCATATAAAAAGTGACCGAAGTTCACCCCGAAGTTCTAATGCATACTTCCACTGTAAAAATAGTTCCTATCAATAACCTTTTGATTTTATACAAAATTAGCAACAATGCACTTATAACATTTCATTTATCGAGATTTATTCTCTTTAAACAATATTTTTAATAAATGCCGAAATTCAGAACAATTGTAAACAATATGCTGTCATTTAAAGTGACGTCACACTGGAGTGACGTCACGTACGAGCTGTGAGTCGGCTATTTATGTAACTAGTTACATATGATATTTATGTCACTGCTTTATGTCACTCCTGGAGTGCAAGTTATGTGATAAGGTGCTATATTAAATTCACAAAATAAACCTATCTAAGTTTAGTCTACTTGTACTACTTATTTATACTAGTTACACTTTTCTCGAATATTATATATCACGTGTCATCTACTGAAACTATACTATATGTATTGCTTTACAGACGTTTAGTATGTATATGTTGCAACAACATGTAAAATGTTATGTAAATAAAGAACTTGAACTTATAACAAATTGATAAAACAGGACCACCATACTGCTTTTTGGACGGTACCTCCAATGTACCGTCTATAGTGGTGTGCATTTGAGAAATCATACAACAATTGACTCCCCGATAATAAACAGAATGACAGAGTAAAGCTGGGAACCAACATTCGAGATGTCTTTGCTTAACACTAATATAAAAAGTAGTGCCATGTATCAATCAATATACCTGCATTTTGAAAAATATTGGGGAATCAAGATATCTGAATTCATGAAATAATTCTGAAAAGGCAGCTTTAGTGGTTGAAGTTATACGTGTACACTTTTCCTATCACAAACAATGTATACATACATCAAACGTTGTTTACACATTTCAAATGCTTCAAAACATAATTTTTGTTTACGAAATGTTTTTGTAATTAATAAGATTTATCTTTCAATTTTCTATTATTTTGTTGATCATAACTTATTTTGAAGATGTCATGTTTTATTAAAAATAATTAATTAAAGAGCGCCGTTCGTTTCTTAACTAAGACAGATCAATATCGTCTTTAGGTTGTCTTTTGATATAAATACTACTTATGCTGAACTCGCCTAACACTTTCATTAGCCAATCAGAACGTTGTCTACATCTTTTCGATGATGCATCATTTTAATGAATGAAATGTGTTTGTCTTTATAATGCTTTATCCTATAAATGTTCTTGTTGGTAAGAAGTGATTCGGTGGATGTTTTGTTTGATTTACAATAATGCCCACCGTTTCGATATCAACAATTCACAATTACCTCTAAACTAAAACAACTCTACGTAGGAGAATGTTATCTCCCCAGCGCATTTGTCCACCTACTATATTAGAGGCCGATCATCGGCTACTTCACAATTTGAAAAATGCATACATTTCCACAATTTTGAGGAAAAAATCACAAATAATAGACAAAATTCCTATAACAAACAAATAAAATGTACGCTGGCATAAATTTGTGAATGAACTTCCTGATTCGGAGGCTTGAACAATCGTTATGTTTCTGACATTCGGGCACCCTCAGGTTTAATCGGTTCTTTCGTCTTTAGTCGGTATGAGTCATTCTCTTTCATTTTAACCTCGATTCTAATTGGATAACAATTTATTTACAGCAAATGATTAGCCGCCTTATGTAATGATTTCGGCTCGTGTCAAAATCAACTGCCCGGATATTAACAAAAGACAAACAAACCATTACGGAAATAAGTTCGTCAAGCGATTAAAAAAGAGTTAGACACATCGCAGAAAGGTTGCTTGGTTTTGTTCAACCTAAAAATGGTCCTACTTCGGTTATCAATACGGAGGCAACGTTTGACCTTGGAGACGCTGATGATTCGACAGAGCAAACCTTGTCTAAATCGGCCCATACAATAGACCAAAACATTGACCCTGTTGAGTAATGATCATCCCATTTCTACAACAAATATTTCTTCGGATCTTGCCGGGAATACATCCCTAGAACCAGAACCAGTGCTGGTTTCAACCCCTGACCCATTTTCAACATCAAACCGTTCTGATTTTAATATTGAAGGCACAAAAATGGTTTCCTGTACATCTTCATTTGATAGAAGAAAAGTTGTAAATTTGAAGTATGAGCTTATGTACAGTTGGGTCTATCATTGTTCTGTGAAGCGGGGCTACATATGCAACCACAGCGAGATGCTTGGCCAAGGACTGTCATCTGAGCCGGCATTTGTTTCGAAGGGTGCCACTTTGGGGACACACCCTACCCGTCGTCGGGATACAGATGAGAACAGTGGGAGGCATACAATGGCTATGGGGAGATTTACAATTAAGACTACAAGTATGGCTTTAATATGTTCGAGCCTTTTCGGAAACTTGAACAAGAAAAAGAAAGACGATGATCAAGAAGAGATTGATAGTAACAGAAAGTATATGGAAAAAAGCACAGGCGTCCGATTTTCCATTACGGAGGAAAATGGGGAAAAACAAACAATACCTCGTTCAAGTACTCAAAAAGTCTCTCTATATTGTCCATACACTATGACAAAAATGATCGTAATGATACTTTGGGGAATCCTTCCCGTGTTACTATAATAAGCCCCTCTATACTGTCCATATAGTATAATAACAAGCAATTTCGCTGAATTGATATCCCCCGCCATTGATGGCTTGTTTGTGATTGATGGCTTGTTTGTGAATGAAGGCCTTTATGTTGAATGTGCAATTGTGCAAACAATGTTGTTTACCTTTTGAAGTTCCTTTTCCATAGACTGTCAAATGTATCCCTACTCCATAGTTGAGATAATTGGTCCAAGCAAAATGAACGGGCATCATCATAGTAATCAGTATGCTGGTTCATAATCATTTCAATTTTAAAAAAATCTACCTCTTTTTTTCCTTAAATCAACGGCAATAACATTGACCAATCCAAAAAAAACAATGGACGGACATCATCCCTGTATGTTGGTTCATATCTATTTCAAGTTTCATGAAATTCTACCAGCTAGTTACTGAGAAATGGCTGCGGACGTGGATTTTTCAATATATCAAGGGCAATAACTCTAAGGAAAATTGACCAATCCAAAGAAACAATGGACGGACATCATCCCAGTATGTTGGTTCATATTTATTTCAAGTTTCATGAAATTCTACCAGCTAGTTACTGAGAAATGGCTGCGGACGTGGATTTTCAATATATCAAGGGCAATAACTCTAAGGAGAATTGACCAATTCAAAAAAACAATGGACGGGCATCATCCCATGCTGCTTCATATTTATTTCAAGTTTCATGAAATTATACCAGCTAGTTACTGAGAAATGAGTGCGGACGGACGTGACGGACGCACTCACACACACACGGACGGACGGACGAACGGACGGACGGACAACGCCATTTCAATATCCCCCTCCCTGAAATCAGGCGAGGGATAATAATGACATTAAGCGTAGAGCTGGATAAAGTATATACATATGGAGCTAATGCCCCAGTCATAGTGTCACGTTTTGGCAACCACATTTAGCTACGTTTGGAAACGTGGCTACAACATGAGCAAACGTAGAACAACGTGGCAAAAACGTGATCAAAGTGACAAAACGTGAAGTGGTGTTAAAAAGTGTTTTGTTGGGTCAAACACTTGGACACTGACACATTTTAAATTAACCTTGTGAACACTTTTGGGGTCACATTTTTATATTACATCTTATTTAAAGTTTATCAGAATATTCATCTCTATTAAATCTAGTTTCATTGTGACTGGTACCTTTGTTATGCGTTTATATATATATATATATATATATATTATATGTTATATATTTGTAAATGAAATAATTTTTAATCAAGTTTTATGCTTTTGTTTCTGTTAAACTGATTCAGTCCATCCGTTTTCTTGCAATCGAAATATTTATCAAGACTTAATCTAACAAATCGTACAAGCCTTTTCTGACCAAGTCATATTTTATCATTTCAATAACATTTCGATGGCTTGGAGCAACACTGGTCCAAGTCACTTTTTACAAATTGTTCAGGAGAAGCAAAAAACTGATTATCTTCTTAAATAATTGAACAAAGAAGATGTAATTAAGCATATTTATACTTCAACCTTTGTTAATTTATGTTATATATTTATTATTTTAATTTAATATGTCGAAATAGTGTTTTTGACACTTAGACCTATTTTGCGCTGAAATATTCAGTGCAAGACTAGTCTTACTTGAGTTGGACTTGTCTTTCGCTGAACATTCAGCGCAAGATACGTCTAAGTTGAGTTGGCCTTGTCTTGCACTGAGAATTTATGTACAAAATGGGTCCAAGTCTCCACTAAACTGTTTCTATATTTGACTAAATATTTATAAACCAACATAATTATGTTTTTAGGTATTGACTCAACATCTTAGTTATAGAAATACATTTTTCAAATCAATAGTTTCTTTCTATTGATAAATATGAGGTGCAATTTTGCTGTTTATTTAGTTATTATCAAATTTGGTATCATGATTCTAATTACATATGGGCCACTCCATGGGAAAACCGGTGATAGTGACAGCATTTTCGATTTTGGGATTTTTACATGTTCATATAGTCCAACCTGTCTAGTTTTGCATGATATATATGTGGACTTCGTATGACACATATTGACGCCGTAATAGACGTCAATAATAGACGTGTGTTACTAATTGCTGAAATGACGTCAACGTCATTTTCATGATTTATGTTCGACGCTCAAACATTTACGTCATTTACAGCAAAGTTATCCTTAATTGTATCAAAATGGTTTGAGTACATTTTAAGTCATGCAGCGTATAACTTCACCTGTAAAACAGTACTACATGGAATGGTAGTGCACTTTAAATCACGGCGTTTTGAACAAGATGTTAGGGTCGTGTTGAAATAAAAGTACATGTATGACATGGTGTTGGTATTTCCTGTGCTGCGCGAACAATAATTATACGTATCAACATGATTATTTGAATGCCGTCGGGTGCATCGATTGCTTACAAACTTGGGAACAAATCCGGAAAATATATTCAATCTAGATCTACTATATCGAAGGAATTGAATCGCATATATTTAGATTCGGCTTTTCTTATAGTAATCGTTTAACGAGTACTTATTTCAAATGTATCAAATTTCCTCAAACCTGTGTGGTTTGAGATTATAGCGACTTCATAAAGATCTGAGATCAGTGTCCGAGATCATGTCGGTGCACTACCAATTATCAATTGACAACAGTCAAACCAACTCTTTAGTACTCTTGGTTGTTTGGATAGTACTACGAAAGCTCCGGTCTGTCTGTGTTGTATAACTGAAGTGTTGAATGACATTTAACAAATAACAACAACAAACTTGCATCACAATCAGAGTAGGCCTAGTTATATAAGTAAATTTAATTTAACAAATGATGATATTTGTTACCATTTTCTCTTATTTAAATTCAGATACGCAACATTCTGCTTTAATTTGTTATAATCAAACAACACTTGGTTCATTAGTGCAAGAAGACATGGCAGTTGGGATAAATAGATAACAACATGTTCAGGTGTGGTTTTGTCAAATAAAACATTCAGATCTGCATTATTCTGCATTCATGACAGCTGGTGTATATAGATAACAACATGTTCAGGTGTGTTTTTGTCAATTAAAATATTCATATATGCAATATTCTGCATTCGTGACAGCTGTGACAACACAAGTCGATGTGTCATGCAATACCAAACCAACCAACAGAGATTTTCAATCAATACCGATTTCATTTATATTTCATACTTAAGTTGGCTTTTAAAATTTCTTTCAAACTTACTCTCAGGAAGAATGTAAAACTGCTTGGACAAGGGCGACCTTGACCAGACTGAACAAATGCATAAGCTTATCAGGATTTCATTTGTCACAAATTCATGAAGATGATATTACCATATATATATAATATAGCATAACTCTACATCATGTCCTATGTCATGTACCATGTAACATCTTGATTTGGATGCAGAATAAATAACAACCACCAGGCAGATCTTTCATGTTGGCATCATGTAAAAGTGTACACCACCGCTGCAAGGCGGCTTTACATTGTATTGAAAAGAAATAAATACCCTTTACATTTACAGACAGTCAGTTGCCTAGAATGAATAATGGGTTGAATATTGCTAGAAAATCCTCATAGTAAAAACTACATGTTATCACCGTATACACAGAAGTATCGTTGAAAGTGCAATTATCAAACATGAATCACAGGATACAGCATAAACCAAACAACTGGTCAAGATCCTAGCTTACAAACCATTTTGATATAAGATCCATTTCTCCATGATCTCAATCTGAGAAAAGACTGGTCTATGCAATCGTGTAATTGGATTCAAACGTAAACTTCTCGAAAGCATTGATAACTATATCTCCAATGGTTGAAGTTAAGATCATACTGAGATACGCGGATTGATCTAGATCTACACTGGTTCAATATGCCACGAACGTTTGTTTTTTATCTGGTCAAATAATTGAAAAACGAAACTGAAAATGTGATAAATTGGCTTGTAATGTATTGTACCGTATGTATTTTTCATTTATACATAATCCATGTACATGTATGTAAGTCTATGAAAATTGAAACCCGATTGTTTAGGGCTTTCACGAATGAAACCCGCCTCTTAAACAGATTATACATATTATATATCTTCTATTATAAATGCAGATTGATGTAGTACATGTAGAATGGAACAAACATATTTCCAGGTCAGCCTCCTGCAAGTGCAACACCGGTTGAGAAATTATTTCATGATCAATATTTCTTACAAATCACGTATTAAAGCATTAACGCAATATAGTACTAATAGCACCGTTTATCTGGAGTCGGTATGTTGTGTACATAATAGATTGAGCTGTTTTCTACTGTCTATGATGTTTTCGACAAGTGTATATTAAGATCTACCCGCACATACATCACACATGAGCCAGGTGTATACTGTTTGTCAGAAGTATAACAAAGGGTTCTACATATACACCTAGATGCGGATTAAATTGTATGGATTTGCACGCTGATCTGTTTCTTTAACGCTCGCAAATGCATGAAGGTTTGTTTTCGTTAAGCAACGCTCAGTTATACATCTATTATTGAATAATAATGACACAAAACAATATGTTTTGTATCTGCAATTTCATCCGATTCACACGGTTTTATTTCATAGACTTTTGTTTTTCTATGACTTTAAGTTCAACACCTTATTGAGGGCGATATATTATATTTACTTTTCGCAGATGCAGATAAACTTTGTTCATACAGTCATGTATAACATCATAGCAGCGTTAAAATATATTCAGTATGTATTTAAATTGATAGTTGATGGCAATGAATAGGTATTATATACACACAAATTTCACATGATCAAACCAAAAAAAAAAAAGAACGAAAATGCGTATGTGTCAATTATAAAAACCATTTCAAGACAACCTCAGAAACATATTTTTAATTCTTAAACATAAATGGATCATTGAAAGGGGGAATATTCACACACTAAATAGTTATAAACATATTGATAGACAAATATATCTGTTTACTAATCTTACACGCTCGTGTTTGTTGGATGTTTTGAATTAATAATAAAGTCTTCTAATAAATTGGGCACAAATGATGTCAAACTTTGAGTGATGATTACGTAATTTCTTATGCTATGTCACTATCACCGGTTTTCTCATGGAGCGGCCCATATAATCTCATACCGATTAATTCCACCCAGAAAGAATCCGCGTAGCTCCCATGATGTGCAATACATTACGGGTGCCAGCATGTGCGCTGCACTAATGCGCACATGTTGCTTTTAATATCTGAACATCCGACATAAAGACTAAATGTATGCTATTCTCTGAATTGAGTTATTGGGTCCTTGTATCTAGAAGGACCTTCACACAAAAAAATCCCTCTATTAAACCTTCCTGCAAATGTTATTGTATAAAATAACTTGTTTGCTTAATCACAGCTCATTATTAAACCTCTCTCATTGACCTTCACAGGTCGGTTTACCCCACGTACCCATTTACATTTTCAGTACTCGCCATTAGCCATTTCCAATTACTGACTCGAGTCTACCTTACAACCTAAACAGTTATATATATAAAACCACAACGGTTCCCTTTATTAACTGTTTTGCTTGTATCTAAATTGTATTTACATGTAAAAGTCTCTCAAGGATGATCAGGTGCATGACTCATGTGGTCATTTTAAGGCCACTTTGGACACGCATCGGACCTGTGAATTGGGTACTTGGAGTACCGGTCAGACCCTACACTGATTGAGACAAGTAGGATTTACACTCCTCCCCAGTCGGTCACAAACAGCGAGCTCGTGGCCCCTTAATATGACCCTCCGGGGTCTTTTTTCTCCGAAAATGACCTGTTGGTTCTGCAACCGGTTAGAGTCAAGACCTCGCGACTGGCGAGACCTATCCCCCTTTCTTTATCTGACGAGGAGGCGGATAGATCAGGGTCAGTGCCCCTCTGATAGCGAGCCTTCTCTTGAGCCTACTCTTGAGCACTTGACTCCAAAGAAGGCCATTAATGAGGTCTTTTGGGTGATGTCTGCCTCCATCAAACTTTTTGGACGCCAAGGAGTTGACTGCGGAGGATTTTCATCCCCAGCTCTTGCTACCACAGGCTAATAATGTGGACAGGCTACTCGAACAGGTCCAGGCCACCAGGTTGCTCGACTCTTGCATGTCAGTGTGGAGCGTACCTTCTTCTTTGTCCAAGGAGAGTTTCCCGCTGAAGGTACCCGTCTTGAACGCTTCATCTATAGGCCTGACCGCCCCCCACTTCAGTAACAGTACCTCTGAAGGTGTTTGAGAAGTGGTAGGCCAGGGCGCGACTGGGCATCATGGTTTCGTTCCATAATGACCATTTCGCAGCAGCCCTGTCCCTTTTGCTCAAAGAGGAGAAGTTAACCAGTCAAGGCATTTCTAGAATTCTAGAAGCCTTGGAAAATGGAAACCGGCATCTGATGGCCCTAAATTTACAGAGCTACAGAGCTGTTTTTCTCTGAGAGTAGACGCGACATTAAGTAATGGATTCTGAACCAAAGCGTAGTGAACTCTGTGTTCATATGTGTCGCGACCCCTCTTATGGATCTCTTCGTCACCAGGGTGAACCATCAGCTTCCACTCTATGTGTCCCCGATGTACGATCCTACACCTTAGGTATTGGACGCACTGACCCTCAATTGGAACTTTTTGTTAGGGTATGCCCGTCCATTCTTGTTCCGATTGTCCTACAGAAGATCCTGCACTCTCAGCCTTGCAGGATACTGCTAAATTAGTGCTATTAGCGCCATTTTGGCCCCAGAGGTCATGGTTCATCGAATTTCTGGCCTGCCTATTGGCCCTGCCTCTATGTGTTCCTATTCAGGACGACATACTGTTCCAGCAACCAGGTCGGCGCCTACATCCCAACCCGCTATGCTACACCTATACGTTATCATGCGTTCAGTCGGAGAGAAAAACAAATCTGAGAGGGTTGCCCTTCGCATAGCCGAATATATACACGGCAGTCCACTAGAATCGTCTATGATTCAAAATGGACAGTTTTCTCAGATTGGTGTACTACAAGGTCGGTTAACCCAGAGTATCCCTCTATGACTTGTCTAGCCAATTTCTTTCTTTTTTTTCAAAGAAAAAGACCTTGCAGTCAGTACAATTGAATGGTATCGTTCGATGCTTTTAAATACGCTTAAGTTCAAAGTAGGGGAGAGAGTATTGGTTCTAATCCATTCCTCTCTGAGCTTATGCGTTCCTTTGAATAACAAAACGAGTTTAACTCCAAAATGGGTTCTTTTGTGTGTATTTTGCTCTCTTACAAAGTCCCTATACTAACTACTGTCTTCTGCTTCTTCAAAGTCTTTAACTTTAAAGACAGTTTGCCACTGCTCGCCGTAGAAACGAGCTTTATGCCCTCTCTGTAGAGATGGATTTTCTCAGATTTAATCAATCTGATGGGTCAGTTACCCTTATTTGTCAACCTTGTTTCTTAGCTAAACACCAGTTGCATTCTATTCAACCTAAGCCTATCACTGTTCCTAGCCTGTCTGCGAAATGTGGCCACTCAGACTTAGACAGGGTTCTGTGCCTTCTCAGTTCTACCTACATATAAATGTAACCCCTTTTCCCAATAAACCTATCATATACATTTATGTATTTGTAACTTGCCGGGATGTGTCGATACCGTCATGGTACAATGTGATATATGCACAAATTGGTTTCACAAATCTTGTGTTAATGCACCTGTGGATTTTTCGACAACAGATACGGACTTTAATTGTAACTTTTGTTAATTATTTGGCTATTATAATGATAAGATATGTGATTAAATTGGTAACAGCCTTCAAATACAAATTTGGTTTATACGACGGTAAAGAAAGGTTATGGGAATTAAGAAATTGTTTAAATAAGCAAATTCTCCTTTTCCCACAATGTTTTCAATATATGTTGCTTTTTACTGTTTACACAGTAAGAAAAAAACATTTAACTTATTTGTTATAGATTAGTATTATTGTTGTATATATATATAATTACTAGAAACAAATTAAGATTAAAAGTGTTGTATATATATATATATATATATACTTATTGTTTATTTGTACCCTACAGAATAGAATGTTGCATGGATCATTTGCCTCGTAGTATGGCACATGGAAAACTGTTGAAAGTTACAAAGTAGAAAATGAAGAGGCCAAACAATAACTAGAACCCATGACCCTTCAATCGATTGTAAAGGAGAGGATATAATTGAAGCAAAACCTATGGCTAGTTACTAGCAACCTATTATATTCTTGCAATGTTTTCAAATTTCGTCCGCTGCAGATGCGTCAAAAGACATTTACTTGTCGGAAAATCAATCCATCAATTCTCGTTATTGATATCTATAGATATGATATAAAGAGGAAAGTCGTTAAAACACTTTACAAAGAGATTCCATTTCAGCATGATCTCGATTTTTGGTTTAATCTATATCACTGATAAAAGCAATCAAACACATTATATATTTACAAAGAAAACCCCGGATATGATCATATGTAACAAATTATCAATTTGCCCATCTTTAATTAAACATTTTTTACAACAAATCATAGCGTCCGCAGATTTGCTCTATATTCTATAGCGTCCGCATTTTCCCTCTATATTGCATTTGTCCGCATTTTCCCTCTATAATGTATTTGTCCGCAGATCGCGTCCGCACTTTAGACCCTCCCCCCATACCGTTGTATTTATAAATAGAATTTGACGATCACGATTTCTCTGCAAATGTCTTACTCTCATTTTTAATGCATTTTATGACGCACATATTTGCTTTTTTAATTCTTTATACTATATTTATATGGCCGACAAGGCACAAAGAAAATATTTTCAATTCTGTTTTTATCTACATTTTCAATGCGTGATTGAAAATTCAAATACCGTATCTGGAGCTTAAATCGGAAATAGTTCTCCCTGTAGCAGTTCACTCATTGAGATTTATAAATCTCTCCGCGTTCATGTTTTAAAATACAATGTTTCATTTTATTTCCAAATTCTCTTTGAATATAAGAACCACATAAGAAAACAAAGACGATATAAATATATCATTATTTCAAATATCGTGATACATTTGAAAAGTAAGAGCAAGTATTGAGTACTACTTTCACGCGTATGAAATTTAGGGAATTTTCCATAAGACGTATGGCTTCAGAATTATAGCTATCTCTAAATTTGTTTGTTCCAAACAAATAAAAACCAGACGCTATTTGACGACTCTCCTCAACGGGTCATATTGGTATATATGAAATCAACCTAATGAGGCTACATTTCTAGTTTTTTGTTAAAAGATGCATATATGACTATATTACGTGTAGACGGATTTTGAAGGCTCTGGTGAAGCTGTGTGGATGTACAGCCTCGTCTGAGTCTTTATTGTACGCAGATGCAATAATGCTCCAGTTCCCTTGACGCAACTCAGATGCACGTTCATACAATTTCAAAACAAAGCCCCTATCTTGCTTAACCCTTTCTCACAAAACCAATCTACGTCATGCGACTTCAAAATTGTATCCCCAAAGATAAGGAACATTGCTATAAAGTAAAGTTCATTAATTCAACACAGTTGAACTATTTTGGCAAAAGTAGACATTTCTCACGACGAATTTCTCCTTTTGACAGAAAGATAATAATAGACGTTTTGTGCAGATACGCCAAGATGCGTTTTCAAGTGGAAAAGGGTTACTTCTTTAACATGATATAATCACAATGCCATTTTGAAATGTATACTATGTTTACCCTTACCTTGCTGTACGCGACTTAAATCTGTTCTGTACTGCACGGATTTAACTATTGCCAACTTGAGACGGATATGAAGTAGACAGCTTTTGAAATCATTTTTGCAAAAGGAGAAAGTGCTCACTATGAGCAATTTCTTCTTTTGCTTCAATGACTTCAGCTATTATAAATAATTGTACTTTACATACTGCGTCTGCAAGTGGTAAAGGGTATATACTTTTGTTACAGCAATAGGATTTGTTTTTTGCAACATTACACATTTCAGTGATAAACATTAAAGTGTCACTCACCGGTCAGTTGTAGTTGTCAGGCTATCGCTTTCTCAGTATACTTCTAGTGGGGTGGTTAATCTATCGGTTGTCGGGTACGTTCAGTTGTCTTCTGGTTTATATCCTGAGAATGCTTGGCTTGTAGTAATCTAAATACACGACTGTTCTGTATCAAGTACAAGAGCATCGAATGTGGTGGGTTCAGCGATGACGTCAGGAAAATCCCATCATGCAACAGTGAAAAGAACCAAATGGAATGCAATGTCACACAATGACAATAATCTAACTTTCATTACAACATTATGCCGTCGAATCAGATAAGATACATGCACAATCATATCTCTATTTGCATAAAAAACCTCTTAAAGTCGAGCAGCGATCGATCAGTTTGTTTCAACTAACTATATTAACGAAGAGATCGCAAGTTAGAACTTTCTCTACGATACAAAGGGACGCGAGTTAAAACCCCGACTCGGCTGTTGATTTATTCAGATGATTGGCAAGAGGTGAACGTACCTAGAATCATTTCTCTTCCATCATTAGTCAAGTATGTAGTCTACCTGGAAAGGTAGCCAGTTGCATGGAAGAAGTGAAATACATGGTTGAGGGAACTGGCCCCCGTGATATAACTGAAATAATGTTGACAACGGGGGGGGGGGGGGGGGGGCGGTATTCGGAGATTATTGAGGACGTCAACCTAATGGGGCTCAGCGTGTATCTTTCTACAGGATCCTCTCTGTTTGTTATACGAAGAACAAGTCCAGCGTGCTTTTTTCTACATGATCCTCTCTGTTTGTTACAAGAAGAACAAGATCAGCGTTTATCTTTCTCCATGATCATTTATGTTTGGTCCAACATGCACAAGATCAGCTTGCATATTTCTGCATGGTCCTCTCTGTTTAGTACAATATGGACAAGATCAGCTTGCATCTTTCTACATGATCCTCTCTGTATGTTACATCATGGACAAGATCAGCTTGCATCTTTCTACATGATCCTCTCTGTATGTTACAGCATGGACAAGATCAGCTTGCATCTTTCTACATGATCCTCTCTGTTAAGTATAACATGGACAAGATCAGCATGCATCTTTCTATATGATCCTCTCTGTTAAGAACAACATGGATAAGATCAGATTGCATATTTCTACATGATCCTCTCTGTGTGTTACAACATGGACAAGATCAGCGTGCATCTTTCTCCATGATCCTCTCCGTTTGTTACAAAGCGAACAAGATCAGGGTACAACTTTCTACAAGACCCTCTCTGATTGTTAAAATAAGAAATAGATCAGTTTGCATCTTTCTACAGGACCCTCTCTGATTCTTACAGGAAGAACAAGATCAGAGTGCATCTATATACAGGTTCCTCTCTGTTTGTTGTTAAAAGAGGAACAAGATAAGCAAGCATCTTTCTACATGATCCTCGCTGTTTGTTACAAGAAGAACAAGATCAGTGTGTATCTTTCTACAGGATCCTCTCTGTTTGTTACAAAAAGAACAAGATCAGGGTGCATCTTTATACATGGTCCTCTCTGCTTGATGCAAAAATAGTAAGATCAGGGTGCATCTTTCTACATTATCCTCTCTGTTTGTTACAAGAATAACAAGATCAGCTTGCATCTTTCTACAGGATCCTCTCTGTGTGTTACAAGTAGAACAAGATCAGCTTGCATCTTTCTATAGGATCCTTTCTTTTTGTTACAAGAAGAACAAGATCAGCTTGCATCTTTCTACAGGATCCTCTCTGTTTGTTACAAGAATAACAAGATCAGCTTGCATCTTTCCATAGGATCCTCTCTGTTTGTTACAAGAATAATAAGATCAGCGTGCATCTTTCTACAGGATCCTCTCTGTTTGTTACAAGAATAATAAGATCAGCTTGCATCTTTCTACAGGATCCTCTCTGTGTGTTACAAGTAGAACAAGATCAGCTTGCATCTTATACAAAGATGCAAGCTGATCTTGTTCTTCTTGTTACAAACAGAGAGGATCCTATAGAAAGATGCAAGCTAATCTTGTTCTTCTTGTATCTGTCCGCTTAAAGCATTATGAATATCGATAAGTTTATTTTATTTTCAGCTATCTGCTCTCTTTTCCCAATAGAAGATAGCTTTTCTGAAAAATCTTCTAGTTCATATTATTTTAATAATCTTAATTCACGTTTGATTATAAAAGATTTAGAAGTGGCGTCGTTTGGATCCGTTGGTTCATGTAGATTAATAATTGTATTTAGTTTAGAATCTTTCCAATGGTAGTCCACTAGGTCTTTCTTTTTTATATAATTGCTTAGGTCTACATCAAAATTTACGATTCCATCTATACTTTCTTCATCTTCTAATATTTCATTAAACAAACCCATTTATATTATGTCATAAGATTTATATTATATCTCCGATAAAAGTTCTCTTAAATAATTTCCTGTGTTCGTCTAGATAAAGAAAATCATATTGCATTCTTAAAGCGGAGTTTACTTCTCTTTTTGAAGGTAACTGGTGAACAATATAATGCGTACAATTTAATAGAATATCCTTCTTTGTTTTGTAGTAGGATTGGGTTACGGAACAATTTGTATGTCTGCTTCGAAAAAAAGTAATTATATCTTTCTGATTTTTCTCCCAAACAAAATCGTCAAATATTATCTTTTGTTTGTCTTGGTTATCCACATCATTGACATCTATTATTTTAAATTTCGAATAAAACATTATTTAATCTAAAGAAAATCTTTGCCTCTTCGCGATATCATCAAGGCAATCAATGAATATTTCGTATTTGGATTTCTTTTAAGTTTTGCGTACAAGAATACTCCATCATAATATATCAGTGGATTGAGAAACATGTGTATTAAAGTATTTGTCTTTCAAGAACCTGAACTTCCATAGATGTTGATTGTATTGACCTAATGACAAAAAGATATAATTGCAATAAAAAGGATTAAAATTTGTCAAAGGAATTATTACAAGAATTAACGGAATAAAGCGAATTGCCTATTGGTAAATTGTGTTTATGATTTGATTAGAGAATAAGAGTTAATTTGGTCCAAAGTCATGAATTTGATTTAATTATTTGAACAAACTTAGTGATTGTGTTGATTGATTGTTTGGGCCGAGCCCCGGTAGCTCAGTAGGTAGCGACGCGGGCTGTCAATCCAGGGATTGTGAGTTCGAATCCCGGCTCGGCCAACTTTCTTTCCGACGATTGACAAAAGTCAATGCGGCATGCGTCATTCGTCTTCCACCAATGGGCTAAGTCTATGTGGAAAAGCAGCCAGTTGCTTGGGAAGATTGTTGTGTGGAGTACTGGTGTGAGAAAACCAAGAAATGCATGAGTAGGCGAACTGGGAAATTGTTAAAAACGGCGTTAAGCCCCAATCAATCAATCAATCAATCAATCATACCACATTCTTTAAAAAATGGTAGTAATGGCCGCCCTCCTTGGCACTCAGGGTTGCGGGGTTACACTACGACTGGGTGGCTGGTGTCAGGATAAACGGACCAATAGTACTGGTAACTTACCAAGGAAGCGCCGTGATATAACTAAATAACTGTTGAAGGCGGCGTTATACACCATCCAATCAATCAACAACCACGAAGGTTTTAATGTTATATTGACTTGAAATTGGAACAATGAGTGTACATGAGTAACACGATTAATACAATTAATTATCTAAGCGTAAACAAGTAATTGTATTTAACTGTACGGACATACATTTTTTCATCCGTTGTGTTAATGTTTCGAGTCATATATCCCTTTTTAAATAAAGAAGTTTTAAGAAAGAGGTGAAGTGGCATTTTCATGACTTAAATGTCTTTTAATGAAGGAACGGAAGCGAAAACATTTTATTTTATTTGAAAAATGCAAACTTTGTATGTTACAAACGCATAATGATATTGATATTTAAATAAAAAATAAAAGCACTGAAGGTGCTGTGGGACGGTATCGCTTGATAATTGGAAAAGCTGACAACCTTTGTGCAGTTTTCTTGGGGAAATAACAACACAGTTTCATAATTGCAAATTATGTAATCTATAAAGGCTGACATTCTTCCAGTTTAAACATTTATTTTTAAAATGTGTTTCCTTTTTTTCCGCATATCTTCAATGGAACACATGAATGGTAGACATAGATAGCCTTAAGTATATGTGATAATATTATTAAAGATACAGGACATGTTCCAATGATGTATTGACCAGTCTGAAGAAGTAATTAGCGATATACCGGATAGTAGTATACATGGACATTTTGAAGGTATTTTCAAACCCACTGAACGTGCTCATCTTGAATGATAATGTCTTAACAGAGCCATTAAATGAACTAAAATGAGTACATGTGTATTCGTGAATGAAAATATGAAACAAAAAACTATTTTATGATAAAGGCAAACGATGTAGGTACATGTAGCATTGTTTGTCTGAAAATAAGAAATAAATGACAAAAACATAACAGAAATGTACTTAATCTGTCTTTGGATTTGTTTGCTTTGCAACAGAGCAGAATATATGTGAGCAATAAGTACTGAACACACTGTGACAAAGGGAGTAATTGCCCGTCCTGCTTTCAGAGGTCGTTTTGTTTGTATTGTTGGGTGTTTTAGGCCGTTTTCCACATCATTCGAGTCATACCACCCCGTCAGTTCACACACTCGTGATCCCTGGGTGAATCAACCCAGCTATGCAATAGACCTGAACACATTGTGGCAAGAGAAGCAATTGCCCGCCATGCTTTAAAATGTCGTTTTGTTTGCATTGTATGGGTTTTGATCTTGGAAGCGAGTTGTTGCATGACTAAATAAGTGTGGAAAGTGGCGTAAAACATCGGCATGTGGGAAAGGGTGAGTTTGTGTTCACTGGTCTTCGCACCTCTGCAGGCTAAATCCCTTTCGGCGGTACAGTGAACGATTTTCCCATAACCCCGTTCCCACATGCATACACTCCCTATAAATGAACTATCGAAAACATTGTGATAAAAACAGCCATTGCTCATCATGTTTTCAAAGGTCGTTTTGCTTGCATTGTTGGGGTTTTAGGCCGTTTTCAACAGCATGTATGCCCAATCGACATCACAGTGCACATACTCGTGTTTTGGGGTGATTCTACCCAGCTAGGCAATAGGACTGAAAACAGTGTGGTAAGAGGGGCCATTGCTCATCATGTTTTCAAAGGTCGTTTTAATTGCGTTGTTGGTTGTTTTAGGCCGTTTTCAACAGCATTTATGTCCAATACACCTCACTGCTCACACATACATGCTTCCTGGTTGAATCAACCCATCTACGCGATAGGACTGACAACAGTGTGGTATAAGGAGCCATTGCTCATCATGTTTTCAAAGGTCAATGTGATTGCATTGTTGGGGTTTATAGGCCGTTTTCAACAGCATTCATGTTCAATCACTCTCACAGTTCACAAACCCATGGGACCTGGGAGAATCAACCCACCCAGCTATGCGTTAGGACTGAAAACAGTGTGGAAAGAAGAGCCATTGCTAATCATGATTTCAAAGGTCATTTTGTTTGTATTGTTGGGTGTTTTACGCCGGTTTCAACAACATCATATATGTCACATCACCCGCACTGTTCACATACTCATGCGTCCTGGGTGATTCGATCCAGCTACTCAATAGTACTGAACACACTGTGACAAAGGGAGCAATTGCCCGCCCTGCTTTCAGAGGTCGTTTTGTTTGTATTGTTGGGTGTTTTAGGCCGTTTTCAACATCATTCCAGTCATACCACCCCGTCAGTTCACACACTCGTGATCCCTGGGTGAATCAACCCAGCTATGCAATAGACCTGAACACATTGTGGCAAGAGAAGAAGCAATTGCCCGCCATGCTTTAAAATGTCGTTTTGTTTGCACATGCTCATGTTTTTTTAGTGATTCTACCCAGCTAGGCAATAGGACTGAAAACAGTGTGGTAAAAGGAGCCGTTGCTCATCATGTTTTCAAAGGTCGTTTTGATTGCGTTGTTGGTTGTTTTACGCCGTTTTCAACATCATATATGTCAAATCACACGCACTGTTCACATACTCATGCGTCCAGGGTGATTCAACCCAGGTATTCAATAGTACTGAACACACTGTGACAAAGGGAGCAATTGCCAGTCCTGCTTTCAGAGGTCGTTTCGTTGGTATTGTTGGGTGTTTTAGGCCGTTTTCCACATCATTCGAGTCATACCACCCCGTCAGTTCACACACTCGTGATCCCTGGGTGAATCAACCCAGCTATGCAATAGACCTGAACACATTGTGGCAAGAGAAGCAATTGCCCGCCATGCTTTAAAATGTCGTTTTGTTTGCATTGTATGGGTTTTGATCTTGGAAGCGAGTTGTTGCATGACTAAATAAGTGTGGAAAGTGGCGTAAAACATCGGCATGTGGGAAAGGGTGAGTTTGTGTTCACTGGTCTTCGCACCTCTGCAGGCTAAATCCCTTTCGGCGGTACAGTGAACGATTTTCCCATAACCCCGTTCCCACATGCATACACTCCCTATAAATGAACTATCGAAAACATTGTGATAAAAGCAGCCATTGCTCATCATGTTTTCAAAGGTCGTTTTGCTTGCATTGTGGGGTTTTAGGCCGTTTTCAACAGCATGTATGCCCAATCGACATCACAGTGCACATACTCGTGTTTTTGGGTGATTCTACCCAGCTAGGCAATAGGACTGAAAACAGTGTGGTAAGAGGGGCCATTGCTCATCATGTTTTCAAAGGTCGTTTTAATTGCGTTGTTGGTTGTTTTAGGCCGTTTTCAACAGCATTTATGTCCAATACACCTCACTGCTCACACATACATGCTTCCTGGTTGAATCAACCCATCTACGCGATAGGACTGACAACAGTGTGGTATAAGGAGCCATTGCTCATCATGTTTTCAAAGGTCAATGTGATTGCATTGTTGGGGTTTATAGGCCGTTTTCAACAGCATTCATGTTCAATCACTCTCACAGTTCACAAACCCATGGGACCTGGGAGAATCAACCCACCCAGCTATGCGTTAGGACTGAAAACAGTGTGGAAAGAAGAGCCATTGCTAATCATGATTTCAAAGGTCATTTTGTTTGTATTGTTGGGTGTTTTACGCCGGTTTCAACAACATCATATATGTCACATCACCCGCACTGTTCACATACTCATGCGTCCTGGGTGATTCGATCCAGCTACTCAATAGTACTGAACACACTGTGACAAAGGGAGCAATTGCCCGCCCTGCTTTCAGAGGTCGTTTTGTTTGTATTGTTGGGTGTTTTAGGCCGTTTTCAACATCATTCCAGTCATACCACCCCGTCAGTTCACACACTCGTGATCCCTGGGTGAATTAACCCAGCTATGCAATAGACCTGAACACATTGTGGCAAGAGAAGAAGCAATTGCCCGCTATGCTTTAAAATGTCGTTTTGTTTGCACATGCTCATGTTTTTTTAGTGATTCTACCCAGCTAGGCAATAGGACTGAAAACAGTGTGGTAAAAGGAGCCGTTGCTCATCATGTTTTCAAAGGTCGTTTTGATTGCGTTGTTGGTTGTTTTACGCCGTTTTCAACATCATATATGTCAAATCACACGCACTGTTCACATACTCATGCGTCCAGGGTGATTCAACCCAGGTATTCAATAGTACTGAACACACTGTGACAAAGGGAGCAATTGCCAGTCCTGCTTTCAGAGGTCGTTTCGTTGGTATTGTTGGGTGTTTTAGGCCGTTTTCCACATCATTCGAGTCATACCACCCCGTCAGTTCACACACTCGTGATCCCTGGGTGAATCAACCCAGCTATGCAATAGACCTGAACACATTGTGGCAAGAGAAGCAATTGCCCGCCATGCTTTAAAATGTCGTTTTGTTTGCATTGTATGGGTTTTGATCTTGGAAGCGAGTTGTTGCATGACTAAATAAGTGTGGAAAGTGGCGTAAAACATCGGCATGTGGGAAAGGGTGAGTTTGTGTTCACTGGTCTTCGCACCTCTGCAGGCTAAATCCCTTTCGGCGGTACAGTGAACGATTTTCCCATAACCCCGTTCCCACATGCATACACTCCCTATAAATGAACTATCGAAAACATTGTGATAAAAGCAGCCATTGCTCATCATGTTTTCAAAGGTCGTTTTGCTTGCATTGTTGGGGTTTTAGGCCGTTTTCAACAGCATGTATGCCCAATCGACATCACAGTGCACATACTCGTGTTTTTGGGTGATTCTACCCAGCTAGGCAATAGGACTGAAAACAGTGTGGTAAGAGGGGCCATTGCTCATCATGTTTTCAAAGGTCGTTTTAATTGCGTTGTTGGTTGTTTTAGGCCGTTTTCAACAGCATTTATGTCCAATACACCTCACTGCTCACACACACATGCTTCCTGGGTGAATCAACCCATCTACGCGATAGGACTGACAACAGTGTGGTATAAGGAGCCATTGCTCATCATGTTTTCAAAGGTCAATGTGATTGCATTGTTGTTGTTTATAGGCCGTTTTCAACAGCATTTATGTTCAATCACTCTCACAGTTCACAAACCCATGGGACCTGGGAGAATCAACCCACCCAGCTATGCGTTAGGACTGAAAACAGTGTGGAAAGAAGAGCCATTGCTAATCATGATTTCAAAGGTCATTTTGTTTGTATTGTTGGGTGTTTTACGCCGGTTTCAACAACATCATATATGTCACATCACCCGCACTGTTCACATACTCATGCGTCCTGGGTGATTCGATCCAGCTACTCAATAGTACTGAACACACTGTGACAAAGGGAGCAATTGCCCGCCCTGCTTTCAGAGGTCGTTTTGTTTGTATTGTTGGGTGTTTTAGGCCGTTTTCAACATCATTCCAGTCATACCACCCCGTCAGTTCACACACTCGTGATCCCTGGGTGAATCAACCCAGCTATGCAATAGACCTGAACACATTGTGGCAAGAGAAGAAGCAATTGCCCGCCATGCTTTAAAATGTCGTTTTGTTTGCACATGCTCATGTTTTTTTAGTGATTCTACCCAGCTAGGCAATAGGACTGAAAACAGTGTGGTAAAAGGAGCCGTTGCTCATCATGTTTTCAAAGGTCGTTTTGATTGCGTTGTTGGTTGTTTTACGCCGTTTTCAACATCATATATGTCAAATCACACGCACTGTTCACATACTCATGCGTCCAGGGTGATTCAACCCAGGTATTCAATAGTACTGAACACACTGTGACAAAGGGAGCAATTGCCCGTCCTGCTTTCAGAGGTCGTTTCGTTGGTATTGTTGGGTGTTTTAGGCCGTTTTCCACATCATTCGAGTCATACCACCCCGTCAGTTCACACACTCGTGATCCCTGGGTGAATCAACCCAGCTATGCAATAGACCTGAACACATTGTGGCAAGAGAAGCAATTGCCCGCCATGCTTTAAAATGTCGTTTTGTTTGCATTGTATGGGTTTTGATCTTGGAAGCGAGTTGTTGCATGACTAAATAAGTGTGGAAAGTGGCGTAAAACATCGGCATGTGGGAAAGGGTGAGTTTGTGTTCACTGGTCTTCGCACCTCTGCAGGCTAAATCCCTTTCGGCGGTACAGTGAACGATTTTCCCATAACCCCGTTCCCACATGCATACACTCCCTATAAATGAACTATCGAAAACATTGTGATAAAAACAGCCATTGCTCATCATGTTTTCAAAGGTCGTTTTGCTTGCATTGTGGGGTTTTAGGCCGTTTTCAACAGCATGTATGCCCAATCGACATCACAGTGCACATACTCGTGTTTTGGGGTGATTCTACCCAGCTAGGCAATAGGACTGAAAACAGTGTGGTAAGAGGGGCCATTGCTCATCATGTTTTCAAAGGTCGTTTTAATTGCGTTGTTGGTTGTTTTAGGCCGTTTTCAACAGCATTTATGTCCAATACACCTCACTGCTCACACACACATGCTTCCTGGGTGAATCAACCCATCTACGCGATAGGACTGACAACAGTGTGGTATAAGGAGCCATTGCTCATCATGTTTTCAAAGGTCAATGTGATTGCATTGTTGTTGTTTATAGGCCGTTTTCAACAGCATTCATGTTCAATCACTCTCACAGTTCACAAACCCATGGGACCTGGGAGAATCAACCCACCCAGCTATGCGTTAGGACTGAAAACAGTGTGGAAAGAAGAGCCATTGCTAATCATGATTTCAAAGGTCATTTTGTTTGTATTGTTGGGTGTTTTACGCCGGTTTCAACAACATCATATATGTCACATCACCCGCACTGTTCACATACTCATGCGTCCTGGGTGATTCGATCCAGCTACTCAATAGTACTGAACACACTGTGACAAAGGGAGCAATTGCCCGCCCTGCTTTCAGAGGTCGTTTTGTTTGTATTGTTGGGTGTTTTAGGCCGTTTTCAACATCATTCCAGTCATACCCCCCCCCCCCCCCTCCCGTCCGTTCACAAACTCGTGATCCCTGGGTGAATCAACCCAGCTATGCAATAGACCTGAAGACATTGTGGCAAGAGAAGAAGCAATTGCCCGCTATGCTTTAAAATGTCGTTTTGTTTGCACATGCTCATGTTTAATTAGTGATTCTACCCAGCTAGGCAATAGGACTGAAAACAGTGTGGTAAAAGGAGCCATTGCTCATCATGTTTTCAAAGGTCGTTTTGATTGCGTTGTTGGTTGTTTTACGCCGTTTTCAACATCATATATGTCAAATCACACGCACTGTTCACATACTCATGCGTCCAGGGTGATTCAACCCAGCTACTCAATAGTACTGAACTCACTGTGACAAAGGGAGCAATTGCCCGTCCTGCTTTCAGAGGTCGTTTCGTTGGTATTGTTGGGTGTTTTAGGCCGTTTTCCACATCATTCGAGTCATACCACCCCGTCAGTTCACACACTCGTGATCCCTGGGTGAATCAACCCAGCTATGCAATAGACCTGAACACATTGTGGCAAGAGAAGCAATTGCCCGCCATGCTTTAAAATGTCGTTTTGTTTGCATTGTATGGGTTTTGATCTTGGAAGCGAGTTGTTGCATGACTAAATATGTGTGGAAAGTGGCGTAAAACATCGGCATGTGGAAAGGGTGAGTTTGTGTTCACTGGTCTTCGCACCTATGCAGGCTAAATCCCTTTCGGCGGTACAGTGAACGATTTTCCCATAACCCCGTTCCCACATGCATACACTCCCTATAAATGAACTATCGAAAACATTGTGATAAAAACAGCCATTGCTCATCATGTTTTCAAAGGTCGTTTTGCTTGCATTGTTGGTGTTTTAGGCCGTTTTCAACAGCACGTATGCCCAATCGACATCACAGTGCACATACTCGTGTTTTTGGGTGATTCTACCCAGCTAGGCAATAGGACTGAAAACAGTGTGGTAAGAGGGGCCATTGCTCATCATGTTTTCAAAGGTCGTTTTAATTGCGTTGTTGGTTGTTTTAGGCCGTTTTCAACAGCATTTATGTCCAATACACCTCACTGCTCACACACACATGCTTCCTGGGTGAATCAACCCATCTACGCGATAGGACTGACAACAGTGTGGTATAAGGAGCCATTGCTCATCATGTTTTCAAAGGTCAATGTGATTGCATTGTTGGGGTTTATAGGCCGTTTTCAACAGCATTCATGTTCAATCACTCTCACAGTTCACAAACCCATGGGACCTGGGAGAATCAACCCACCCAGCTATGCGTTAGGACTGAAAACAGTGTGGAAAGAAGAGCCATTGCTAATCATGATTTCAAAGGTCATTTTGTTTGTTTTGTTGGGTGTTTTACGCCGGTTTCAACAACATCATATATGTCACATCACCCGCACTGTTCACATACTCATGCGTCCTGGGTGATTCGATCCAGCTACTCAATAGTACTGAACACACTGTGACAAAGGGAGCAATTGCCCGCCCTGCTTTCAGAGGTCGTTTTGTTTGTATTGTTGGGTGTTTTAGGCCGTTTTCAACATCATTCCAGTCATACCACCCCGTCAGTTCACACACTCGTGATCCCTGGGTGAATCAACCCAGCTATGCAATAGACCTGAACACATTGTGGCAAGAGAAGAAACAATTGCCCGCCATGCTTTAAAATGTCGTTTTGTTTGCACATGCTCATGTTTTTTTAGTGATTCTACCCAGCTAGGCAATAGGACTGAAAACAGTGTGGTAAAAGGAGCCGTTGCTCAACATGTTTTCAAAGGTCGTTTTGATTGCGTTGTTGGTTGTTTTACGCCGTTTTCAACATCATATATGTCTAATCACACGCACTGTTCACATACTCATGCGTCCAGGGTGATTCAACCCAGCTACTCAATAGTACTGAACACACTGTGACAAAGGGAGCAATTGCCCGTCCTGCTTTCAGAGGTCGTTTCGTTGGTATTGTTGGGTGTTTTAGGCCGTTTTCCACATCATTCGAGTCATACCACCTCGTCAGTTCACACACTCGTGATCCCTGGGTGAATCAACCCAGCTATGCAATAGACCTGAACACATTGTGGCAAGAGAAGCAATTGCCCGCCATGCTTTAAAATGTCGTTTTGTTTGCATTGTATGGGTTTTGATCTTGGAAGCGAGTTGTTGCATGACTAAATAAGTGTGAAAAGTGGCGTAAAACATCGGCATGTGGGAAAGGGTGAGTTTGTGTTCACTGGTCTTCGCACCTCTGCAGGCTAAATCCCTTTCGGCGGTACAGTGAACGATTTTCCCATAACCCCGTTCCCACATGCATACACTCCCTATAAATGAACTATCGAAAACATTGTGATAAAAACAGCCATTGCTCATCATGTTTTCAAAGGTCGTTTTGCTTGCATTGTTGGGGTTTTAGGCCGTTTTCAACAGCATGTATGCCCAATCGACATCACAGTGCACATACTCGTGTTTTTGGGTGATTCTACCCAGCTAGGCAATAGGACTGAAAACAGTGTGGTAAGAGGGGCCATTGCTCATCATGTTTTCAAAGGTCGTTTTAATTGCGTTGTTGGTTGTTTTAGGCCGTTTTCAACAGCATTTATGTCCAATACACCTCACTGCTCACACACACATGCTTCCTGGGTGAATCAACCCATCTACGCGATAGGACTGACAACAGTGTGGTATAAGGAGCCATTGCTCATCATGTTTTCAAAGGTCAATGTGATTGCATTGTTGTTGTTTATAGGCCGTTTTCAACAGCATTCATGTTCAATCACTCTCACAGTTCACAAACCCATGGTACCTGGGAGAATCAACCCACCCAGCTATGCGTTAGGACTGAAAACAGTGTGGAAAGAAGAGCCATTGCTAATCATGATTTCAAAGGTCATTTTGTTTGTATTGTTGGGTGTTTTACGCCGGTTTCAACAACATCATATATGTCACATCACCCGCACTGTTCACATACTCATGTGTCCTGGGTGATTCGATCCAGCTACTCAATAGTACTGAACACACTGTAACATAGGGAGCAATTGCTCGCCCTGCTTTCAGAGGTCGTTTTGTTTGTATTGTTGGGTGTTTTAGGCCGTTTTCAACATCATTCCAGTCATACCACCCCGTCAGTTCACACACTCGTGATCCCTGGGTGAATCAACCCAGCTATGCAATAGACCTGAACACATTGTGGCAAGAGAAGAAGCAATTGCCCGCCATACTTTAAAATGTCGTTTTGTTTGCACATGCTCATGTTTTTTTTAGTGATTCTACCCAGCTAGGCAATAGGACTGAAAACAGTGTGGTAAAAGGAGCCATTGCTCATCATGTTTTCAAAGGTCGTTTTGATTGCGATGTTGGTTTTTTTACACCGTTTTCAACATCATATATGTCAAATCACACGCACTGTTCACATACTCATGCGTCCAGGGTGATTCAACCCAGCTACTCAATAGTACTGAACACACTGTGACAAAGGGAGCAATTGCCCGTCCTGCTTTCAGAGGTCGTTTCGTTGGTATTGTTGGGTGTTTTAGGCCGTTTTCCACATCATTCGAGTCATACCACCCCGTCAGTTCACACACTCGTGATCCCTGGGTGAATCAACCCAGCTATGCAATAGACCTGAACACATTGTGGCAAGAGAAGCAATTGCCCGCCATGCTTTAAAATGTCGTTTTGTTTGCATTGTATGGGTTTTGATCTTGGAAGCGAGTTGTTGCATGACTAAATATGTGTGGAAAGTGGCGTAAAACATCGGCATGTGGGAAAGGGTGAGTTTGTGTTCACTGGTCTTCGCACCTCTGCAGGCTAAATCCCTTTCGGCGGTACAGTGAACGATTTTCCCAGAACCCCGTTCCCACATGCATACACTCCCTATAAATGAACTATCGAAAACATTTTGATAAAAACAGCCATTGCTCATCATGTTTTCAAATGTCGTTTTGCTTTCATTGTTGGGGTTTTAGGCCGTTTTCAACAGCATGTATGCCCAATCGACATCACAGTGCACATACTCGTGTTTTTGGGTGATTCTACCCAGCTAGGCAATAGGACTGAAAACAGTGTGGTAAGAGGGGCCATTGCTCATCATGTTTTCAAAGGTCGTTTTAATTGCGTTGTTGGTTGTTTTAGGCCGTTTTCAACAGCATTTATGTCCAATACACCTCACTGCTCACACACACATGCTTCCTGGGTGAATCAACCCATCTACGCGATAGGACTGACAACAGTGTGGTATAAGGAGCCATTGCTCATCATGTTTTCAAAGGTCAATGTGATTGCATTGTTGGGGTTTATAGGCCGTTTTCAACAGCATTCATGTTCAATCACTCTCACAGTTCACAAACCCATGGGACCTGGGAGAATCAACCCACCCAGCTATGCGTTAGGACTGAAAACAGTGTGGAAAGAAGAGCCATTGCTAATCATGATTTCAAAGGTCATTTTGTTTGTATTGTTGGGTGTTTTACGCCGGTTTCAACAACATCATATATGTCACATCACCCGCACTGTTCACATACTCATGCGTCCTGGGTGATTCGATCCAGCTACTCAATAGTACTGAACACACTGTGACAAAGGGAGCAATTGCCCGCCCTGCTTTCAGAGGTCGTTTTGTTTGTATTGTTGGGTGTTTTAGGCCGTTTTCAACATCATTCCAGTCCTACCACCCCGTCAGTTCACACACTCGTGATCCCTGGGTGAATCAACCCAGCTATGCAATAGACCTGAACACATTGTGGCAAGAGAAGAAACAATTGCCCGCCATGCTTTAAAATGTCGTTTTGTTTGCACATGCTCATGTTTTTTTAGTGATTCTACCCAGCTAGGCAATAGGACTGAAAACAGTGTGGTAAAAGGAGCCGTTGCTCATCATGTTTTCAAAGGTCGTTTTGATTGCGTTGTTGGTTGTTTTACGCCGTTTTCAACATCATATATGTCTAATCACACGCACTGTTCACATACTCATGCGTCCAGGGTGATTCAACCCAGCTACTCAATAGTACTGAACACACTGTGACAAAGGGAGCAATTGCCCGTCCTGCTTTCAGAGGTCGTTTCGTTGGTATTGTTGGGTGTTTTAGGCCGTTTTCCACATCATTCGAGTCATACCACCTCGTCAGTTCACACACTCGTGATCCCTGGGTGAATCAACCCAGCTATGCAATAGACCTGAACACATTGTGGCAAGAGAAGAAGCAATTGCCCGCCATGCTTTAAAATGTCGTTTTGTTTGCACATGCTCATGTTTTTTTAGTGATTCTACCCAGCTAGGCAATAGGACTGAAAACAGTGTGGTAAAAGGAGCCATTGCTCATCATGTTTTCAAAGGTCGTTTTGATTGCGTTGTTGGTTGTTTTACGCCGTTTTCAACATCATATATGTCTAATCACACGCACTGTTCACATACTCATGCGTCCAGGGTGATTCAACCCAGCTACTCAATAGTACTGAACACACTGTGACAAAGGGAGCAATTGCCCGTCCTGCTTTCAGAGGTCGTTTCGTTGGTATTGTTGTGTGTTTTAGGCCGTTTTCCACATCATTCGAGTCATACCACCCCGTCAGTTCACACACTCGTGATCCCTGGGTGAATCAACCCAGCTATGCAATAGACCTGAACACATTGTGGCAAGAGAAGCAAAATAGAATCATAAACATTTAAAGTGCATATGCTAGGTTATATAAAATTTGAAAAATGTTTTCATTTTATATCCAACTTTTTATAATATTGCTGAACTATTAAACTCTTTTAATGCCGAATTTCACAAAGCCGACCATTTCGTTTGTCCTACAACAGGAAATGTGGTAAAATTTAATGTATAATATGCAAACAATGTAGATCTCAGTAGGGACAGCTCGTAACGAGTTATCTAACCTGAATCTGCATTATTTGCAAAAACCTTTAACTACCTTTGGCAGCTAAAGAGTTAAACGTTACGACGAATATCGGTAGGATTATTGAACAAGTACAAAACAAACAAATAAGATAAAGTAATATCATGAACTAGTGTGTTAAGTGTGTTGTATTTAAAAAGCTAAACTAACATTTGCATACATTTATTGAAGGAAACATTCCTCTATATGTATATCATACATTGCCGGAATATAGAATTGGTGATAAGTTAATTTTTTAAATAACAACTTTTGCCATTTTTCAAGTTTGTTTAGATCCATAAACAAACTTCAACAATGACGATGGGTTTTAATTCGAGCATTCTATATTGGAGCCAAATACAATATTTAAAAGTAATAATAAAAATAACCCACTGGATGCCTTAAATAAATTACCACCAACAAAATTTGACTCTGTTACTTCACTCTCTATTTGCAAACAATATATTGCAAGAAACCCAACATTTCAAATTGGGTATTTCATAACTTTAATTTTGATTTCATCAATTAACAAGATCAAAATAAAAAAAAAAGAGTTTTCGACATAAGGATACTTAACCCAAATATGTTGTTATATTACGGCTATATACAATCTCTACTGGATGCCTCTCTAAAGAACGAACCAATATAAATAGTTTATTTCGTTTCCGCTGGATGCATTTAAACAAGCAACTTTTCATTGATTTAAACACTTAAACCGATTTGTCAAAAGGTATATTATGCAGCTACGCCGACAAAAGGTAAGACTATGTTTATCCGGATGTCAGTAATCGGAACTACTCGACTTAACTCGTAAACTGAAAATATGCCTGTAAAAGACGAGTGTGGTTCATCACGCTAGAGGCCAAATAATGAAATCACTGATTTATCCTTCTGATTGTATTAGTTACGGCCATTGCCACGGAAAACACTTCATTGGTAGACACATCATGTTACGCCTCAGTAGCGTTTTGATAACACACACGGCAGTGCAAAAAGGAAAAATAGTTTGAGTAAGCGATATCTCAGTTTTCCATTTTATATGTGTTTTAGGTTTTAATCCTAATTAGCCATCTGATCATGGTCATGCAAAAGTGTACAAAATTACTTTCCTGATCTCTCTGTCCATCTGTTTAGTCTAATCAGAATCTAAAAGTCTAACGACTTTCCTTATCATGCATTCATCACTGGACAGTAACACAATGATACAATTTGTAGCTACGTCACATTGGCTTAGTTCCCTCACAGATAATCGATTAAACAACAAGGAGGAGAGGACAACGATGGATATTGTTTTTATTTAGTTTGGGTAAATCGGCGTTAAAAACAATTGTCAGTTTTCGATCTTACGTCAATTTACCTCTTCGGCAAAGTACACTGATTACTGATTTCCGCTTCCACGGACGCTATTAATTCCTCTTGATAACATATAGTTCAATTAACGAAATGAATAATTATAGCAGGATTACAATATATAATTTAATATACCACGAAAACTGACCTCCAATATAAATAGAACAAGGATGTTGTTAATGCATGCTGATTAAACAAAATCAAACGTCTTTTCGTGAAATATTTTATCCCATCAGCGGAAACCAGATTCACTAGCTTTATTGTGAGTATCATATTTTATTGAAAGATTACTGAGATTTGAAATAACGAGTTTAGTCGAGCTCATCCGAATTAATTAACGATGAGAAAACGCCATGTTTATGAGAGAAATTTCACTTTGGGGAGTTATCTTCTCCTGGGGCGGTGCATTTATTTGGAGAAAATGGTACGGAGTACGTTCCCGCATAAATATACGAAATCCTCGCTCGTACATTAAACGAATTGCACGAAGTTGCTTGGCCACGTCCACATTTCCCCAGTATGGTTTCTTTTCGTTCGCATACATGTGACCAAGATGTACTTCTATCAGGATCTGTTTAATTTGTCGGTAAACTCCGGTCTCGAACATATTTGGCAAAGTATCCCATTCGCTCCCATCGATATCGATTTTAACGATGTCGATGATTTTCTATGAATAGAAAAATGTGCAATCCTTTATACAATGGAAACTTGTTTTCATCAGCAACTTCAAATATCAGTTGTGTGTAACTTGATAACAAACTGCATTAGAAACCAGTTAATATTCAGAACAGCATTATCAAATTTAGTACCGTATTTGCCTTATTCAAATCTGTCGTGTTGTTTTTGCGAATAACATGTTGCGCCTGAATTGTAAGATCGTGAATCGGGCTCGAATTAAGTGCATGTTCTTGGAATCAAAGTTTACGAGACCGACAGGTTGGGAGAAAGTCCTTTATTCATTAAAGGTAGTCTATTTCAAGAAAGTTGCTAAAACTATAAAGTTATACTCACATTTTCGTGATTGTTATCTTTAAATATGCTTTGCATTGTTTTCATCCTCCATCCGTTGCGCGTTGTGAAATCTTTCCCAGCCAGTCCTACTTTGAAAAACTTTATCCCATTTGGTATCTTTATACCTGTAGGATCCTTACTGCGAATGCAAAGGAAATAAGAGAATACAATAGGTAACTTGGTCAGAACACAAATCTTTAGGACTTTTACTTGCAGTTCGACCGTGATTTAGTAATAGCTATTAATTTCAAAAGATTTCTTTTGAATAGGAAATCAAAATTAGTAATGACACATCCAGAAATCAAAGACAACCAATGCGATATAACAAAGCAATAATTCAGTCAAAAATAGGAAACTCGAAGAAGACCAACCAGAAGTAGGTGTTCATGATGATGATGATGATAATGATGATCAATCCCAATAAGATCTAGAAAAAGGAAAGGATTTAGATGATGAGAATTATGATGATGATGATGGTGATGATGATAATAATGATGATGATGATAATGGGAATGAAGAATATGATCATGGTAATTGTGATGATGATGATGATGATGAGCTAAATAATTATGATTATGATAATGATGATGATGATGATCATAATGATGATGATAATGATGTAATTATGATGACAATAATGATGATGATGTATAATAATGAGGAGGAAGAGGATGATAATGATGATGATAATGATGGCGACGATGGTGAGATGATAATTGTTTTGATGATGATGACAATGACTCCGCTGCTGCTGCTGATGATGTTGATGATTATCATGATGACTCACGTTGGGTCATAGGTATACACATCACAGCCAAGGTACTTGTGTGCTGACTCATCAAAATCAAACTTGAATTTAGAACTGAAACAAAATAATTTAACAAATTAATAATCTCAACGATACGAAACACATGTATGTTTAATAACACAATATCAAGTTTATATCTTTCAGGGGAAATACGTTATTTTGCAGTGTGCGTGTTTGTGCAATACGAATTTGTTAACTGACCAAGTATCACTAAAAGAAAGGGGTGTCTTTCTGTCAGACAGAGTGTCTATCGGAGTGCTAATGTCCTCAGATAGGATCATTTAAAATACCGATTACGTTTTTGGGCAGGCAAATAAAAAAAAAACTAAAAGTGGTCAGTAACAGTGTATTAGCAATTAAAAGATGGCGTTTCAAGTGGAAATGAAAAAGTATCCATTCGGAATATGCAAACATGCATTCGATTTTTAATTGTCAATCTCTAAAAGTAGACTTGTTTGTGGCGTTCTGCTTTTGGAAATTTCCTGACAGTATACTATGGATTTATCAAGATCTACCTAACTAAATGCTTATTGTTATGTGCAACCCGGCCATGTCTTTGCAGCTAACATAATGTAAACAATTTTATAGGTTAAATTATCATTGAGATTATTGTTGTATCTAACACTCACATAGCAGGTAAATCTCAATACATTCTGGATGGGATACCTGCGGTATGTTGTTTAACAGTGCATCGCCAGTTCGGACTGGTCGTAAACAGGCTGCTATTCAATTCTATTTGTGTGCGTTATTTTAAGATATAGAGTGGTTCAATATACATGAATAAATAATATAAATCACATTTAAAAAAGAGATAAAATACAGGAAATGCTACATCTGGCCCAAGTATTAAAATAAGTGAAGACTTTCCCGCTCGAGAAGGACGAGTCCGTTCTAAATCAATTCCGCTCATGCTTGATTCTATCCAGGAAAACAAAAGAGCCACCTAAGATATGACACACTTATTATATAACGGGGTGCTTATGTATAAGATGAGGTCAGCGGAAGTCCGGTTTTAGACTCAAACCAATTATGTTCCGGCCGAGGTCAAATTATTAATGTCTCTAAAAATGCACATGTCAAGCTAAAGCGATTGATAGTCGCCTCCCCTTGGTTTATGCGAAACTTGGAAATCGCAATCTGATTATTATTCAAACTTTATTAATGGATACACAGATGTTGATTGTTTTAGAACATGTAAAAAGGGGGTGATTAGGAATTCAGGGGCAATCACTGAAATGATTAAAGATAGTGATTATTAATACCTGTTTAGTGAAACGAATTGTCAGAAATGTATCTGAATGTGTAGGTTTAGTAGCTGATAAACAGCTTTTCAGTTTGAACAATACTATAATTATACTTTTTGTATATATATCACCTGAGTACTCCGCAGTATATGATGTTGAAAACAATCTAAATGGAATAGAATTATTGAATGAAAAGTTGTTGAGTATCATCAGACAGTACACAGATGCTTATGTTTTACTTGCTGGAGATTTAAACTCAAGAACTACGGATTTACAAGATTTCATTGAAGATTACCGTATTGACCATATCTTCCATGATTTAAACGAGTATCCATCGGATCATTTTAATATACCTAGAAAATAAAAAGATTGTATCATGTTGAACAAGTTTGGACACTCACTTATTGATTTATGTCGCACGTACAGTAATCATATCCTGAATGGTAGACTAAATGGTGATGTAGATGGCAATTTCACCTGTTTTTCGAATGATGGCAAAAGTATTGTTATATAGTCGTATAATCAGATCTTTTTGAAAATATCAAATGTTTTTATGTCGATAATATTATATTTTCTGATCACTTCCCGATAGTATGTCATCTTAAATTTGAAATCATTGTAAATTCAAATATTATAACAGATGAAGATTGCAAGAGTACAGAACGTTTTGAGCAATATAAATTTTAAAAAAAAGTCCAAAGAGGTTTTTTTTAAATAATTTTGCATCATTTTTCCCAATTTACGAACATTTGAGATTTCCTCTAAACAGTGTTGAAAATGTATTAGTTCATTCTTTGTCGTGTTTTAAAAATCTGGTATTTCTATGAAAAATACTTATATAACGACTCGTTCTAAATGTTATTCTTATGATCAACCGCCATGGTGGAGTAATGAATGTCACCAACTAAAGAAACTGAACCAGTATAAATTAAAACGTTTCCGTTAAGTGTTTGTAGTGATGGTTGTTTACACTATAAACTTGTACGTAACCAATTTAAAGCAAAATGTAAAGAGCAGCGACTGTGTTATGTACGTGGTAATAGAACAAAACTGGTGCAATCTAGAAAGAATGCAAAACTATTCTGAAGTTTATTTCGCCCGTCGTCTTTTACAAAAAGAAAGACTGGTTGTATAAGTAACCAACCAATGGTTTAATAACCATTTCAATGATGTTTATCAACACAATAAAACTGTTACTAATAATAATATATTGGGAAATATCGTTCACATTTGTGACGCGGCATATTTAAATGAGCCTATTCGGACTGATGAAATAAATAATAGTATTGTACGTGTAAATTCAAATCGTGCAGCAGGTCCTGATGTATGTTGCATTGAAATGTTAAAGCACACTACATATGCGATATTGCCATTTTAAACTCAATTGTTTAACCATATATATGAAACCGGTCATTTTCCAAATACATGGAGTAATAGTATTCTTTTGCCTTTACATAAAAAAAGGGAAGACCAATGACCCAAATAGTTATGGGAGCATATCCCTTATTAATAGTTTATGCAAAGTGTTTATTAATTAATGTTTTAAGTAATAGATGAACGACATGGATTGAACGTAACAACATGATAAATGATGCACACGCAGGTTTTCGTAAAAACTATAGTATTACAGACATCATTTTTATACTACAATCTCTTTGTCAAAAGTATCTCTCAAAGAAACGTGGTAGATTTTGTTGTCTATTTATAGACTTTCAAAAAGCTTTTGATTATGTTAACCACGACAGAAGCTTTAGGATTCATGACAAAGGAGGAGTATTAATGGTAAATTTTTGAAAATATTAAAATCAACCTAGTTTTAGAGTTTGTACTAACGGTGTATTTGTTTCAAACGATATTGAGGATATTTTAGCCTTTCTATTTGCAGACGACATTTCTTGCGTCTCAGACACTATATTTTATTTGCAGAAACAATTAAATGTGATACATAAATATTGTCTTTCAGTTGGAATGAAACGAACCAAGCAATCCAAGCTAAAGAAGCCTGTTTTAGCATATACACTGTATAGATCGAAGGATGCTTTTAAATTATTTGATTCTATGACAAAACCTATTCTATATTTTAATTCTGATATTTGCGGTTATGAATATTGTCACGCCATTGAAAAAGTGCACATTGAATTTTGTAAACGCATATGTTGTCTTAATCAAAATACCGCTGATTTTGTTCGGTAAATTCCTTAAGTGAATGCGGTAGATGGCCTCTTTTTGTTACGTATATGACACAATGTATTAAGTACTGGATAAAACTTACAGAGATGCCTACAGCAATATATCCTAAATAATGCTACCATATGCTTAGAAGGCTAGATGAAAATGGCAGAAAGACATGGGCATCTAAAATTAAAAATGTGTTATATTAGTAGGGTTTTGGATACGTATGGATAAATGACGGTGTTGGAAATTGTAGACAATTTTTAAAGTGCTTTAAACAACGTCTTATAGATTGCTCTTTCCAAAGTCTTCAGCAAAAGATCAGAGATTCACCTAAGTCAAAATATTATCAACACTTTAAATCGCGGTTAAATGTAGAAATGTATCTTTCCATGGATATTTCATATTATAGTCGTCGCATATTGTCAAATTTTAAATGTTCTAGTCATTGTCTAAATGTAGAAAATTGTAGATATCAACATATTGATTATTGCTTGAGATTCTGTAATATTTGTCTTTATAGAAACTGCTATGTTGTTGGGGATGACTTTCACTTTGTTTTAGTATGTCCAGTTGACAATGAACTTCGTCTTCTTTATTTCCAATAAGTCTGAACAAACTCATACCCAACTACAAGGATGTTTTATGAAATAATGACATAATGAGTGATTGTAGACCAACTTATGTAAAATCACTGATAAGATATCTAATTGAGTTATTTAAAACCAGAAAATAAACAGGTGTCAAAATAAAAAATGTGTCGTATACTAATTATTTCTATATTTGAATATCTTCAAAACGTTTATGATGTCACGCATATGAATTTATCATGTAAATGTAAATTATGTATAATGGGCCGGAGGCCTTACATTACTGAATACAATATTTGTATTTGTATTATATTTGTATACAAAGGCATTGTCGCGAAGCCCTTCGAAAACCAATCATAATGACTGAGCGACCAATATAGTCTGGCGCTTTGCCAATTTGTCATGATACGAGTACATTGTCCATATGAGCGAAGCTCTTGGAAACCAGTCGTAATGATTGGGCCAGTTATAGTTTAGTCTGGCCCTTCACTGTTCGCCAATTGGTCATAGACGGCTTTAGGAATCTTTGTTTAATCAGTATCCATTTTGATCCTTTAGAATGGAAGCACAAGCAGAGTTTGTGACAAACGTGTAATAAATACGTTAAGGTCGATTTTCCTGAAACACGACTTTTGTTTTAATCACTAAATATGCGTTAAATATTTATAACTGCTATTGGTTCTAAAGCAATATGAACTTTTTGTTTATTTTGATTGGTTTAAAATTGATCTACTTCTTTTAATTTCGTAGAAAGGAAATACTACACATGCTCATCTCACGGAAATATTTTCTTCTCCCCTTAAATAGATCAATCGTTGAGTACAAAGTGTTAAGAACTCACTTCATTGAAAATATTCATGATACTACTCGCCAAAATAATGGCAACAGTATGGCGGTAACAACTACATTTGAAACGTATATACTCTGCTTACGACGACTAAAATGCACAACCAATGGTGTACTAGCATATATATAACAGAGAGTGGTCTTCCCTGTTTATAATGACGTCACCCAATGACATAGTAAGATTTATGTGTGTAAAATGTATTCCATGTAACCGTCGAATTTTAACCACAAGTAATGCACTCGTTTTGAATGGCCCTAACACTGAGTATGTGAGTGTACATGTATACATTCCCAAGACTGAATTGAATATGTGACATTGAGTTTCAATTCATTGTAAATATTGATGTATAGGATGCACTGGAACTGTTTGGTTTGATTAAATCTGGTATTCGGACCATCTCTGATAGTGAAAATAGACTATATTTAGAAACCAAGGTTTGGCCCAGCCCGATTTGGTGCAACAATTACCACCTCAAATTATTTTTAGATAACCGACATCAAATATAAGGTGAATGAATACTGGTAGACAAACCCAGTTAGGGCATCATTGCGTTCAGCTCTCAGAGAATTGTTAACTTTATTTAGGCCTCAGAAGCTAATTTACCCTTTTCAATATACAGACGCTTTATGACGCATGACTTTTGAAAACATTGTGGCAAAAGAAAGACAGAAATTGCTCCTAATGAGCTATTTTTTCCATTTGCAACAATGTTTTCAAATCGATTTAATTTATTAGACTTTCATTTATACAAGTTTAACTTTTTGTAAGCAGGTGAAGTCGTCTGCTGCAGATTTTGTGTATATGTGACAGGGTACCAATAGTTTGTGATGTTTAAACATTCTGAGACCTTCTCTATAATGAGATTTACCCGAAGGAATATACTATGCATGGTTTCGAGGGTTTGTAGCTCTCGTCAAGACAAACTTCTTTTCCTCCGTCACGAAAACTCCCGAGCCTTGATTGATTTCGACACAGAGTTTGAATTGTGTTGATGTACCTGGAAATATTACAGAGTGAAGAATTTACAATGTAATTAGCTTATCTTAATAATCTGTCATTGAACGATGCTATCTCATAACGAGCTTAAGCTCGTAGTTTGCTTCGAAAGCGACGAGCATACTTAAATGATTAACGTCTATAAGAAGTAGGCACATTTGAAGGCATTGAAATAAATTATTATGCTGCCGATCAAATTGAATTCTTTTAGAATCATTTGTTGTTATTATTATTTATACTGACATTCTTACCGCGTTACGCAGTGATGCGCAATTGCAGCATACACCCTATGTTACTTTGAAGCAGCTACAAGGGAAATATGTTCCCTATTTCATTTCAGTGTATATGGTGGGTTTATCAGGACTTTTGAATTATAGTGACCCATGCTTAGGGGCATGGCTCGCTACTGAAATAAAGTGTTCTCTATTCTAAATATAATAGAGTAAACATTTGTAATAGCCTGCCCGGCCCCTATGGATATATGGACCTCAATGGTTGATTCTTTCAGAAGACAGATAGGGAGACAACGTTTACTAACCTCCAGTATATTCTCCACAGTTCAAGTTCGGAATGACTGTTGAGTATATCATCGTTAGGAATCAAGTATGGCGTCCCTGACTCGATGTCGATGTCACGTGACTGTGAGAAAACAAACACATACTAAATCAATAGTAACACCACTTACTTCAATAAACGATCAAATTTCAAAACATGAATTTAGGAACTAACATAAGTATATGGCTAGATAAGGGGGTGAATTTTGGTATTATGTATTATATTGTCTTAAACAAACCCTATGGTGTGGGGTTTTCGAAAAATCGTGTCACTGAAACGATTCTTTTGAGTACTCATCAAAATAGGGTTTTAGTGTCAAGTAAAGGTTTTGAAATTTGAAATTCGGAATAATGTTGGCCGAGCTGGGGTTCAAACTCGCAATCCTTCGTTTGATAGCCTGCATCGCTACCAAGTGAGGTTTCGGAGCTCGACACAACATTTAGCCCAAATCGCCAATCTCCTCTAACGAATTAAAAATCAGAGAACAAACACATGGGTAGGACAGATATACGCGACGTGAAACCCGTTGACGTATACCAACAGTGCAGACTTTAGACAACTTGTGCAAGCAGAGAAAACAAATATCGGCATGTACATTCGGGCATTCTATTCCTGGTCAACATTTGTATTTACTAGTGCAGCAGTATTTATAAAAGGCAAGTTATAAATAATATAAGAATGTGATATACTTGCAGACGCGTACCCAGGCATACGCGCGTACGCCAATACGTACAATTCTTCAAAAAAGGTAAAAAGATGCATTAAAAACTTAAGGCTGTGAGTGGTAAGGGTTATTTGTTCCGAAAATGTCAATAAATCCGCATAATGATATAACTAGTTTCTGTTTTCGGTATGACCAAAATGACCTCTTGATTTCGCCATATACAATATAGGATTTCTAAATATTCTCGACGGAATATGCCCGGATCCCCTACCTCATTTGTGTTTATACTCAATTTTAACACAGTTACGCCTCCGTACTTGTATTCCGTAATTATCTGGTAAATCGACAATATCATACGAAGTATACTATCGTCACAATGATCGGAAGTAAAAGTGATATCACTAGTTTGTCGAACGCCTGACTTTCATATTGGTGATGATATTTGACAGTATATTCAGACGTAAATATGAAACTCAAGGCGTAGTGGTCTGTTTACCAATGAATCGTGAATAAATGAACTGTCGCCGTCACTGAATTTAATAAATGGATATCACTGATATAATGTTGAAACGACATAAAACACAAATAAAGCTAAAACTAAACTAAATAAATATGAATCATCAATAGAATAAAATGCATGTCCTGTCTGTCTGTTTATTGATTTTTCTATATATTAATCCTTATCTCGCTGAACTCTAGCAATCGAATAATACAACCAATCTCATGAAAACCAGACCTAGTATTCGCTGCAAAGACAAACGCTCATACGTACAGCGAAGGTTGATGCGATTTTACAGGCATTGAATATACGCAACATTTTCCTGGTGATGTTGCTCCCGTTTAAATCACCATAAGCCGACTTATTGACTTAAAAACGTCAGATATTGCGTACGGTACGCATCCCTATTTCATTTTTGAGCGATTATCTAATACATATTTAAAGTTGTTTTAATTGTAACTTTAATAACCAATCAAAGCGCTGAAAGCACTGTTGGTACAGGGGCATCTGTAAGGCGAAAAGATATAGCATAATTTATATGAGCAAATATGTCTCAAATAATGTACCATCGGCCTGTATACAAACACAAATATTTGGAGCAACACACCTTGCCTGCCAGTAACCAAAACATATTCATCAAAGTGTGTGGCTTCACTCTTAGACAAAAAGATGGACAAACTGCAGATTACAGACTCTTTATAATAATACTTCAAGTTCAGAGGAGTTAAAAATCAGCACTAAATATAGAAATAATCCTGATAAATGACAGCATAATTCTATGAATTCATGGATATAGTATGGATATAATATTAATAATAATTCACACTTCTTCCTATTCGTGACACAAGTATTTACGACTTTAATGTTTCAAATCACCATCCATAACACAACATCTTTGAATAAGTCCATTCTTTGGAATTTGGCTCAGACGATATTGAAAATAGATATATAAACATTAAAACACCAATCCAACTGGGAAAACACCCATAGTAATTGTTACATGGCTTTATTCCTTGTCATATACATGCTCCTTAAATGCAATTGAGCTCATTGAAAAGTAATGGAGTTAAGCTCCGGAAAAAATGAAATAAGCTTGATGAGGCATTCAAAAATGAACACGAGCGTTCCGCGGAAAAACAACATGTTTTGTCTGCGAAAGTTGGATACTAAGTGAGTAAATGGCGTGAAAACAATACAACACTCCTAACAGAAGCATGCTAGAGTTATGTTTCTTGAGCATTGTACATCTGTATGTTATAAGTAACCTAAAAAAACTTAGTTTGAAATGGAAACATTTTGAATTAGTTGAGACAATGGCCGAACAAAAAGAGTTATATTCCTGGTATGTTTCCGTTCTCCTGATCACAAGTGTGACCACTTAGGAATGAATATGCATAACAGAATTAAAATGTTTACCAATAAATGCAAATATGGCGGACAGATAGATAGCCGGACGACGGAGATGTGATACATAAGTTTCTCCCAGTTTTACAGGTAGACGACAGAAAAAGTAATTATTATTGCAAACAGCAGACAAAGTTTGTTTGAGATGGTTGTAGTTTTATATTGTATTTAAGTGACACGTCAAACAAGTAATATATATATATACAAAGGATTAATATAACAGTTTTACACTCACATTTGTAGTCAAACTTTGTACTTATTAAAAGAACTATCCAGCCATACAAATAGCTTATGAGTTACTAGAAATTAATCAATATAAGTACTAAAAAGAAGTGATATTATTCGCCGGTAGAAGCTAGCAAATATATTTTTATTCGTTTTTTCAGATTTCACATGGGAGGACAAGTTGTTATTCTGATAAATTAAATGTAAATGCCTCGTAAATATTATGGTTGCAATTGTTAAAAAATACTAAGTTATGATTAGATACACTTGAAAAGAAATTTATGTATCCAATGTTTTAAGTTAAAGTTTAATATACCTCGTATTTCATTTTATTTCATGCTATTACGATTATTTACTCTTCCCTAATTAGACATGCGGCAGACACTAATCCTAAAGTATCAATACATTAACAGCATTACATAAAGTTGTTTTCTCTTTTTAGTAGTTGAACCACATAAGTATAAGTTGATCTCTGTTAGGCAAATGATTGAAAACAGTGACGAGTCCATAGCGTGATGGGTAAATAATGAAACCTTTGAATAGGTAATTGTTTACTTGTTTGTATCGATCCTTAACACACCTTGTATCAATTGAAGACGATAACATATTGCATCTGTATGTTTTGTAAACTAATGAATCCAATTCTTCATGACCGATTAAACCATTACGAAATGAAAGGTCTTCCAAATGGAAATTTATTAAAATTGACAATAAATTACCAAGTTTTATTTTTAACTGGCAGCGTTTAACTTTCGAAAGATTACATCATGGATAACATCATGTGTTATAACTATGAAACTGTTAAGTTTTCAGTTCGTCGTTAACATGTGTATTTGACTATTGCTTTAAAGTTTAGTGTCATTAAAGCGTAAAAGTTGTAAGTCTGTCGATCTGCGCACACTGATACTTCATCTTCAATTTTCATTCAACCGTGACTTCAACAACGGTTTTTGGTCCATTAACTCCCAAATGTATAAATCCGCAGGTCATCGCACGGATATGTTTAAGACATACATGTACACAATAGTGAAGTGAAGCGAACAAAAGGCAATAACATTTATTGTTTGGTGTTTTATGCAGCTTTCAACAATGTTTCTACTATATCTCGGCATTTCCTGGGTAAGTTACCATTTCTTCTGGTCCATTTATCCTGACACCAGCCAATCAATCGTAATGCTTACCCTGCAACCCTGAGCGCTAAGGAGGGAAGCCATTACTACCATTATTATTGTTTTTGGTATGATACGGCCGGGGATCGAACCCACGACACACTACCACTACACCACCGACGCGATAATAATAGCCCCCATATGTAGTATATGAAGTATATATCAAGTTGAAAAAATATATATCTTACTCGGATTCGAGCAACTCTCACTGACTTCACAAACACAACAGTAAACTCGGAGAAGAACGTCTATTCTGGTATTTCCTTATTAAAAGACAAACCCATTTACTCGACAATGCACATTTCTTCAAAGAATGCCAACATTTGGTAATGCAAACCGCTTATTAATTAGGTTAAGGGAACTACCCACACAGTCACGAGAGTTAATGATAGATATCAAAGAAATACGTACCTAAATTATTATTACGTCTGTTTTGTTTTTAATTAAACAGGCAAAGTCGCATAATCACAAGTTCTTGCAACTGCGATACGAATGTTCCCTGCAGTCCGTAATATTTAATGAATAATTGTATCTTAATTTTCGATATAGTATTTCATCGATGATTGTTTCTGAAGTTAGGCAAAGACATATGTTGGTTCTTTCCATACACACACTACGACCTCCAAGAACAAGATGCAAATTTGTCTGTCCAGAACCAAACATTGATTTTATGAATTCATGATTGGCTCGATAGGAAACTCCTAACCTGATTTCCGCTTCTTTATTAGAATTATAACAAAATATATTTCTTTTATAGTCAAGACTTAAATGGGGATTTGCCGTAGCTAAAGACTAAAAACATTTAACAAGCATATCATTACATAATTTCATTAAATCTGCAGTCTTCGGATTTCTCTATAGACAGGTTTCATGCAGGGTTAGGACAATATGTTACAATATGTTACAATATGTTACAGCATACACTGGGCATAGTATTACAGCGTAACACTCTGCCCCGTGAAGATGTCAACATCCATCTTTTGTTATATTGTCAAAGTAATTGTTATTTATTATTATCGGAAAATACGTGATAATGAACATCAGTTGATATGAATACCAATATAATAACGCAAAAGGTTTTGTCATATGTCGAAAACCTCTAATGTAACACTTTGCCCGTGTACTATTTTGTCCCGGACTCCTGTAAAGCAAGTAGCCGAGCCCCGGTATCTCAGTCGGTAGCGGCGCGGGCTGTCAATCCAGGGGTAGTGAGTTCGAATCCAAGCTCGGCCAACATTCTTTCCGACGTTTGACAAAAGTCACTGTGACATGCGTCATTCGTCTTTCACCAATGGGCTAACAGTCTATGTGGAAAATCAGCCACTTGCTTGGCAAATATGTTGTGTTGAGTACTGGTATGAGAAAGCCAGTAAACTAGTATACAGTGGAAATAAACTTCTGGTTGTAAACAAATTTAACTTTCTTGAGAAAATACTTCTTAATAATTACTTTATTATGTAAATATGTTGATCATCCTGTACACGATAGTCACAAGATGTACACAAAGTGTATTCTTATCTATTGCCGAGATGTTTGTATATTTTCATATTTTCTCTATATTTATGTTTCTTTTTATCTTTAGTTCCGCCACATGTATATGTATATATGTATTATGTAACTGTCAACAAACATATGTTTATATGCCAATAAACGATTTTGAACTTGTAAACAAAGACCATATCCTCTCGCTACGGACTTGAGTGCTCATTCCTGTATTGATAATGAACCAGTTTTCGCGCAAATATCATAAGCATCCAACTTTAGGTATTTGATCTTTAATTAGACACATAATGAACATGTAACATTTTGCCCCGGAGTCTGTAACTCTTTACCGCAAAGGCCGGACTAATGTGTTACAATCTTTCAACAATTTAATATACGTTTAATGTTTTATGTGAATGATTTATATGCTTACCGTGTATGTTAAGACTTGTTTGTATTATGTATCCCCGTCAATGGCAGGGTTGTGAACATCTTTATTTTCTCAATATTTGACAAACATTAAAAAATGTAACCGGTCTCCCCTACTAATAATCGAATCGATATATTCAAAGTAACGCCATAGATGAAAAAGTGCATAATATGTATTGAGAATAATATCAGCAAGGATTCAGGTATAATTGAAGTATTTATGTCAATTCACAAAATGCTTTGAGACTGTCAGTATCTCCTTCTTAACTTAATAAAGAAAAAGAGGAACAGAACATGAATAATAACAGAGATCGAAACCAGGTAATTATATAATACATTGGGAAACAATATAAAAAATTGCTTATTTATTTTCGGGTACGAAACAGCCGATATATTTTCAGGTACGAAACTGTCAATTAATTGTCTGGCAATGTACCCTTTTCCTGTCTGTTATTTTCAAGGACGGGTAATCAGCAGATATCATTTCTATAATATTATTTTTCAGGGATCAACTGACATAAGGCAGTATACGACGTGTTACCTAAGGTAGTTATCTGTGCGAGAAGCGGTCGTGGAATTGTTGGTAGTTTTGTAATATGTAATCCAGAGAAATGTGGTATATGGGAAATGGTTAAATTCAGACAGCAACCACAGCGGGCACCCCACGTGCTACACAGAAAAAATGTCAGAAAGATCCAAGAATTTGAAGTTTTTTCTCAAGGTGATTCAAAATTACAGAAGTACATAAGCGATGACCCTTGAGTTTTCGTTATGTTTATTTGGAAATAACAAATTAGGTAAATATATAATATATATTCGATTTTCATGTTAGAAGCGCATTTCGTTCATTTCACCGCTGTGCGGGTTTCTACCAAGATTGCTTTATTTACGCAAAAATGATGACGTTATTGCCAACTTTCGGGAAATCCGGGGTCTCAAAAGCTCCTATAGTGTTATATAGGTAAAATATAGTTAAATTGCTGCTACGAATTATTTAATGAATGGATCATTTCATTTCAAACGAATTTGTTAGGAAAACTATTGCTCTTTAAGATGATATTTTACGTATGATTTTATGATTTTTACATTTTGGTAATTGTTCATGTTTTTGTTGGTCACCCAAAGTAACATTGAAATAAGAAGGCGCTAAAACGTATTCTGCGTTATTAAGGTATTTACGAACAGCCGATCGCTTCATTTCAAACAGTTTAAGATGCAGATTCGTTTTCTCTATCATTTGCAATTATTCAAATAAATACCTTTTTAAATATGTTTTGGTCCATTTTGAACATTTTTGTAAAAGACGATGCCTTAGAAAGTCGATGCCTTAGAAAGGTGAAATGCCTTTGTGCTGGAGTGGGCAGTATGGGTTTTTAGCTGCGTCATCCCATCGCTTATTAATACTGACCATATTGGTGTTTGTCCAATTATAGAGTTTTTATGAATTACAGTATGTGATTGCTTATTATTGTGATATATATTCGACTTTAAAAGTAGATAGTAAAATCGGCATATAATTGCCTTTATGCCATTTACAGACAAATACTAATGCATATATTTAAATATTTAGAAAGAATAAACAAAGATAAACATTATTATGAACAAAACAGAACAGAGAAAGATTATGAAAGAGAACGAATATTGTTATTGTATAAGAATATAATTTCTTAATTCCACGGCTTCTTTATTGTATTTTGCTGTCTTAATTGTTATTGTGCTTAACATAATTCGTTTTAACATATCTAAATGTGGCTGATAATAATGTATACGTAATGTTGACCGCTATCAACCTTTTATTATAATATAATGTTACTTCTGATAATTCGAAGTTGTTGGAAGTGTATCGAAGATCAATAAATGTATAAACTGCAATCTAAAATGCCGAATAATGATATAAAAATAATCCTTTAATCACTGCATAAATAAATCTGTCTGTTAAAATGCCGAATAAAGATATAAAAAATAATCCTTTAACCACTGCAAAGCATTTTTACTCTTGATATACACTCATTGAAAGTTTAGCAAATACAGCAGGACTACTTTTCGTCAAAGATTTAGATAATCAAATGCTCTTCTAGAATAACTCGAGACTGGAATATAATAAAACATAACTTTGTATGACCCCCCATAAATTACTTTCGCTTATCTTATATAATCAAACCAAGCAGACAGCGACGGATGACTGGTAAACTAGCTTATGTATATGACAGTATTGATCAGATATAGAGATCGCTCGATAACCTGATAAGCCCCAAAGTTGGCAATGCATACGCGAATCTCGTAAAGTGCGGGTGAAGCATCACGACAATACAAGTGTAAGGAAAACACAAGGCTCAACTGGATACCGTATAAAGCATAATAAATTTATGTATACCTGTGTAAGCAACACGCCGTTGGAAAAACCCTTTAATACTGTCAATGTGTTTTGTCCATAGTAGATCACGCAGCAGCAGACCATCAGGAAGCCTATACAAATCAAATTATTTCCATTTCTGCTTAATCGGTCCATCTTAGAAATTAATTCTACCGTAGTATCAATATTCCTGTTGAAATAAATATATCTTATCAACGATTTTAGACAGTACATGGTTCAATCACAGGCGTCCTAGTTTCCATTTTAGAAAAAACTCGTTGAGGTACTCAAATAGTCTTACTATATTATCCATATGCTATAATAAAAATTATAGTAATTTTAATTTGGTTCATATAGTATACTAATAATGTATGTTTTAAATATAATACAATAGGGAGTTTGTTTATAGTAACCCGGACTTGTTTTTGGATTTTCAGAGTTTTCTCATACGATAACATTACGGTCGTTATTACTATAGCATATGGACCATATAAAGACTATTTGTAATAGTTAAACCAGGTATTTTTTTTTTTTTTTTTTAATTTTCTCAAAAGAAAACTCTGACGCCTGTGGTTCAATCGACATATCCATCAGAAAATATCGAGAAATATTGGACTCAATTCAATTCAATTCAATTTCTTTAGTAGTTAAGCATCTGGTCTATATACATTAATATTTACAAATAATACAATAAGAATTACACAATTTGAATGAGTTAAATTATAGAAACCGTTTTACGTTGATAGATATTCTTAAATATTGAAATAGTGATATGATTATAAACATACAAGTTAGCTATACAGTGTTTGAAGATATCATTCGGACAAAAGGTGGTTTTATATGTTCGATACTCTGAGATCAAATTATATTTAGTTCATCAATTCAAACCATTCATTAAGGAAGTCTACCGTATTTGTTTTACAAAATCACCAAGCTCTCTTTAAATATGTTCCAGGAGAAATTATTATGTTGCAAAATTTACATCATCTAACATTTAGATAATTGTATAAGATGACATACATGTGGTATCGTCCCGGACGTCCGAGATTGTCCAGGAGTCCCGGACGGACGCACGTTTGTCCCGGTAATCATAACAAACGTAAAAAATAAAATTTAGACCTATACTTTTACCAACGTAAGTACGCTATTGGCCTTTGCGGGACGCTGGTCTCGACACGCTCCACACAGAACATGTTGACACAAATCCGTTAATTGGTTTATGTGTCGGTGTGGTCATCACCGGTGTCTTCCCGATTGTCCTACATTTTGAAAATGCTATTTACCCTTAATGCGGAGTGGTGAAGAGGGGTAAGGGAAAGGTGAGAATACAATCCGCTTATTTTGCCTATTCCAAGTTTACATTATCTACCTATCCAGCTATCTATTCCTATCTTTACTGTTTGCATAAAATATATTTGAGTAATTTAATTATATCTCCATTCAATATTTTTTTAATTTTTGAATGTTTTACCAAACAAACCGCTAATAAATAAATTATTTTAATTCTCACAAAAACAGGAACAGACTGTTAGCGCATTAATTGAATTGAAACATTAAGGACAGAGCTTCATATTTTCTCCACTTGTAAATGTTTTTAAAGTTTTATAAACGAAACATACTTGTTTTATAGCCCATACAGATTAACATAACTAAGAGAATATAGATTAACAGAAGAGAATTACATAAATATTAAGCCCACTAAATTGTCCCTTTCAACTCCTTCGTAATAAAAATTCTAAGACGGAAGAGTCCGATTTAGAACTACGGCGACTAAAGAGTTAATTACTTTATCATCTATGCTCACAATGTTCTCAAAAATGTGTAAGAATTAAGATCTGTATGGCATTGATATATATACCCACAAACCTTAACAAAATGTGATAAATAACATATTAACAAAATGAAGGGAATGTGTATTTACAAAAAGAGCATAACATATACATTTAACCCACACATGTGTCCCTATATAAAGCAGAACATATAAGGCCGCTTGTACCCGTAAGACCGCATTCTCATATTGTAACAAGTCTTCATTGTTTGTTCCATTATATTACGTATGCACCGAAAATAGTATAAAAAAGGTTAATTAAAAGAATTATTTACATATCCGAAAAAACGATATTTTAACTGAACAGGTTTTTCTTTATTTGAATATAAACCATGTATAATATACAAAGAGAACTTGATATTAAACGTCCAAATACTAAATTTGAATAACATTTATTTTATTCCTATGTTAGATAAAAAAGAGGACCAAACAGAGAAATGGAATATCAATATTATTACTGTAACAAATATTGCTTACTTGATTTAACTATTTCTGTTGAAAAACACAAGGAAAATTAGAAATAATTCAATTCAATTCAATAATATATTTTATTGCATAAAACAACAAACAGTATGTTTATAGCAAATAAAGAAATTATAAAAAGTGCAAACGGAGCAATGGATTTTTAAGAAGAATTTGCAACAATTTAACATTGTAAGTGTCATGACAAAATTGATCTATTCTAGAAATATGGCTACCAAAGCTGGACCATCACATCAGTAGGTGTAATCATCCAGCATTGCTACCGTTCTCTATGTTTCATTGCAAAGTATATATATTTAGATAAACAATTTATAATTTTCATAGAATTTGAAGACTTTAATGCAGTAAATTTACGTATTCCTGGTCAATGACAATAATAACTTTTTGAATAGTTCTTGCATATTTCATAATATTTGGGACACACTAATAAGAAATGATATTCTGATTCAATGACGTTCATGTTGCAATGTTTGCATATTCTCTCTGGTCTAGGAATATTCAAATATCTGCCTGATTCAATTTATAGATTGTGACATGATAAACGTAACTTTGTTAGAGATATTCGGTATGTGTTTACGTTTACACATGACATACATGTTTCAATGTTAAAATCATTTTTAAACATACAATAAGAGTCAAGCTTACTTGAATTGTTAATGTTTGCATACCAGTGTTGTCTGTATATGTCAAGGATACGTTGCTTATTGGTTCTGAAGTCAATAGTTTGTACATTTTGGTCTATCCAGAGATTTGTCATACCGATTTCCTCTACTATGTTGTTAACGTAATGGGCCCAATTAAGTTTAAAGTAATTGATATTAATACCTGAATCTAGTTGCAACATGTTATAGATTTGTTTTATTAAGAAATGATCTGATTGATTTAAAATTTTGATTCAATACTTCTTAATTGAAATTTTTCATTTAACATGCATTTGGTAGCGACCTAACTCGCCATATAGGTCATCAAGATTGGTAGATCTTTTGACATTCAGAATCTTTCTTAGAAATTAGTATGTATCAATTCTACATTTTTACTTGGAAAGTATCCCCAAATTCCACCTCCGTAATTTAGGACGGGTCCTACTAAACTATCAAAAAGATTACATTTGTCGTTGATATTTAAGTTTTAAAGGGTGAATACAAAAAACAAGTTATGTAAAGCGTATAAAGAATGATGTGCTGTCCGTTTCTGGGTACGAAACCAGCATCTGTTTTTGTATAAATTGAATCCTAAATATTTAAAGGAGTCCACGATCTCTAATTGAATATTGTTGTAGATAAATTTCGTCCTTTTTGAAATATAATATATATTTTTTGTTTAGTATTGACCGTAATATCCCAAGAATTGCAATATTTGTCAAGATCGTTTAATAAAGATTGTAGAGCCTCTGGTGAGTGAGCGAACAGAACAGTATCATCGTCTAAAAGTAGCATGAAAAGCTTGATATTATTTATCATAAAAAGATTATCTATATTATTGTTGTTAAAAAGAGACAGAATGTCATTGACGAAAAACAGGAACAATAGACTGGAACTTGGGTCCCCTTGCTTGACTCCAATAGTTGACTCTATAAAGGGAGATAATTAATTAATAACCCTTACACAAGATTTAATGGTACAATACATGCTCCTTATCGCATTTATGATTTAAGACTAACAACCTCATGAAAAAGTTCTTGGAAGAGTAAAGATCGATCAATCTTATCAAAGCATTTCTCTAAATCAATACATGCGCAATTAAGTGGTTTTTTTTTGCTTTATATTTTAGTTATTATAGAATGTAGTATGAAATACAATCGACTGTAGATTTTCCTTTTTGAAATCCAAATTGATTTTTAATTATTTGTTGGTGTTTGGTAGACAATCTTGTAAGGCGATTTAATATTACTTGAGATTATATCTGAGCTAAAGTGTTTATAAGTGTTATACCTCTATATATAGTTTTGTGCATTATCAACATCTCCCCCCTTGAATATTGGTAAGATTATACCATTTTCCCAAGATTGAAGATATTCGCCCTTTGTGAAAAGATAATTAAATAACTTGAGAATGAAAGGAGATGTTATATTCAAGATGTTTTGTATACCGCCGCTACGATATCATCTAAACTGCTACTTTTATTATCATTTTGGTGAAATACAGCATGGTGCAGTTCGTTTAAGGTATTTTCACAGTCTAAATCTTCATCGAAAATAGTATCTTGAATATTGGTGTCATCACTAATAGTATTTTCCTACTCTTCCAGTTAAGATACTTGTATAAATTTTACCCAGATTACTAGGTAAAGTTATTTCCCGATAATTGTTCGGGTCACTGTTTTTTCCTTTCTTATGTATAGGTACTATGGACCCCTGAGACCAAATTGCAGGAAAATAACCAGCATCAAACACTTTGTTGAAGATATCGGTTACATGGCCAATTCGTATATCAATCGATTCAATAAACTATTCATTTAAAATATAAACACTTGGACATGATGCTTTATTTCGATTTAATCGTTGAACAGCCGCCATGACTTCCGCTGTGGTTATTGGTTCATTCAATTCCTGAAACGTAGGATTATCAATATTCAAGTCGCTATCTTCATTAAACGCCTCAACTTCATTAATAGATGTAGCTCTAAGAGCATTAAATACGTCGGAAAATTGTGATTTAAATTCTTCCATTGATATGTCATTACCTAACACTGTTTTTTGTTTGTTAAAAGTGTTGCCAAAAATCCCTAGGTTTAGAATTGAGTAAGTTTATCAACTCTCTTGCCTGCTTAATTGTTTGAGCACGCTCCTTTCTGCGCACAGTGTATGTGTACACCTTTTAAGATCACATAAAACTATTCTATTTGTTTTTGCGCCAAAACATTCTGCATCAAACCACTTGTTAACGCGATTTATCTTGTGATCATTGCTATAAGTACATTTGAAAATTGGTGTAGCTATATCCTGAATTGTATTTGAAAAATCCCTGCATGATGGTGAGTCGGGAGTAAAGTCATTTAAGTCAATATTATTGACATGTCGGTCACATATAACAACATCTGGACTATTACCTACACGGCAGTTCCAATCCCCAGCCAGAAACACACTACCATACTGTTCATAGTTAGCTATATCTTCGGCAAATACATTAAACAATTTATATCATTTAAAATCGTAGCCGGAGATTCGTCAGACCACATATATAGACCACATATAAACATATTGTTTTTGAACCCAAACAAATCTTTATCAAGTTTCGGCCATACTAGAGTGTCATAATGATTTTTTGCAATACTGATTCCAGTTTTAATAGAATATCTTACATATAGAACAATGCCCCCACTGTTTCTTTTAGCTTTCCTATGTTTACATTTTCGATAAATAATATAACATATAAAATCATAAACTTAAACTGAAAACCAATTCGAGTTTATTAAATACGAAAAGGTTAACACGTTTGACAAAGTTGTGTGGAAGCTGTCAGATCTGATGAGTATGTAGACCAGATAAACTCTAACATATCATCAGTTAATGATATAATTGATAGTATAATCTCTGGGGATATAAATTTGAATAGTGGTATTGAAGACATTTCCAAATTCAAATTCAAATTCTTTAATACTCAGAATCAATTCAATGATTTACATGAGAATAATACAAGTTCAAGTTCTTTATTTGCATAACAGTTTACATGTTGTTGCAACATATACATAATAAACAATTGTATAGCAATACATATAGTATAGTTTCAATAGTTGACATGTGATATATAATATTCGAGAAAAGTGTAATTAATATTAATGCGTACAAGTTTACTAAACTTAGATTGTTTATTTTGAGGATTTAAAATAGCACCTTTGTCGGATTTCTATCCGTCTATGGTACTGTTTTAGATTCGCGTTTACAGAATACAGAAATTATGCATTGTTGATTGCGAAATATGTATAAAACAAAATCAATACCTTACAATGGAAGATGACGTATAGATAGAGATGTAGTGTCCAGACAGTTTAGGTCAATAATTAAACGTGTTATGTGATATCTTTATGTAAATAATTTCAAGTTATATATGCATGTATGTACCAATTCCAAATGCATGTACCGTGCGGGGTTAACATTATTCGGCAAAACAGTTATGAAAACAATAATTTAAATTTAAGTGTTATACCCCTATCTCACCATCGCAGGATCGCTCGCGGAGTCTCGCGGTATGAGCAGACGCGGTTCACCGCCAGTTTTGTTGACATTGCATGACGTAACAAATTGTTCACGGTGTCTACACGGTGTGTGTACGGAGTCACTACGGTGCGTGGCGGTGTGACTACGGAGTGTGGCGGATCGCTGCGGTTTGATGCGGACTGACTGGAATTTCCTCAATAGCTGCGCATAGCCACGGTGTCACTGCGGAAGGGGCGGTGTGACTACGGAAAGCGGCGGTGTGACTACGGAATGTCGCGGTGGAAGTACGGATTGGGGCGGTGGCAGTACGGCTACTGCGGAACGCTGCGGTGCAACCACGGCAAGAGTACGGTGCGTACGGCAAGAATACGGTGCGTACGAGAAGCGCGTTGTCGATACGGTTGGAGCGGCGGGTTGGGGCGGATTCGGCACCGCGGACTCCGCAGGGGAACTCGGAGGAGGTAGGACTGGCTGGTGCTTCTTCATGTTCATCAGATGTAGGAGGAGAAGGCTTCCTCTTGTTGGACTTTCCTCTCGCTCCTCCTCTCCCTCTTCCTTTTGGCATCTTGCACTGTAAAAGTTCCAAGGCAAGTTAAAGTTCATATGAGGTGAAGTTGTGATGATGTGATATTATGAAATGAGATGCGATGAGATGCTGCAAGGAGGTGTTGTTCTGCCAATGGTCTGATGTGAAATGATGCGACAAACAAGGCGGCCGCCTTTTATATTCCGCCAGGCAACGAACACTCCGTACTGACACCGTGCGGACACCGTGTTGGCACCGAAGACTCCGTCCTGGCACCGTATACTCCGTGGTGGCTCCGCTGGCACCGTACACACACCGCCAGTAGCTCCGTACTCAACGTACTGCAATCGTGTAGACACCGTAGTGGTACCGTGTATCCAACGCCAGCAACGCAGGAGCAAATGAGTACGGATCGCTGCGGAGTCAGTACGGAGCGTACGGTGCCACTACGGAGCGTACGGTGCCTACACGGTGTTCACGGTGTCTGTACGGTTCAAAGCGCTCCGCAGAAAACCTGCGAAAAAATTGAACATGTTTGCTAATTTCGCAGCTTCTCGCGGTGCCTCGCGGTGCCTCGCGGTGCGTACGGTTTGTGGCGGAAGGTGGCGCAGCGTCGGCGGTGTCTACACGGTCCCCTGCGGTTCGCTGCGGTTCTCACACCGCGAGTCTCCGCGAGCGATCCTGCGATGGTGAGATAGGGGTATTAGTGGTTTAACCGGGAATGCTTTACTGCCCGTAAAGATTATAGACTATCGTAAAAAATAATCAGAATTTAATGCTAATTTTCTACTTAATAAAAAACGTAACTTTTATACAGTAAAAAGGCGTGCTCGTGCTAATTATAATCAGCGTTTCACAAATCAAATACAGAAGCTAGCAAAAACGAAATAAATAAAACCAGGAAAAATTGAAATGTTGCATCTAACATACCAAATTCAGACTTTTTCAATTATTTAAAAAAGTTTTTTTCTCATGATTTGTCATTTTCTAACGATAACATTGAAAATAATTTACGTAATAAAGAACAGAACATCACATATATAGAACTGTTAGATTGGGATTTGACTGCTGATGAAGTTAAACGATAAATTAATACATTGAAATGTGGGAAGAGTGGAGGCGAAGATTTACTGATACCGGAACTGTTTATAGAATGTAAAGACTCAATATCGCCTACACTATGTAAACTATTTAATGTTATGTATAACAACAGTGTATAAACCTCAAACTGCTGTGTGTTCCATAGTAAACACAACATAAACAGTTTAAGCTATGCCTATCAAACGGAACGAAACCTACCTGTTTTATGAATGAAAAACAGGTAGAACATGTTTGGTTAACCGACTTAGGAACGGTATATCGACAAAACCTATATAGGTTTCGCAAAACAGGTTTTGAGTTTTGTGACTATGGAACACAGGGCAGCCCTGTGTTCCATAGTAAACACAACGTAAACAGGTTTTGTCTATGGAGCGGAACGAAACCTACCTGTATTATGCATGTACTCCCGTCAAACAGGTTTGGTTTACCGACTAATGCACGGATTATCGACGAAACCTATATAGGTTTCGCAAAACAGGTTTTGGGTTTGGTGACTATGGAACACAGGGCTGGTCTATGAGTGTAATTGTCACAGTCCCTAAAAAGGGAGATAATTCGGATGCTAAAAATTACTGAGGGATAACCCTATAAAGTATTTTCTCTAACATGTTAACGATTATGTTAGAAAAACGTCTTATAGATTGGGCAGAAATAACTAATGTTATGACTGAGTATTAGTTTGGTTTCCGAAGCGGTAAAGGAACGAGTGATTGTCTATTTTCATTAAATTCCATTATACAGACTGTTCTAAATGTTGAGAAGAAAAATCGTTAATGTGCTTTTGTCGAGTTTCGTAAAGCATTCGATACAGTTTATCGAAATGGTCTTTGGTTTAAGTTATTACAACTTTGAGCTTCTTCGAAAAAAGTTCTTATGTTAAAAGTTATATATACAGATGTCAAGACCGGTGTTAGATCAGATAACACATTAAGTGACTGTTTCGAATACTTAAGCAGGGTCAAACAAGTCGAGCCGAGTTCACCGTTGTTGTTCATTCTTTTCATCAATGATTTCTATGAGAACCGTATTACAAGAAATAACGATTATTTTACTCTGAACAACATTAAGTTATTCCTGTTACTTTTTTCAGACGATGCAGTACTGTTTTCATACACTAAAGAGGCTTACAATCCTTATTGGATTCATTACATAGTTATTATAATAAATGGGGTCTGACAGTAAATACTTAAAAAAACGTGATGGTTGTCTATAACAATGGACGCCCAAGTCTTGATCCTGAGATGGTTTATAACGGAATAAAATTAACTCCAGTCACAAATTTTAGATATTTGGTTGTTACATTGTCCTACAGTGGGAAAGTTCTATATGTGACATGAGCAAGCTATGAAAGCTATTTTTGCGTTGTATTCTTCATTTGCGCAAATCTCTTTAAAGGTTGGCGAAAAATTGAAATTGTTCGATTCACTTTTTGTACCAATGTTTATGTAGGATGACGACGTAAAAAGGGTACATTTAAAGTTCTTAGTTGTGTGGAAACAAACACCATCAGCAGCAGTATACGGAGAAGTTGGAAGATACCCTTTACTTGTATTACGTAAGATAGCAATTATTAAATATTGGACACAAATAAAAACGTGTCCTAATACGCTTTTATGTAAGGTTTTTAACATGAAAGATGCACAAGGCAATATTGTAAATACTGTTCATAAAGATACAAACCATTTACTGGATAGTCTCGGTTTATCATATATGCAAAGGAAATCAGACATAACAAATTCTGACGTGGAGCTTGTTATTGGTCAAATAAAAAATAGTTACATTCAATATTGGTTTTCAGATTTAGATAATTCTGCAAAATTACAATGTTACAGATCTTTTAAAAGCTGTTTTGGATCCGAACAATATCTCAATTGTGTTAAAAACAATAATAGCAGAATTGCAATGACAAGACTAAGATGTACATCTCACCATTTATTAATTGAGGAAGGACAATATAATAACATCCCTAGGGAAAATAGATTATGTAAAATGTGCAACTTGAACATTATCGAGAATGAATATCATGTTGTATCCTATGTATCCTATGTATCGTCAACTAAGAACCAATTTACTTCCAAAATGTTATCCTTTTTGGCCATCGCTGTATAAATCTAAACAATTAATGAAAAGTGATAAACTAAGTATATTAAAAAATCTTAGTAAACACACATATATATATATATGGCCAATACTAAACGCGAATCTAAAACGGTACCATAGATGGCTAGAAATCCGAATAAGGTGCTTTTTTAAATTCACAAAATAAACCTATCTAAGTTAAGTCTACTTGTATCTATTAATACTTATTTATAAATACTAATTACACTTTTCTCGAATATTATATATCACGTGTCATCTACTGAAACTATACTATATGTATAAACGTTTAGTATGTTTATGTTGCAACAACATGTAAAATATTATGCAAATAAAGAATTTTAACTTGAACTTGTAACGAGTAGATACAACAGGACCACCATACTAATTCATTTTGTAATTACCCCGGTGATTGTGATTGTCTCCCTTCATATCACTTTTTAAAATGGTCGCCGAATAACAAGATATTTGGAAATTCCACAGGAGTGCATGATTATTTGTGAGAGTTTATTACGAAGGACATATAAAGGAACGAATGACACTGGATGTATTTTACAGATATGATTGAATTATTAAAAATAAACCGTAAGTACGATATTAAGGTATTCTATCCTACTTCTTTCATAAAATAAACTTGATCGATAAAGAACTATAATAAACAAATAGTGTAAGTAATACATATAGTATTATTGTTATGCAAATTGAAAGAATAATATTTCTCATAGAAGTGCGTAACACATTGCCGTTTATTCCTTATTATAATAGTTAACGAAATTTAAAATAAAAATGCGAGATACAGTGCGAGTCTTGTCGACAATGCATGTTCGAATCACACATTTTGACAAGGAATATGGGTAGAGAAACAATTCTAGTCTTCCATCCGAAATTGCACTTATTATACATATAGTTATACAGAGAGACTATAGCAGCCCTTCCGAGAGTCAAGATAAAAGTTTACTTTTGTGCTTTAGTGTAGATTCAGACCTGCCTGTACATTCGAACAGTCTGAAATTGTCTTCTAACACAGCAAATAATGCCCGACAATCAAACCTCTACTCACTCGTAGACGCATGTTCAAGCATCTACAGGAAGCCACGTTTAAATATATTATGGCAAAGGGAGAACAGGCTCATAGTGAGATATGTGTCCCTCTGCTCTGCCATCGTTTTCATATTTATCTAATAAATATTCTCTTTTTTATGGATGTTTTCAAAGTAAAAAAGTTTTTAAAAAATGCTAAATAAATCAAAACACTATTTTTTTTAGTAATAATAAAATAATTACAAAGTATAATGTTATCAGTAGTAGTAGTAGTAGTAGTAATAGTTCTCACAGCAGAAGCAGTGGTAGTAGTATTTATTTAAGTTACAATAGTTTCTTACCTTTACAGTGTGCTCACTTCACCAAACAAGGATGCTCTAGCTTCTGTATCAGAAATGATATACTAGTTTGGGTGTCTTTGAACCAGCGTATATACAATGTACGTTTGACGCGTCGTCAGAAAAAATCAAATTGTAACACTATTTCTCACAAACAAACCATTCGTACGAATCTATAGCAAGTGATTTCAAAGCACAATGTGGCAAAAGCAGAAATTGCTAATCACTAGCAACTTCCCCTTTTGTCGATTTTCCAAACGTATCTAAGAAATTCTTTCAAATGTAAAGAGTTTTCAATATATATTACCTAGAGTTTTCAAAGTAGTCTGATGTAGATACTTTCTTTGTTGGAAAAATGTTGAATTATATTCAGGAAGGAAAACCAGAAAACTTCAACGCTTACGTTGAAATAAATTTTAAAAAAAGAAATAAAATAACAATTTTAAAACAAAAAACATATTCGCGTTAATTTATAACCAATGCAAAATGTACAGGTTTTGAACAGACTATGACTGAATAATATAAGTTCCGATCACGTGTTTGTTTCCAGATTAATAGTAGGGAGGATTTTCTGGTGCCGTTAGTCGCCCATGTGAACTTTCACCAATTATTGTCCGGCCTCGATCAATTAAGTTATTTTTATGATAAATACTTCATGCAAGTAATCTATATTTTTCTTGTATTTTGATTGTAACAGGATGTTGAAATGAACCATGAACATTTATTACAAACAGCTGCTCTTTTTCCTACAACAGTTTATATCTCCCCCTTTTAACTCTTTCAGCGCCAAAGGCAATATTGAGATTTTTGCAAACAATACAGATTCAGGTGAGTCAGCTCGTAACGAGCTGTCTCACCTGAAATCTGCATTGTTTGGCTGTGAGTTATAAAACATATTCCAAAAATCCTAAAAAATCATAAAAATAGAGTCGTCCGAGTTTGAACATGGAAGAGTCTACTTTAAACAATTCGGCGCTGAAAGGGTTAAACAGTACTTAACAGTAGTCTATGAAGTAACTTGTATAATGATATAAATAGTATAGTGTTGATACTGCTGTCAATATACTATTTATTAAACCTCTCTTCTTTGAACCAAATGTAAGTTCAATAAGTTATAAACATTTAAGAAAATCGTGTTTTAAGCACCATAAAACACTAAAATATTAATAATTGATCAACTGAAGTGAAAGCAGATTTGTTCATAAAGTTTTATTATAAATCAAAAGCGAATTCTCACATAATGATTTAAATCTACATTGAGAGTTAATGCATTAAAAAAAATCAGCTCAATAAAATCTTATCTAAATTTGTTAACAAAAGTATATTTTCAACATCATAATAAAACCGTGTCTTCATTCTTTACAAAAACACGTTTTAAGCAGCGCGGTCTGATCACAATCACGGAAATATTTTCCATAAATGTATTCGATTGTATTCGATTGCATTTTTACATAATCATCTCGTGGATAACCCGATACTAGACGGTTAGGAAAATGATTTTCGTACGGCAGAAAGGTTCTCGTCTAGCGATGTATCCCGATTCAATCTGTTCTTTCATTTCAAATACGTTTGTCAGGACATTTAATAAAACGAATGTTCCCTAATATACCATTTTTAGACTATACTTTGATAACCACTTTTAGGGGGAAACCTGTCAAAACATGGACATTTATAAGTAATTGTACAACTTTTTTAAAATCATGGGGAAAAAAAGCAGTTTATCAGAGACTGAGGATGACAGCCTCATATATTAGTTAAGTGGCGTGATCACAAATTACATGGGGAAGAAGTGTAAATAGCAGATAAACATATATAAACCTCGTTTAAGATGGAACAAACTATGTAGGCATTTTTTCCCATTTATATATTTATTATTTCCAAACATAAGTACTGTATAGCGAAATAACATAATAGTCCCATTTCAATGTTTGAATCAAGGAGCAAACACCCACTTCTATACTACTCGAGGGTAAACAAACCAAGAATAAATCGTCAAGATCAGTGTGATAATTATGGTAACTTGGTATTTGCACTTGTTCTGCTATTTTTCCAAAATACCCAAGACGAGACAAAGTGGTCTAGCTTGATTCGCCATTGTTCGTCGTCGTTTTGAAGAGCCTTAGGTCATGTTTCTGATTTAACTTGATTGAAGTGTTGCTCGTCTGCTTTCAATCCAATATCGGTCTGGCCAGAGCCTTAGATAAGGGGCGTTTTGCATGCTCTTAAATCCATATTTGACCTTCTATCTCCATGATGAGACGATTCTTTGGAGTACCCACATCGAACAGTTTGGTCGTATGAGAGATTATGTGGGGAAAAGAGCTGTATACACCTCGTTATCTGGGCCTATGGAATCCGCGTACTGGTTCGTTTACCCAGGCATCATGAATAAGTGCAATGTCGCCGTTATGTAACTGAAATAATGTTGAAAGCTGCTTAAAATCCCAATAAAACAGCCATCCCTAGCTAGGTCACACATAAATAATGTCTATTATAAATTATCTTTGGTTGATTTCTTTGTGACTAAATGAAGCATTCACACGGAATGATTAAATTATAATCCTACACAAATGTCGTTTACGGTCAATACAGGTTAAATATGTGGGTATTTTGTATCAGAACACGTCTATTTGGGGGAAAGGATTAACACTTTTCCCACATACATAGTGTCAAAACGCAACTGCATGGGTTAATGAAAGTCAATATTCAAAGTTTTTCATGATTGATACCAATGCAGATTTCTCCTTTTGTCACGATGTTTCATAATGTGTCTGCTGCAGAGGCGTCAACAAGTGTCGGTATTGTCTGGTATCGTATGCAAATCTCAGTTGATTGACATTTAACCATTTCCCACATACAAACGCTTTAATACGCCTCTGTAGCAGACGATTTTTAAAAAACATTGTGGCAAAAGGAGAAATTGCTCATGAAGAGCAATTTTACTTTTGTCAAAATGTTTTCAACTCTATTGAATAATTAAACTGTAATTTATGGAGATTTTTCAAGTTTTTGCTTATAATATATGTTTCCAAAGTCGTTTGCTGCAGAGTTGTTGTATGTGGGAAAGGGCTAAACTCTGCGATAATCGTTTTAAAATCACGTAAATTCTACGAATGTGAAAGCTTACAAGCCTTCTCTTGTAAGCGTATACGGTAGAAAGGTTTGAAAACATTTAGTCCAAAATATGGAAAAACTTTATAACCGAAAGAACAAATATTGAATAAAGATAAAAACAAGGTGAGACTAGGAAAAATTGCTCATTAAAGGCGATTTCTTCATTTGCATGTATGTTTTTAAAAGCGTCTGCTATGGAGGCGTCAAATGGCTATGTATGCGGGAAAGGGATAATTTGACAGAAATACTCTGATGAGGTTTTTTTCTTTTTCTAAAAATAGTGATAACAATGGTAATAATGTTTTTGTTTTGTTTTATTGGTTGTGTACGCTATTTTCAGCCTTATTTCAGTTATATCACGGAGACAGTTAACTTATTTGTGCTTCCCGAGTTAACAACTGAGTGCTAGTCTGGGAAATGTGTTTAGCCCAAAGAGTCTCCACCACGACCGCCACCGGTTCCTTATCCCCGACGTTATACACTCTGAACTGTGGTTGTGCTGTTTTGTTGATATGATGTTATCACCGGCCTGCTTTTCATATTAAACATTTATATTTAACCCTTTCACTGCCTAATTCGACAAGGTCGACTCTTCCATGTTAAAATTGCGCACTCCATTTCTTTGTCCGACAGGAAATGTCGAAGTGCTAACGAGCTGTCTCAACTGATGCTGCATTGTTTGCAAAACCTTTAATTGCATTTGGCAGCGAAGGGTTAAATCAATTTCGAAGCTGAGTGAATTAAGCATTAGACGAGGGATCCCTAAAACAACTCGATAACTCGAAGTGATTGATCTGTCCATTTTGGATTCAAGCTATCGCGAGTCCATTATACTTGAATATATGAGCGGTCCCGCGAGAAAACCAACATTGTGGACTCTGCGTAAAGTATCGACCCGGATCAGCCTAAGCATGCCGCGCAGGCTTACCCGGATAGACACTTTTCGCCTCCTGTGGATTTTCTGATTCAGGAATCATTACTCTATACCTCTTTCCCCCTTAGAAGAAATATGTCGACCCGGATCAGTCTGCGCGCACTGCGTAGGCTGATCTGGATCGATACATTACGCAAAGGCCATAATATTGGTTTTCTAGCGGGACGGCTCACATCGACAGCTTTGAGCACTTCCTTAAAGCGAACCTAACATAGTTACTAGTATTTTTCAAAACGATTAAAATAAACTAGCTACCTTATCATACAGACACTATATTTAACCCTTTCTCTGATAAAGAGGACTTATTCAAATAAGGCCTTTGCAATAGACAAGATATAAATGTGTTTATATGTCTCTGATTAGACGAGCATTGAACATAATTATTGTGACGAATAGAAAACCTGCTTACAACGAAAACAACTTGTTTCCTTATTTCCTCCATACTGTCTTCAAGTTAAGATCATGCATTTAATTACATTTATTTCAAGATATTTCAATTTATCTAATGAAATGTTATCGAAGTACTCAAATATCATACAAGACGAATTTTGTTGCAAAGCATCAAAGACGCCGCGCATGATTTTGAAGCATGACTTAAAGGAAGCAGATGCAGTTCGGTACATTTAAATAACGTGTAAACAGACAGCATGTAATATTTCGAACAAGAAGGCAAAATGTCCATTTAATTAAAACAAGAAGACCAAGATATGCCTACATTGCTCACATGGCTACCATATACTATAATAAAAGGTTACCAGGAGTAGAAAGTGTCCATTTTGACGTAGGGATAAGCCGTTTATTATGCTGCGATCTATGTGATATTCACCATGTGAAGTTTAGTCGTGAAATTACCAATTTAGTCCTGAAACCATTTGGTTTACAGTTTGCTTAACATTGACTGCAACTATAATGTGTCATACAAGCTGAAGTTTCTTAATTGTTTACCAATAAACGGTTTTAAATCTGCTCTAACTAGATCAATAAGATGAAAAAATCCAAAACATAGGTGCTTAAATATTAACATATATATTAAGGTTTAATGCCTCTAGTTATAAGTTAAGTATGACTCAAGCATTGGAAGGAGAGCGGGAAGTCTATTCTCCTTCCGGTTTAGAAGAAGTATGATAAGTTAGTAAATATTTTATTATAGTGACATGTGTATGTACATCAACAAAACAATGGTACAAATGGTAATAAATAGCACTCAGCCCCATGGGCATATGAGTTACTTTCAAAAGAAAAATAATTAAGAAAACAACAATAACAAAAATAGGAAACATGTTGTGTTGGTATCGTTCTACTTCATAACAACAATATTATATAGGCAGATATGGACAGTACCATTCGAAAACATCCATTCCACAAACTTTATCTCCAAAAGAAAAATAAGGTAGTTCTAACAAGAAATATCTTTGAAAAAGATAAACGGCGATCAATATGAGAAAACACTAAGAAATGGATTTGACTTGAATATCAGAAAGATAATTTGCGCAAAAATCTATGTGTTTACCAAAGGCCAATCGGCCATCTCCATCCAGCTTCAGCTTCTATAAATAGATTATCAAGGGCGAGAATACGCCACACGAGATTACGCAAGGCTCCCAAGAGGTGTATAAGTTTCAATTGACGATAAATAACTGAAAACTTATCATGTTTAAAAAATAATTAATATTTTGCTCGTAAATATTATATTTCATACGTTTTCACTGATTTTTTACTTAAATACAATATTACACAATAAGAGAGGTAGTATGGTGAACAGAGATGTGTACTCCTCCGTATATGGACCTCTGAATCTAATGTGAAAACATTCGAGGAATTGTATGGAAGCTTGTTTGTTTGGATGGATGGTGTTTGATGCCGTATTCAACGGCATGTTAGTTATGCCACGGCCTTTCCCTGGTCTTATTTTTCCTGACACAGATGAATCAGTCGTAATGCACCTGAGCGAAAAGGAGAGAAACCATGTTTTTGGTAAGACCCGACCCGGGGATTGAACCCTGGTCTCCTGTTCCTAAGGCGGTCACTCGAACCACTAGACTACAGAGACGGTTTTGAATACAAATATCGTATTGGTATTTAAAACCACATCTGGTAATTTGAGGTCTGATTGCAATTATATCGCTTGAGAACAAAAACGGGTATAGTGTTAATACTCTCGGTATTACAATCATAAATTTAATTCATAAGTAGCATGGTTATTACCACATACAGACGGACTGTGAATACTCTGGTGAGAGTGTGCTGAGACTGTATATGCAATAAAACCCTAAATCTCCCGACGCTGCCAATATCATGATCCCTCAATTAAAAGTTTTAACACAGCAACATTATAAGATTTATCTACTTCAAGAAACATTTGTAAAGTAAAAAGAAATATATATATATAAAGTTGGATGTCTAATTATAAATGATGAGGTAAGTTCAAAAGACGATGAAAAGAAAATGCTCACTATATAAAAGTAGATAGAAACGCACATACAATTAAAAACGTATACATTATTATTTCTAATAATTTATTATTGTTTATAATTTAATATTAATAATAATAATTTAATAATAATGATTATGACAATGATAACTTACGTCTTTGCTTCGAGCTATTTCTCATTTTCTTACAATGTTTTCAAAAGTCGTCTGCTGCAAGACATCAAAATAGTTAGTTACATGAAAACGGATTAACTTTTGTGTAGCAGATAAAAAGGATCAAATTATTTTGACATATTTCACTTCCATGTCGATTTATGTACATGTATTTTATATCTTGTAGGTGACTATCAGCGTGTATTCATAATACCAATTACAATTTCTGTTCTGTTTAATTCATAGACTTCTATAGACACGAACCATCTTCGTGCTGTAGAGCGTCCATCTCGGAGTCGGTAGATCAGGGTTAGACCCCCCGGTAGGATCATATCAAAGACTGTATAATAATGACCTCCCCACTTCACGCGCAGGCTTGCAGGGTCAAGATAAATAATTCCGGTAGTGTTGCTAGTTTAGGCAGGAAACGCCGTGATTTACTGACAACTGTTAAAAGTAATTGATTGGTTGGGTTAAATGTCATCTTTCAAGAGTTATCCTGTCATATCACGACGGAAAGTTCGCATACCCAAATATGGCCTGGCTTTTTTACACCGGTACTCCACACAACAGTCTTTGAGAGCACCAGACTAGTTTTCTGGACATGTAATGTAAGCCCATTGCTGGTAGACGAATGACGCTTGTCGCATTGATTTTTGTCATAAAAATAAAAAATGAGAGCCGATCAGGAGCACGAATTCACAACCCCTAGATTGACAGTCCGCGTCGCTACCGATTCAGCTACCGGGATTCGGCAAAATATATATAACAAATCAAGATACACAAATGACTCAATAAGTTAAACGATATAGCTACTTTTTGTTATTCTATATGGTATAAGACCACAGGGACAATATTGGTCAGATTGTCGATGAAAATGCTTGACCACTCAAGAAGAAGACGGTCGGTTGCCAGAACCTTGTCTGACACCAAATATGGTAACACTAGCCAATGAAAACAATCAAAACGTGACATGGACACTATGGAATACTTAGAAGTGTTATTGTTTGCTGATTTATTTCGACTTCAATACAGTTTGTAACAATTACGACCATATTTATAATAATGATTCCATAAGATCCACCAAGAGGTGAAAACGATTTTTTTTATTATCAATATGGTATTGAGATTTTAAATAAATCATAAATTATAAAGTAAGAAGACTTGTCTCCAGATTGTATTCTGCCCGTATATATATACATGAATCTTTTTGATAACCTCTACAATATTGTTTTCATTATAAAGTATTATGAATCTTTAGCAAGTTGATGTTTACATAAATATAATGTGAAATGATTTATGAAAACAAATAGAATGATGTTTTTCTTTGGGTGAATTAACATTTTTACAGTGGTTAAAGATGCTGATGTAAGAACGTTTTGATTATCCAGTCGAATACAAAATAACAATAAATGTGACAATGTCAACAACATAAACATTATGTCCTTAAAATATTGATGTAAATTGATTTGCTTCAGGCGATTTTTGGTGTAGTTTCGCCTGCAAACAGTGACGACTCGGTGTGTAGCATACAACACTATTTGAAAACATTGTGGTTTTGAGGAACTGTTTGTTTTGAGCAATTTCTCCATTTGTCTCAATGTATTAAAAAATATATAGAATGTAGAGGTGATAAAAAGCATCTATATATGAAAAATGGTTAACCTTTCTCACAGATAGATGCTTTTAACATCTCAATATCGGATGCATGAGAAAGGGTTCAACAAAACATATACATTTATTATTTTGTGTTTTCAAAATTTGTTTTTGTTCTTTAGTTTGTTTCTTTTAATAAGACACCGTAATCCTTTATAATGATATTAACAATCTTACGTTGTGAAATAATGCCTTTCAATAAAAAGAAATGAAACATATTTCGCTTTGTTTGTTTTTGATTTACAATTGTGTTGTTGTTGGAAAAAGGGTTACAGGTTATGGGTTAAATAGTTCACTTATCAACTAATATGACACTGTTAAGATAATGCTATGAACCGTAAATAGTTTACGGTTCATAGAATAATCTTGTGTCATAATAATTAGTATAAACATACAATGTTATCAATGTACGTTTCTAATATCACTGTTTTGAATTACTACAATGATATCTTGATTATAAAGGTTTTGAAGATCAACTACACACCAAATAGAATGTAAACTGTGTGAATCGTTTTCATTGACTATGGATCAAAATGGAACCTGCTCGCACGTTAACCCACCCGTAGATGCTTGAAAGTAATACTAACTTCGATCAAACCGTATTTGAGTCCATTCTTCTTATAATCTTTTCTATACATTCTTCAACACTTGATCCATTATGAACGAGTAGAGACTACCATAACCATTCCCACATATAGCCGCTGTCTGAAGCTCCTGCAGAAGACGACTTTTGAAAACATAATGAGAAATTTCTCCTTTGGCCACAATGTTTACAACTTTGTTCAATAATTGTTCCTGCATTTGTAAAGATCTTCTATAGTTTTGACTTAATGTTTTCAAAGTCGTCTGCTGCCGGAGAAGTGTTATTCTGGGAATAGCAAACATCACTTTTATGATGTTTTGCTCTTTTCACGATGTTTTGCTCTTTTGTAATTATTTTACTCTTTTATGATTTCCGACTGTTTTATACTCTGTAAATGCACCACTATTCAATGTAGTACTGCTTTACAGGTGAAGTAATACGTTAAATGACTTAAAATGTACTCAAACCATTTTGATAAAATTAAGAATATCGTTGCTGTTAATGACGAAATTGTTTGAGCGTCGAGCATAAATTATCAAAATAACTTCGACGTCATTTCAACAATTAGTAAAACATGTATTTTTTTCACGTCCATTACGGCGTCAATATTTCTAATACGAAGTCCACATATATATATCAAACAAAACTAGACAGGTTGGACTATATGGAAATGTAAAAATCCCAAAATCGAAAAAGTTGTCACTATCACCGGAATTCTCATGGAGTGGCCCATATATAAATGCGCCTAATGACAAAACATGGAAGTGTAACCCCTCTTGTGTTAGGCCATTATGTCTTTAAATTATCCATTATAATGAGCCTAGTTTAATCGGTTTTTGGTGGTTCTTGTGCGAACGTTGAGCACGCATGCTGTCTCGCCAGAGTCTACACCATCCGTTTACATGTAAAACAGTCACAGGCGCGATTTTTGACGTAAATGGTAGATGTGTAACCCCACTGGTTTTACGTCAATTTAACTTTAAAAGATGTCAATCCCGAGTCAGAAAAGACTCCCAAATCGTCAAACGTGGCTCATATACTTGATTGAATTATGATGTTTGTAGAAAAAATACTCTTCTCCTAGAAACTATCTGTATTGATAACATTAGATAATACCTACATTGTATATATAAACAGATGGTTTTAGAATACTATCTCCTATATTACACGCCGAGCCCCAGTAGCTCGGTCGGTAGCGACGCCGGCTGTCAATCCAGGAGTTGTGAGTTCGAACCCCAGCTCGGCCAACATTCTTTCTGACGTTTGACAAAAGTCACTGTGACAAGCGTCATCCGTCTTTCACCAATGGGCTTACAGTCTATGTAGAAAAGCAGCCAGTTGCTTGGAACGTTTGTTGTGTGGAGTACTGGGGTGAGAAAACCGGTGAACTGGCCGCCGTGATATGACTGAAAAATTGTTTAAAAACGGCTTTAAACCCCAATCAATCAACCTATATTACAAACATGTAACCATTGAAAACTTAACTATCTTCTCTCTCCTAAGCACCCTCGGATAACAATCTTCCCCCATTAAAAACAATTAACATATACATGTATAAAGATATCATGTTCACGATTCATGATACGCATCAAGTCACTTGTCAATTACTGCAACTTGTTTTTCTTTTTTTTTAGTATCGAAAATCGCATGTCCATTACAAAGTAATTCCCGCCTAAACATTTTTGGTTTGGTTTGAAATATTGTTTCAATACTGTTTGTCCATATGAACTATGCCATATCTTTTCACCTTACAGATGCATCTGATTAATTAATTTCAGGGCCATTTATGCAGAAAATGAGTAATTGGGAAATAAAAATAATTAACCCCTAGTGGGGACCTACACATTTTCGCGTCAAAGCTTCAAGAATGTTAGTAAGAGTTGTGAAAAGAGTAAAGAAAGCTAATAAAAGCAAAAGTTAAAATAAGAAGGTACTGGTAATGTTAAAATTAAAAGAAGTCTGATATTTCCCTATGGAGAGACATGTTCAATCTTTTTAAATTAACCAGGAAAAGCCATGATATATATATATATATATATAACTGAAAATATTGAAAACGGCATGAAACACCATTCACACTCTGAGTTACCATAACAAACTGCGAGCAAATAGCAACCTTTTCGTTCAGTGAAATCTGTTTGGTAGCCCGCGATTTGTTGAGGTTCTAATTCACGCTACTACACAAATACTACGAATAACCAGGGACACTACATGTAAATAACTACAAAACACGTGTCCCTGGAATAACCCAAACAAAAGAGGTGGGCCACCAGAAGCCGTAGGCTTTCCAGCGGTCTCGGAACAGTAAGTTAAGTAAATAAGTAACCGGCGACGAAGTAGCTTTTTTATAATTGGTGTCTAGGCTAAGGTCCGCGGACTTTAAATTTCACTGAACGCGCTTCAAGTAAATGAAACCATAAATTACAGATCAAGGGAGAAAAACGTGGTAACTCAATATAGAAACTATTTAAGAGTAACCTCCCTTGTTGAAAATGTAAACGCGGGTGTTTCGAGATTCTCCAAATAAGAATGATCGAAGCTGGCAACACAGACATTCGGTGCAGTACTAAATAGAATGTATTGGCCATGTTATCAACAACTATTTCAAGGTAGTGCTTTGACAAACTAGTTGCTTCAGGGAAATATTAAAAGATAGTTCAACAGTTTCGTACCTAGATATTTTCGAACCTATTTTGGACTTGGAGAATTCGTGTCTTTTTTAGCTCGACTTTTGAAAAAACGAGTTATTGTCATGACCCTGGCGTGGTCGTCGGCGGCGTGGTCGTCCGTTTATTGTTTTTTGTTCAGCTCAGCTTTTTTTCTGTGGCGGCGGCGTGGTCGTCCGGTTAAGGTTTTTTGTTCGGCTCAGCTTTTTTTCTGTTTTCTATCAGTCGAGCGTCTGTGCCGTACGCGGTGCTCTTGTTAAATTTTGGCAATTGCATGTTACTTGAAAAGTTGTCTTTTTTTTTTTGCAGGATTTGTAAACAATCAACAAAAGCTTGCATAAAAAATGCCACAAGAGTTCCAAGTATTGCAGTGTTTCAGTTGCAAAACCTTCCAAGTTCATCAGGTTAAAAAGGCAAAGAAATGGGCCTGTAAAATGTGCGGAGAAAAACAGTCTATAATAAAGGTATCACACAGTCAGAAAGGTAGACAGAGTTCTCGACACCAAGATTGTTCAACCCCCGTTTCTTAAGAGTTTTCGACCCCAATTATCAGTTTATATAGGTGTATCATAAACAGATGGCGTTTTCCAAATATTGATCAGTCATGCAAAATTGCTTGACTGATGATCGGTACTTGATTGATTAGCTTAATGTTTGGGATGATTTAAATGAAAAAACAAAACAAATATTAAATGAGCTTGAAAACATTGTGGCAAGAGGAGGCATTGTAGATAATTCTGAGCAATTTCTCCATTTGCAACAATGTCTTCAGAAGTTGCTGCAGATGCATCTGAAAGCGTCTATATGTGGGCAGGGTCTTTCAAATAGTACTATTTGAAAGACCCTGATGTGGGGAAATGGTTAAAAAACAAAGTATGCACAAATCTTGATTACGCAAAATTATTATTATTTAATAAATCATAGAATTTATATGAGTTTGAAACATTGTGAGAAATTAGAAAACTATGTTCATGATAGGTAGGCTTTGACCTTAAGGTATGATTATATTAATGAGTTGGGAAAACTGAGTGAGGGAAGGAGAAATGTCCTCTAACAGTCAATACTAAAAATCTTCCGCCTACTTTGAAAACATATTGGACACATTGGTCACATTGTGAGAAAAGGAGAATATGTTCATGATAGGTAGGCTTGGCCTTTAGATATAATTATACTAATGGGTTGGGAAAATTGTGAAGGAAGGAGAAATGTACAAAGCACCAATACTATAAATCTTCCGCATACTTTAAGAAACATATTGGAGAAATTGGTAACATTGTGAGAAAATCTTCAGCAAACTTTGAAAACATATATTGGAAAATAAGTAACATTGTGAGAAAAGGAGAAATGTCCCCCAACAAACAACACAACAAATCTTCTGCATAATTTGAAAACATATTAGATAATTTGGTAAAATTGTGAGAAAGGGAGAAATTTTACATGATAGGTAGGCCGCAGACTTTGAAAACATTGTGTGAACAGGAGAATATGTCCTTTAATAAACAATAGTGCATATCTTTCGCATACTTATAAAAAATAATGGAGAATTGGTAACATGGTAAGAAAGGGTGACTTCATGATAGGTAGACCGCATACGTTGTACATGCAGTCTTTGAAAACATCTGGGCAATAATTACACATGTGCAGCAGTACAGGTATGTGAGAAATTTTACATGATAGGTAGACGCTTAAAAACAATTGTGTGTATCAGGTGCTACTTTTAAACACAGATAAACACATCTTTAAATTAAGCAGTTTATATAATAAGTGTATTTATTTAAAGTTTTTCGATAAATACATTAGTAGTATTGTAAACAAAAACGGGCTAATTTAATAAGTGGCATATAATACTATTAAATAGATTCTTTGAGATACTATACAGTGTATATATATATCTATTCCAATTAAAGATTTGCCTGTCTGGTATTTGGATTATTTGGACCTGAACGATCACAAAATTGTTTTAAGTTGTTAACTCGTCCTGGAATTGTGATCACTTAAGACACTCTGCATTCAATAATTTAAAAAAAAATCCTTATCAAGGAGAAATAGCTCTTAGCAAATTGTTTATGCATCTTTTCCCGGAATGTTTTTAACTGTATTTTGTAATTTCAATTTTAACTTTAATGTGTTCAAAGCAGACGACTCTCAAAGTATCTTGTAGGATAAACCTGAATTCAGGCCTTTTTCTAGGCCTCTCACAGGTCAGATATTCTGACCCATTCCCAATGGCAGAAGTCTTAAAAAATTTGCAGAATTCCCAATTTTGTCATTTTAACCCTGTTTTTTTATTCCCAAATAAAAAATAATAGTGAATAGTTGGGCCAAATACTTGTTCCCAAAATGCCAAGAAAAAGGTCTTGTATCTAACCCTTTCCCAAATACAAAAAATAAACATCTAGTTGTAATAGACTACTTTGAAAGAATATAGGCAAAAACATGCAAAAAGTCTCTATCAATAAAAGTTTTATTATTTAAAGACGATCGCTACAGTTTCATCATTTTTTGAAAACATTCAGAATGGTGTGTTGATAGCATATTACCTAATCTACAGAAATATGAAATAAAAATATGGGGCAAGTTTCCCGGCTCTTTCTTCTGTATACCCCAAACTTTGGCAAATATGACTGCTGTTTCCTATGTAATATATACTTTTTTAATTTTTCAAATTTCATTTTCAGTTTTACATCATTTGTTTGGCAACACTTCACTTTTTATATATGACTAGAAAAATTAAAGATAAAGATGTAGCCATCAAGAAAAAAAAGACACCCTTAAATATAATTAAATAAAATTCAAAGCATAAAAAAATCACTAAATTTGCATAAATATAGTTTAAGCAGTACTTTATCAAAATTTAACTTAAAAATCATAGGTAACCAGACTTCTTTTCAAATAAAATAAAATCTTGCATGATCAATCATACAAAGCATGTTGTGTTTAAATTATCACAAGATCCGAAGACCATAACACTAATATATACATTCAGCCTGAGAATCAAAACTGTGGCGATCATCTTTAATAGATTTGAAAATCTTGTGGCAAACTGAGAAATTCCTTGTATGAGCAAATTCGCCTTTTTGTCACAATGTTTACAAAATATCAGCTGCAGAGGCATCAGAGAGCTTCTAATGACTGACGGTCTGTATACATGGGAAAGTGTTAATTAATAGAATAAAATAAAGCACCACTGACATTCACACGTTCTTTGGTGCGGCATGGGAAAATGGATATTTAGGAATGTGTCCCAAGTCTTATTTTGAGCACAGAGAATGTTCTGAGAGATTTATAGTTTCGAGCAAAGAAGACTTTCTTAAAAATAGTTTATCTTTATAAATTTTGATTTTAGGTGTATGGTTGTGGTACTGGAGCAGAATGCAGGCAACATGTACAAGCATTAAACACACATAGAGGAGGGATAGAGCAACTCAAAGAAACATTGCAGTTCTCTGAAAATAGACAAAACTCTGTGTATTTAGAGAATGACAGTGAAGACAAAAACTGGGTAGATAGTGTAAGAGAAGCTGATACTTATGATTTTTTAGCTCACCTATGCACGAAGTGCAAGGTGAGCTATTGTGATCACATTTTGTCCGGCGTGCGTCGTCCTTCGTCAACATTTGCTCTTGTTAACACTCTACAGGCTTCATTTTGCAGCCAATCTTCATGAAAGTTCATCAGAGCATTCATCTCCATCAAATCTTGGACAAGTTCAAAACTGGGCCATATGAGGTCAAAAACTAGGTCACTATGTCAAATTAAAGGTAAATCTTGTTAACACTCTGGAGGCCACATTTTCATTTTGAGCATGTTGAAACTTTATCAGAATGTTTGTCTTGATGATATATAAGTCAAGTTCGAACATGGGTCATGTTGGGTCAAAAAGTAGGTCACTAGGTCAAATTGAAGGAAAATCTTATTAACACTCCAGAGGCCGCAATTTTTGATTCAGCAGTTAGAAATTTTGTCAGGATGGTTTGTCTTAAAAATATCTAGGTCAAGTTCGAATATGGATCATATTGGGTAAGAAACTAGGACACTAGGCCAAATTTAAGGGAAATCTTAGAATAATTGTCTTGATGATATTTAGGTCAAGTTCGAAAATGGGTCATGCTGGTTCAAAAACTAGGTCACTAGGCCAAATTGAAGGGTAATCTTGTTAACACTCTAGAGGCCACATTTTCAACTTGAGCATGTTGAAACTTTATCAGAATGTTTTTCTTGATGATATGTAGGTCAAGTTCGAACATGGGTTATGTTGGGTCAAAAAGAAGGTCACTAGGTCAAATTGAAGGAAAATCTTGTTAACACTCAAGAGGCCGCATTTTTTGCTACAGCAGCTTGACATTTGATGAGAATGTTTATCTTAGAAATGATATCTAAGCCAAGTTCAAATATGGGTCATGTAGGGTCAAAATCTAAGTCACTAGGCAAAATTGAAAAAAATCTTGTTTATCACTTTGGATGCCGCATTTTTTGCTTCAGCAGCTTGAAATTTAGTCAGAATGTTTGTCTGAATTATATCTAGGTCAAGTTTGAATATGGGTCATAGTTGGTCAGAAACAACGTCAATAAAGGACAATGTTGTTCAAACTCCGGAGGCCGCATTTTTACTTTGAGCAAGTTGAAACTTTGTCAGAATGTTGTCTTGATGATATCTAGTCCATGTTGGAATATGGGTTATATCAGGTAAAAAAATATAGATCACTAGGCCAAATGAAGGAAAATCTTGTTAACACTGTGGAGGTTGCATTCAGAATAATTGTCTTGATGTGTTTTGCATTGCGGTACATTTTATAATTAAGGTGAGCGTACTAGGGCCATCATGGCGCTCTTGTTTTTTAGCTCACAAGAGCAGGTAGTGCTCAAGGTGAGTTATTGTGATCGCCTTTTGTCCGTCGTTCGTCAACATTTGCTTGTTAACACTCTAGATGCAACATTTCGCATCCAATCTTTATGAAAGTTTATCAGAACATATATCTCCATCAACTCTAGGCCAAGTTCGAAACTGTGTCATGTCCGGTTAAAAACTAGGTCACTAGGTCAAATTTAAAGAAAATCTTGTTTACACTCTGGGAGCCACATTTTTGGCTTGAGCATGCTGAAACATTATCAGAATGTTTGTCTAAGTAATATCTAGGCCAAGTTCGAAACTGGGTCATGTCCGGTGAAAAAATAGGTCACTAGGTCAAATTTATGAAAAATCTTGTTAACACTCTGGAAGCCACATTTTTGGCTTGAGCATGTTGAAACTTTGTCAGAATGCTTTTCTTAGTGATATCTAGGCCAAGTTCGAAGCTGGGTCATGTCGAGTCAAAAACTAGGTCACTAGGTCAAATTTAAGAAAAATATTGTTAAGACACTGGAAGCCACATTTTTGGCTTGAGCATGTTGAAACTTTGTCAGAATGTTTGTCTTAGTGATATCTAGTCCAAAAATCAAAACTGGGTCATGTCCGGTCAAAAACTAGGTCACTAGGTCAAATTTATGAAAAATCTTGTTAACACTCTGGAAGCCACATCTTTGGATTGAGCATGTCGAAACTTTGTCAGAATGTTTGTCTTAGTGATATCTAGGCCAAGTTCGAAACTGGGTCATGTCCTGTTAAAAACAAGTCCACTATGTCAAATTTAAGGAAAATCTTGTTAACACTGGAAGCCACATTTTTGGCTTGAGCATGTTAAAACTTTGTCAGAATGTTTGTCTTTGTGATATTTAGGCATAGATCGAGTATAGGTCATATTTGGTAAAAAAATAGGTTACTAGGCTTAATTTAAGGAAATTCTTGTTAACACTTTGGATGCCGTATTTTAAATTTGAGCATCTTGAAACTTTATCAGAAAGTTTGTCTTGATGATATCTAGGCCAAGTTCGAATATTGGTCATGTTCTGTCAAAAACTAGGTCACTAGGCCAAATGTAAGGAAAATCTTGTTAACACTCTGGAAGCCACATTTTTAACTTGAGCATGATGAAACTATGTCGGAATGTTTGTCTTGATAATATCTAGGCAAAGTTTGAATATAGATCATGACCGGTCAAAAACTAGGTCACTAGGGCAAATTTAAGAAAAATCTTGTTAACACTCTGGAAGCCACATTTTTGGTTTGAGCATGTTGAAACTTTGCCAGAATGTTTATCTTAGTGATATCTAGGTCAAGTTTGAATATGGGTCAGGTCAGGTGAACAACTAGGTCACTAGTCCAAATTGTAGAACAATCTAGTTAACACTATAGAGATTGCATTTTTGACTTGAGCAGCTTGAAAGTTTGTCAGAAAGTTTGTCTTGATGATATTTCCATTGGCGCTGAAAGAGTTAAATCTTAAATAGCCCATTCTCAGGTGAGCAATTCCAGAGCCTCATGGCCCTCTTGTTATTTGGGAATAAAAAATCAAGGGTTAACATGACAAAATTGGGAATTCTGCATGATTTTTAAAGACTTTTCCCATTGATATCTGACCCATGGGATCCCTCAAAAAGGGCATGTCTAATGAAACCACAGAATTTGATCCTTTACTGTATTGAAACAGCAATCTGGATCAAAATGGGGACAGTTTGTGGAAGAGGATACCAGCGGACTGGACCATTTGGCTGATGATGAGAATGAAGATCAAGAGGATGATGCTAAATTCACTACTGATGCTTCTTTACTGGACCGGAGGAAAACGTCGAGAAAAAGGTAGGTTTGTTTGTAGTGTGTTTAATTAACCCTTTCCCACATTCAACAAATCTGCAGCAGATGACTTAGAAGACATTAAGTCAAAAACATAGAAAATATCTATAAATGAAGATATAATTACTGAAAATAGCTGAAAACATTGTTGCGAAAAGAAGAAATTGCTTGTTTTGAGCAATTTCTTCTTTTGCCACAATGTTTTCTAAATTCATCTGTTGTAAATGCATCTACAAGTGGGAAAGGGTTAAAGCCACTTTCAATAAGTTTTTTAGGAAATCATTAGCCTACTCTGGACCAAAACTTTGAAACATTACAGAAATTTAAAAGTGCATACATAACACTGTTGGAAAGAATAATCTGGGAATTGTGTTGTATTACTTTTCATGTTTTTTTACAAATGAAAACGCATGTATTTTCCTTTTTGTGTCACCTGCGTAGAATGGTAGGCACTTAGGGATTACTTTTTTTTTGTCCGGCGTCTGTCCGTCTGTCCGTCACACTTTTTCGTCACGTTTTCAAATAACTTTTTTTCTACTCCATGGAATGGATTGAAACTTATGACAAATGTTTATATCAATCTTTGTGATGGGTTCACAAATGGGGGATAATCCAAATATTTTTATATCAGAGTTATTGCCCCTTTTCTGTCAAAAAATAAAATTTTCTGACAAGGCGCCGGCAGGTGACACACGTGCTCCGGGGATTGTCCATGTATATAGTGAAATATGTATATGAAATATTTGATGCAGAGGCCCATAGGAAAGACTGGGTTTACCCAACTATGTTGTCTCTTTAAAGAAGTCTTTATTATTATACCCCCTTCTTTAAGAAGAGGGGGTATATAGGAGTCACTGTGTCGGGCTGTCGGTCGGAAGCCATATTTTATCCTGCCTATTTCTTACAAACCACTGGGTGGAATTCAATAACATTTTACATGAAGCTTCTATACCAAGAGGAGATGTGCATATCCTAAAGGGGTAACAATTGCATGTTATTTTACAGAGTTATGGCCCTTTTACTTATTAAGTTATGGTGTAGGTCAAGGTGCTGTTTAGGGGGTATTTGTCTTCTTCAGTGATAGTTCTAGTTATTACTAGTAGTATCATCTTCTACTAGTCCATTTATCCTGACGCCTACATGTTAGTCGTAATGCTATCCCCACAATTCTGAGCGCTAAAAGAGGGAAAGCCATTATTACCATTTTTAAAGTCTTAGAAATAAGTAGGTTTCCTCCATTATCTCATATTAATGTATACGTTTTCGTTTCCTTGACATAGGTAAATCTAAACATTTCCCACATACAGATTTTAAAGCCTCTGCAGCAGATGACTTTAGAATACATTGTGGCATAAGGAGAAATTGCTCATAATCTCTTTTTGCAGGGTTCGTCCTTGACATTTTTGCTTTGTGATACCCTTGGCATTGTCGTCACAAAACTATAATCTTACCTCATAACTAAAAAAATGTACACATGTTCCTAATAACAAAACGCATGTCTAAACCAAGTAACATAACTCTTGTTTTCTTGTTTGATATTTTTCATCAAATGAGTAACAGTTTGTAATTCTGGAGCGAGTTTTGGAGCCACATACCTGGCCAATATTTTCTACTTGAATAATAGAAATATCAACCCTCTTTCCCACATACAGATGACTTTTCAAAAATGAGTAATTTTTACTTATGCCTAAGTGTTTTCAACTCTTTTCAGTAATAACACTTTCATATTTTTGCCCAGATTTTTTTCAGTCGTCTTCTGAAGATTTTCTTGAAAGCGTTTTGCCAAATATATATGCAAATAATGCAATCTTCTATGTAATTATTTGATTTGATTTATTCAGTGTTTATGCCCCTTGATACAAAACACTCATCCTTCATCACAGCATGACTACCTTCCTTTGTTCCTGAGAGCTCAACCATGACAGCTGCAAGCAGGATAAGTCCCCGGGTCTCAGTGGCAGGAACTCGGGGTTCGCTCCCTTGTAGATTCATACTAAATACCTACATAAATGGTAGTAACAGCTTTCCTCATTTGCGCTCAGGATTTTGGGGATAGTGTTACAACTAATGCATTGGTCTTAGGATAAATAATACCAGGAGTACTGGTAATTTACACAGATAAAGCCGTGATATAACTAAAATACTTGAATTAATTGATTATGGTTTAATGTCATTTTCAACAATTTTTTAGCTCCACTGGCTGAAAGCAAGTCGCTTATGTCATGGCGAATTGTCCGTTGTGCGTCTATGCGTGCATTAACTTTTTCCTTTAAACAACTTCTTCTCCCTAACCACTTGGCCAATTTGGTTGAAACTTCATAGGAAGCATCCTCTCAATTTCCTCTCTTAAATTCCTTCAAATTCTTTTTATCCATCCAAAATTAGGGTTTCCATGGCAACCAAAAGAAAAAAATAATGAAAACTTAAAAAATCTTCTTCTCCGAAAGTGTCAGGCCGATTTTCAAATCATTTTGTAGAAATGAACCTTGGGTGACCCTTTATTAGATTCCTTCAAGAAATGTTGATTGGTTGAAAAACATGTCCGCCATGGGGGGGCTATTTTGCCTTATATAGCTGTAGTGAAAACTTAAAAAATCTTCTTCACCGAAAGTGTTCAGCTGATTTTCAAATAATTTTGTAGAAATGTTCATTGGGTGACCCTCTATCAGATTCCTTCAAGCCATGTTGATTGGTCGAAAAACATGGCCGCCAGAGGGCGGGGCTATTTTGCCTTATATATGCCAATAGTGAAAACTTAAAAGATCTTCTTCTCCGAAAGTGTTCAGCAGATTTTCAAATAATTTTGTAGAAATGTTCCTTGGGTGACCCTCTATCAGATTCCTTCAAGACATGTTGATTGGTAAAAAAACATGGCCGCCAGAGGGCGGGGTTATTTTGCCTTATATGGCTAAACAGAAAACTTAAAAAATCTTCTTCTCCAAAAGTGTCTGGCTGATATTCAAATAATTTTGCAGAAACATTCCTTGGGTGACAATCTACAAGATTCCTTTAAGCCATGGTGGTTGGTAAAAAACATGGCCACCAGGGGGCAGGGCTGTTTGAAGATTTGATTTTTGCCTTATGGCCATGGAGCTTGTTGAGTCATATCATGTCGGTCAGTTCACCTACTCATGTGTTTCCTGGCTTTCTTACACCAGTAATCGACACAACATTCTTTCCAAGAAACTGACTGCTTTTTCACGTAGACTTTAAGCCCATTGGTGGAAGATGAATGACGCTAGTCACAGTGACTTTTGTCAAATCTCGGAAAGTCTGTTGGCCAAGCTGGGGTTCAAACTCCACACCCCTGGATTGACAGCCCGCGCGGATACCGGCCGAGCTTCCGGGGCTCATTAACTGGGAAAAGCGGTGAATAAATAACATCCTTTAAACAAATCAAAAGCAACTGGTATAATGACACTAAAAAAAAAGATTGTTAAATCTGGGTTCTGGACAATTACAAACAATTTTGCAAAACTTGTGTGCTACAGAGTTGTGCAATGCTTTTATCAGATTATACCAAGCCACAATAGCTCAGTAGATAGTGTTTGAAAACAGTCTGTATGCAGAGTTAGCAAGTTGCAAGGAAAGAAGGATGAATGGAGTACTTGTTGAAACACATCGTTAGGTGAATTTAGTGCCATGATATAACCAAACAAGCAAATTCATGAAATTTATATCCCCCGCTTGCAGGAAATATTGTAGGAAAATGTTGAGGTTAGGTTTAAACATGTCAGTAGACTTTTTATTGAACATGTATTACAGGGTAAATTAAACGAACTTGGCCTTTTGTGGCAGTTATTGCACGGAAACAGCATGAAATGACATTTTGTGTTAAATAAGGGGCCATAACTCCACTAAATAAAGTCCGCCGAAAGTGACGATCGAACTTGGCCTAGCCCTTAAGGCATTTAACCTTGTTACCAAGTTTGAAAAAAAATGGTTCACATTTGTGGCAGTTATTGCACGGAAACGAAGTGTGACAGACAGACAGACAAACCGAAATTAATAACCCCCTTTTTTTTCTTAAGAAAAAGCGGGGGATAAAAACTGTTTTAACCTTTTCCCTCATATAGACACTTTCTGACGCCTCTGCAGCAGACAGCTTTTTGAAATCGTGACCTTTTGTCACAATGTTTCAACTCTATTCAATTCTTGTACTTACATTTATTTAAAGGGTCCTGAGTTTCCAGAAAATTACCAGTGAGTTTTTGAAGTCGTCGGCTGCAGAGTTGTTGCATGTCAAAAAACATGGCCGCCAGAGGGCGGGGCTATTTTGTCTTATATGACCATAGTGAAAACTTAAAAAATCTTCTTCTCCGAAAGTTTGGGCAGATTTTCAAATAATTTTGTAGAAATGTTCCTTGGGTGACCCTCTATCAGATTCCTTCAAGCCATGTTGATCGGTAAAAAAACATGGCCACCAGAGGGCGGGGCTATTTTGCCTTATATGGCTATTGAAAACTTCTCCGACGAAAGTGTCAGGCCGATTTTCAAATAATTTTGCAGAAACATTCCTTGGGTGACACTCTACAAGATTCCTTTAAGCCATGGTGGTTGGTAAAAAACATGGCCACCAGGGGGCAGGGCTGTTTGGGGATTTGATTTTTGCCTTATGGCCGTGGAGCGATACTGGCCCTCTTGTTTAGCACAAAGATTTAATCCTTGAATTTGATATGCCTCTTTCAGAGCTCTCGATGTCGATTATAAATAAGGGGTGGTTTGCATGTTCTCAAATCATTATTTGACCTCAATAACCTACGTTGTGGGTACTCAAAAGAATCGTCTCTGTGAGACAAAGGTGTAAATGGGTGCTAAGAGAGATGTTGTGGAAGCAAGACCTGTTCACTCTTCCTTATTATAGTCCTATGCTCTTTTCATTTCAGAAAAAGTGAGCATGATGAACATTTTATGCACAGAACAAAATCAATCCGGTATGAAGGTGTTGCTGTATCTCCAACTGATAATTTTTCGTATGAATATGAACAGGCACATAGTGGCCATATGGACCTCAAAAATCATAACAATCCAACAAATGGCCACTTTGAAAACAGTAAGAACAGTAACATAAAATACAGAAATGATCGCCCCAAATATGGATGTGAGAATACCAATGCTGAGCCACAAACATCATTTAGTGTCATTGAGAACAGGCAACAGATGCATTCTAAGTGGAATAATATCCAAGAAAATGATGTAAATAAAGATGAACATTGTATAGTGGATTTAAGAAGTGATCGCAATAACTATAGAGGGAATATAACAGGACGTTCGCAGTCAAAGAATAGCCAAAACTCCACATGGAATACCAACAATGACAAAAAGACACACAAAGATGTAAGCAATATACATCATTTAATGCCAGGAAAGTGTAAACAACATAAAACATCAGGTGATACATCAAGTCAAGAGAGTGGTGGGGATAATAATGATGGTGACAATGTCTGTGGCAAAGACATCAAACAAATAGATAATAGACACTATGTTGAATCCAATTCATCGAAGTGGAACGAGTACACAGCCTCTGGTGGGGCATCGAGTCAAGGGAGTGGTGGGGATAACAATGATGGTGACAATATCTGTGGCAGAGACATCAAACAAATAGATAATAGACACTATGTTGAATCCAATTCATCTAAGTGGAACGAGTACACAGCCTCTGATGGGGCATCGAGTCAACGGAGTGGTGGGGATAATAATGAGGGTGACAATGTCTGTGGCAAAGACATCAAACAAATAGATAATAGACACTATGTTGAATCTAATTCATCTAAGTGGAACATGTATACAGCCTCTTGTGGGGATTCGAGTCACGAGAGTGGTGGTGATCAAGTTGATGACACTATTTGGGACCAAAACCAAACAGAAATAGATACTAGACCCTATGTGGAATTCAGTAAGTCAGATTTTGATAACAACGGCTGCAGCTCATTTCCAATAACATCGCAAAGAAACACCTCTGGCCAGGAAGAAGAAATGTCTGGAAACGACGGGAGATCAACTGTACCACCAAAGCTTGATCAATTTGTTGACAAAAAGCAAACAAGTTCATCGAAATGGGATTTGTTTGTGGGTACATGCGATTCCAATTCGGGTGAAACTTGTTCAAGTTTAGCCAATAATAGGACAGCTTCAAGGTCAGTTGATGGGGATATCACAGAAAACTTGAAGAACCAAAGTGATCGACTTCAAAGAGAAGTTATATCTGTATATACTGGTACAACTGTAACAAGTAAGGATCCCCTTGGAGCAAGAAGTCTGAATGTTTATCCACAAACATCGGGGGACAATGACTATTTTATAGAAACTGATCCTAAGTTATATTTAGCCAACAAGACATCTGAAACCCAAGACAGTATTATAAAAAGGAAAGACAGAAAGGACGTATTACCTGTCCAAATTCATACAAATGCATCTTCCGTGTTCAGTGTAGGGGACCTTACTGATGATGATTTCCAGTTGTGATCTATAGCGCTTTTCCTAATGCAGATGCATCTGCAGCAGATGACTTTTGCTACAATATTTTCACTAACTATTCACCAACTCTTTCACTGCCGAATTTCACAAAGTCGATTCTTTCATTTTGAACACTCCATTTTTCATCCAACAGGAAATTTTGTGAAATGTTATGTCTAGGTGGCAAACAATGCAGACATCAGGAGACACAGCTTGTTACAAAGCCTTTAATTGCCTTTGGCAGCGAAAGAGCCAATTAATTTTTCATTTATAAATAGGGATTTTCATACTGTTGCATAGATGTTTTCAAAGTCATCTACTACAGATGTATTTGGGAAATGGTTAACTGTTTAACAAATCATATGCAATATGAAAGCATTTGGGGAATTGATTGGGAAACCTAGGAAAATAGTAGTTCATTTTTATGATTGAAAAATAAATATTGTTTGAAGAGGAGAAATCTTAAGATTGAAAAAACAATAAAAACAGAAATTTTTGGCATAGATGTTTAATTTTTCTCAATATGCTTATTTCACTTAAATTAAAATATCTCAATAATTTTGCTCTGAAGCCATGAAAGACTGGCCAAGTATGGATAAAAGATATCTCTTTTTCATCAATTTTAATACTTTCTTTCCCACATATGTATATATATATTCACGTATATTCACTTTCTTACACCTCTGAATCAGACAACTTTAGAAAACATTGTGACAAAAGGAGAAATTGCTCAATAATCGTATTTTCATTTATAGAAATTTTCCGTGATTTCCCTAAGATGTTTTCAAAGATGTTTTCGACGCCGTCTGCAGCAGGGTAGATATTGCATTTAGAAATTATCTGATCCTACTTTTATATTTACCTTAAAACAATATATATATATATATCACAGTTAACTTGTTGAAATAAAACATACATAAGCCTGTCCATGGGTAAAGGTACAGCTTTGTTTTTGTGAACAGTGTAGATTCAGATCAGCCTGTGTATCAACACAGTCTGTGGTCAAGTGCTACAGTAAACTGTTCCCATATTACTTACCCGAGCACGTTAAAAACTTCTGTCAACTTGTGTCTATCTATCTTCCATTAATGTCAAACCCTTATTGGGGACCTAGACATGTACAAGCATCTGACAGGTGCAGATAAAATAACGAGACTCAGAGTAAGATACCAAGGAGTCCGGGTGGGATACCCTAGTTCTTTCTGAAAAGACCCCTTGGTTCTTTAACGTGCTCCGTGTATAGCACCGATACACACAAGGCACTTCTTCCTGGAAAGTACCAGTACTTGACTTCTAGTTGAGTGGGAGACACTTAAAGCACCTCAGGAAAATTCAGAACCCGTACCAGGATTTGAGTGGATTTTACCCTACACTGTTCAAAAATGCCAACTTGTACCTTTTCCCATGGAAGGGCTCAGATATTAAGAATGAAGTGGAAATATATGGCAGTTCAATAGTAACTGATCAGAGGATGAATCTGTATTTAGCTCAATCACCCTTAAACTGCTAAATTTATTATTGACTCTTCCATCGCTTAGTTTGGATAAGTTCCCTTTCCCACATAAACCTTTTCTAGTGCCTCTGTCTCTGCAGCAGACACATTTTGAAAACATTGTGGGAAAAGAAGAAATTGTTGTATGTAGGAAAAGGTTAACAATCACATCAGATTGTCTTGCTTATCCATTCCAAACAAAGTAGACGAGGCTAGTTAACAATGCAGACAAATAAAAGATACAATAAATAGCTGGTTGTTTGTATGCTGGGCCCGTATTCCCCAATCAGTTGTTAACCCTTTCCCTCATATTGACGCGTTCTGACGCCTCTGCAGCAGACAGCTTTTTGAAAACATAGTGACAAAAGAAGAAATTGCTCAAAACGAGCAATTTCTCCTTTTGCCACGATGTTTTCCACTTTTAGGAAGAGATTTTCCATTTTTAGACAAAATATGTTCAAAGTCGGCTGCTGCAGAATTGTCGTATGAGGGAAAGGGTTAAGGTCATTCTGAGTATTACTCCTATCCTCAACACTTTCCCACATACAAAAAAAACCTGCAGCAGACAACTTTGGATACACTTAGGCAAAGATGTAATGGCATTATAAGCAATTTCTCCTTTGCAACAATGATTTCCAAAAAGTTGTCTGCTGTAGAAGCGTCTACATGTGGGTAGGGTAAGGCTAAGAGCATTCTAAATTTAATTCTAATCTTTAAAACAAAAAAGTTTTTGAAGGAACAGATGTGTTGCCTAGCCCAGATGTAATTATCACCAAAGTCATAGTACAAGAGAGAAATGATCCCTCCAAAAGTTTCCCTGTCTTTCAGGCATACAACATGTGTTTTCTGTATTTGTAAACTTTGAAATCTTAACCAATGAGAAACTCTTTAATTTCAACAGTCTGTTGATTAACTATTTCAAACATGCAGATGACCCAAAGAACATTTGCTTCGTAATGACTTATCCTGATTTTGCCATAATTTTACAAAGGATTACATAGAAAGAATAATGATTTAGAATGACAAGTAAACTTTTAAAAGTCTAATTCTTAAGAACTGTTGAAGAATACGGGCCCAAGGCTTGGCCTTTAAAACTGTTTGTAATCTTGTTTATTTTAGAGGAGCAGGTTAAGGGTGAAACACATCAGCGGGGTGGGTTCATTTCTAACTGTAGGACTCGTGTTGGAGGCACCTCCAGCTCAGCATTCACCTGAAATTACATAGTGTACACTCGACTCAATATAAGGGGCATAACATTACACTAAACTCAATATGAGGGGCATAAAATGACAGTGTACACTCGACTCAATATAAGGGGCATAAAATGACTACACTCAACTCAATATAAGGGGCATACAATTACAGTACTCGTAACTCAATATAAGGCGCATAAAATTACAGTATACTCAACTCGATATAAGGTGCATATTTCATCCCTTTATTAGCTCATCTCTTATTCAAAGAAAAAAAGTAAAGTCAGGCTATTGTGATACCTTTTGAAACGTAAAGTCAGGCTATTGTGATACCTTTTGCAGCGTAACTAAACTTTAACATTACCTCATAACTCGTAAAATAGTTCAACATTTTCAAATGAAACTTGGTACACGTGTTCCTAGGAACTATTCTCATGTCTTTACCAAGTTACATAACTCTGGCTGTAATAATTATTCAGTAATGTCCCTTTTTCGACTTTGTAAAAAACAGACAACATGGTGTTCCTTTCCGACTCCTCTGCAGCAGACGACTGTTGAAGGCATTGTGACATATTAAAGGAGTTATTACTTATAGCAAGCAATTTCTCCTTGTGCTACCATGTTTTTAACTCTATTTAACCCTTTCCCTCATAGACGCTTTCTGATGCCTCTGCAGCAGACAGCTTTTTGAAAACATAGTGACAAAAGAAGAAATTGCTCAAAACGAGCAATTTCTCCTTTTGCCTCAATGTTTTCCACTTTTAGTCATTTAGGTTATCCATTCAATTATAGAGATTTTCTATTTTTTGACAACATATGTTTAAAGTTGTCTGCTGCAGAATTATTGTGTGAGGGAAAGGGTTAATAATTAAACCCTCAATTATGGCAATTATTTACGTTTTTGACAATACATGTATGTTTTCCTAGTCCCCTGCTGCACATTTGTTTTTGTTCTTTGGAGAAAAAGTCCCACAAATAGATGTATTGTAATGGTATTGCCCATATTTTCCTAACTTATGTTTTCTTTATGAAGTAATACAATACCAAAGCAAATTTATACATTTTCAAATATTTTGTTTTCTTAATTTTTATTTCTTTTTAAAAATGACTTATAGGGCCAGGTGTTATTTATTACTATGTTGTTGTTGATGTATATATACACATGTCATTATAATAAATACTTAATTACTTGTGTATGAGTTGTGTAAATAAATATTGTTTTAACTAAACTTACCTTAGAGTTGACATATTGATGTAACAACATTCTCAGTTCAGCGTTCTGTTGTCGTAGGGCGTCTGTTTCTGTGATGAGGCTGGATCTACCATTCAATGTTTCGCTGAAGCAAAAGAAAGTCAATTTAAGTGACTGTCTCTTGTTTTGGTGTCTTAACCCGTACTCTCATACAGAAGTTTTCCGACCCTTCTGCAGCAGACAGCTTTTGAAAACATTGTGACAAAAGGAGAAATTGCCCAAAATGAGCAATTTCTCCTTTTGCCACAATATTTATAACCCTTTTCAGTAAGTATTTTTTTATTTTCAAAGTTTTTCCATATTTTTGCAAAGATGTTTTCAAAGCTGTCTGCTGCATATTTGATGTATGTGGGAAAGGGTTAAACCTCAATAAGCTAGCTGAGGACTAGACAAGGAGGAATGAACAGATCTTTTTCCCAACAATATTTCTCTTATGACTCAACTAACCATATGTTATCGGTACTCAAAAGAATTGACTCACTGAGTAGATTCTTTTGAGTACCCATATCATAGGGTTTGAGGGTATAAAAAGGGGATCTAAATACTATTCTTGTCTAGAGTTCAGAGCTTGTACTTGAAGTAGTTGTAAAAGTGTTTTTTATTTACAAAACAGTAAATTTCAACAACGAAATACATTGTAAATCCATATATTGTGAAGTTATATGCTTTTGGTCGATTGATTGTTCACAGCATTTTCAAAAAAAATTCAGTCATACCATGGAAGCCAGTTCGCTACCTATGTATTTCCTAGTTTTCACACACCAGTACTTGCCATAACAATTTTTCCAAGCAACTGGCCTCTTTCCGCAAAGGTTAACCCTTTCCCTCATATAGACGTTTTCTGACGCCTCTGCAGCAGACGGCTTTTTGAAAACATAGTGACAAAAGAAGAATCCTTTTGCCGCAATGTTTTCCACTTTTAGTCATAGGTCATCCATTCAATTATAGAGATTTTCTACTTTTTAACAAAATAGGTTCAAAGTTCAAAGTCTTCTACTGCAGAATTTTGTATGAGGGAAAGGGTTAAAAGTAATGTACCTGGTAGATCAACTCAGTAAGAAAGTATTGGCACAAAATTTTTTTCAGCTCCATAACATTAATTATCCATACACATAATTAAATAGGAATTGGTTTCCTTAGTTGTGACCATCAGAAGAAGTTGGAAGTATTTTCATTGTTAGGAAATTGTGATCAAAATAGCAAGAGACAGTTCATTAAACCTTTCCCACATACAACAAATCTGCAGCAGACGACCTTTCCACAAATAAACGCTGTCTGACATGTCTGCAGCGGTTGACTTTTGTAAACACTGTGACAAAAGGAGAAATTGCTCAAAACAATCAATTTGCCACAATGTTTTCAACTTTTTGCAGAAATTATACCTTCATTTATAGAGATTTTCTGGGTTTTGGTCAACATGCTTTCAAAGTCGTTCAAAGATCTGTAGCACGGAACATCTTTGCACAAATTTGAAGTCTGTTAATCATAACTAACTGTGTATGATAATGTTCAAGTCGTCTGGTGCAGAGGCATCTAAATACCTCTGTATGAGTGAAACTGTTAAAGTGATTAACCTTTTCCCTTATTTTTGCAGCAGAGAACTTCATTGTGGTAATGGAAATATTGCTCATCATTAGTTAGCAGTTTCTCTCTTTGTCTGTTGCCGATGCATCGAAATTTGTCTGCACATGGGAAAGGAACATAGAGTAAATAAAAGCACTGCAGTGCTGACGGCCTGGGGGCTGCTTGAAGGTTGGATTTGTCGACGCACAGGCCCTACAGCCCCCGGTTACAGGCCCACGGCCCTACGCGCAGTTTCTCATGCGTTGTTTGGTGCTTACAGCAATTGGCAGGCTGCCAACTACGAAAAGAATGGTATTACTACTATGACCAGGGGCTAAAGCCCCAGGCCAAAAAGATCCAATTTATCATACCTGTATTTTTCTAATCCCTCAACCAAAGCTTCCCAAAGTCTTTCTTTTTTATTAGGCATCACTTGAGCATAGCTTGCCCAGTACTCTGAATCTCCGGAGTCATCACGGTCTCCGAGGGACTTGATCTTAAACTGGGACGTCTTGCCTCTCTCTCTAAAATAAGGTTTGGTAAAACAAAGTTATTAATCATGATTCATGACATGTATGGCCTCCTCAGTAATTATACATATACAGTTTAACCCTTTCCCACTTACAGACACATTTGTTTATGCATCTGCATCAGATGACTTTTGAACAAGTAGTGGCAATTTAACCGTTTCCCACATACAGCAAATCTGCAGCAAACAACTTTGAACATATTTTGTCAAACAAGAGGGCCATGATGGCCCTGGATCGCTCACCGGATTTTTTTTTTCACTTTAGCTATATAAGCCTCGCCCCCTGGCGGCTATAGTTTCCGATCAATCAACTCGGCTTGAAGGAATCTGATAGAGGGTCACCCTAGGAACATTTCTACAAATTTATTTGAAAATCGGCCAAACGCTTTTGGAGGAGAAGATTTTTTAAGTTTTCACTATAGCCATATAATGCGAAATGGCCCTGCCCACTGGCGGCCATGTTTTTCGACCAATCAACATGGCTCGAAGGAATCTGAAAGTGGGTCACTTAAGGAACATTTCTACAAAATATTTGAAAATCAGCCCGACACTTTCGGAGAAGAAGATTTTTTAAGTTTTCACTATAGCCATATAAGGCAAAATAGCCCCGCCCCCCTGGTGGCCATGTTTTTCCACCAATCAACATAGCTTGAAGGAATCTGATAGAGGGTCATCTAAGGAACATTTCTACAAAATTATTTGAAAATCTACCAAACAGTTTGGGAGAAGAAGAATTTTGAAGTTTTTTTCATTTTGTAGCCATGGAAACCAGAATTCTGCATGGATCCCAAAAATTTGAAGGAAATCTGGTGAGGTCATTGAGAGGATGCTTTCTGTGAAGTTTCATCCCAATTGACCCACTGGTTACTGAGGAGAAGAAGTTGACGGACGCCGGACAAAATGCGATCACAATAATTCCGCTAAAAATGGAAAATCTCTATATTTGAATGGATAACCAATGACTAAAAGTGGGAAACATTGTGGCAAAAGGAGAAATTGCTCATGATGAGCAATTTCTTCTTTTGCCACAATGATTTCAACAAGAGCTGTCGGAGGACAGCGCGCTCGACTACATGCCCCTTATTCACATAAAGCACTATTTCAATATATTGCACTTAAGTACTATTAAATCATATTATATACTCTATATGTAAAAGCAACTGAATAGATATAGATACATTTAAATATAATTTAAAAATAAAATTTCCTAAGTCAATCAAGGGCCATTACTCCATATTTAGGATACAATAGAGTTATCTAACCTAATTGTACGATGGTCCTTAACAAATATGTGAAGTATGAAGTGATTTGAATGATGTAACTTTAACGTTGAGCTAAACGCAAATGTTAAAACTGACCGAGTCCAAAATTAGCAAAACCTTAAAAAAAGGTTTTCCTAATGTTTGACACCATGCAAAACCCGTTTGATATGTTGAAGAATTATATTTGATAAATAAATGATCACAATTAGAAAGAAATGTAACCAAAAATTAAGAATTTATCTAAAATTCTCAAAATCAAACAAAAATCATGTTTTTTACCCCCTAAAAGTCACACTCAGCATCTTCAACATACAATGTGAAGAAAGGTATTACATGTAATTATATTCCAAATATGGAAGCCCTAACACAAGTACTTATTTAGAAAAATTGGAAAATTAAATGAAAAAGCCAACTTGCCCTAAAACTTTAACCACCCAAAAGCATGTGTTTTACCGCAAACAGAAGGTCACACTCAGCATCTTCAGCATATAATATGAAGAAATGTATTAAATGTAATTATTTTCCAAATATGAAAGCCCTAGTAGCACAAGTACTTATTCAGAAAAAGTTAAAAAAATAAAATAAAATCCTACTTGCCCCAAAACTTTAACCACCGAAAATCATGTTTTTTACCCAAAAAAGAAGGTCACACTCAGCATCTTCAGCATTCAATGTGAAGAAAGGTATAAGATGTAACTATATTCTAAATATTAAAGCCCTAGCATAAATTCTTATAAAGAAAAATTAAAAAATTAAATGAAAATGCCAACTTACCCTAAAACTTTAACCACCCAAAATCATGTCTTTTACCCCAAAAAGAAGGTAAAACTCAGAATATTCAGCATACAATATAAAGAAAGGTATTAGATGTAATTATATACCCAAATATGAAAGCCTTAGCACAAGTACTTATTGAGAAAAAAAAAATAAAAAAAATAAAATCCAACTTGCCCTAAAACTTTAACCCCCGAAAATCATGTTTTTTTTCCCAAAAGGAAGGTCACACTCAGCATCTTTAGCATTCAATGTGAAGAAAGGTATAAGATGTAACTATATTCTAAATATGAAAGCCCTAGCACAAATACTTATGAATGAAAATCCCAACTTGCCCTAAAACTTTAACCGGACGCCGACGGAGACGCCGACGCCGGGGCAAGTAGTAAAGCTCTCATATTCTTCGAATAGTCGAGCTAAAAATCATCTGCTTCAGATAGCGTTCATGATCATGCGCAATTACTCCTTTTTTCACAATATTTTCAACTCAATTCATGAATAATACTTTCATTTATAGAGATTTTCTATATTCATTTTCAAAGTCCTCTGATGCACATTTGTTGTATGTGGGAAAGGATTAATTAATACACTTATAATGCAGTCAATGCTCGAAATCAAATTAAATAAGAATGTACAATCAAACTGAAGGATGTAAAGCTAGTCTAAACTCTGCTTTAAGGAATGAAATGTAAATTTGAAGGACAACACTTGATCTTAAATTGGTGAATCGATTTTTTTTTAATTCAGCACTAATTATAAGAAGGTTTTTAATAGTCATTTATTCACTAAAAAAGAAATTTCTAAATATTGAAGATGCAGATGTTTGTTTGTATGTTGTTTAACACCACTTTCAACAATTGTTCAGTAATATCACGTCAAAACCTGGGTAAGTTACCAGTTTAACTGGTCATTTTGTCCTGACAACAGCGAGTCAGTCGTAAAACTAACACCACAATCCTGAAGACCAAGGAAGGAAAGCCATTACTACCATTGTTCAAGTCTTTGGTATGAGAAGATTTAAATGCAACTGCATGTTAAGTACAAGTTGGTCAAAATCAACATGAGTATGAAATATGAGCCGTCCCGCTAGAAAACCAACACTATGGACTCTGTGTAAAGTATCGACATGGATTAGCCTAAGCATGTCGCGCAAGCTTACCCGGTTAGACACTGCCTCCTCTGGATTTTCTGTTTCAGGAATCATTAATCTATACCTCTATCCCCCTGAGACGGAATGTGTCGGCTTGGATCAGTCTGCGTTGACTGCACAGGCTGATCTGGTTCAATACATTACTCAGAGGCCATAATGTTGGTTTTCTCGTGGGACCGCTCATTATATGCATGAAGTCAAACCTTTGCTAAAGACCACCTTTGTTTAGCAATTCCCTATCTATAAAAATCCAACTTTTTATTTCCAAATTACTCATTTTCTGCATAAATTACCCTGTAATTAAAGACCACCTGTGTACAAAGACCATATTGTTTATTTCCCATGGGTGGTCTTTAAACACAGGTTTGACTGTATATGGATCAACTTACCTCTGTGGTTTACGATGGTCATCTACGAAAGACCTCAAGGCTTTCAGCACCTCGTTGGGATGGATAAGTTCCACGGTCTCGCTTTGAGAGGAATGTGCATCTCCTTCCTTACCAGTCAGCATGTAAATCTCTGCATCTATATCATCCACCTCGCCACTCTCCGAGTAAATGGTTTTAGATTCCTCGTCCTCTTGCTAGAAATAAAAACATTTCGTCTATGAGGCCAAAAAAAGAGCAAAGCGAACACGAGTCGTTTTTTTTTAGTCGAAAAATGGGCATAACTGAATAATTATTAAAGCCAAAGTTATGTGACTTGGCATGGACATGCATATTGTTTCTAGAAACATGTGTACCAAGTTTCATTTGAAAATAATGAATGTTTTTTTTATTTATTAGGTTAGGTTAAAGTCTTGTGACGACGACACGAAGAGTATCACCATAGTCTGATGCTTTTTCTTTGAAAAACAGACAAGCTAAAAAGGGCGAAACTCTCTTAAATTAAAGAACAATAATTGAATTGAAAACATTGTGGAAATCAGGGAAATTGCTCATAACGAGCAATTTATTCTTTTTCCACAATGTTTTCAAAAATAGTCTAATAAAGAGGCGTCTATATAAGGGAAAGGGTTACAAACCCTGTGATTTTGGAAAATCATCTCACTGAATACAATTGATTGATTGGGGTTTAACGCCTTTTTTAACAATTTCTCAGTTATATCATGGCGGCCAGTTCACCTACTCATGCATTTCCTGGTTTTCTCATACCAGTACTCCACACAACAATTTTCCCAAGCAACTGGCTGCTTTTCCACATAGACTTAGTCCATTGGTGGAAGACGAATGACGCATGTCGCATTGACTTTTGTCAATCCTCAGAAAGAAAGTTGGCCGAGCCGGGATTCGAACTCACAACCCCTGGATTGACAGCCCGCGTTGCTACCGACTGAGCTACTGAATACAAACAGTATAGGGTTTGGAATTCAAATAAGGATTTCGAAGAAAAATATGCCTCTTATTTGTTTGAATGGGGTTTTATACAACTTTTAGCCTCCTTTACCTCATGCAGATGATTAAGATGCAGCTGCAGCAATTAATTTTATTTAACATTTTGACAAATTTTGCAATTTCTCTTTTTCTCACAACGTGTTCCAAAACTACAATTACGATTTTGTTTTCTCAAATATTCTTAAAATAGACAACTTATGATCATTTAAGTTAAAATGTTTAAAAAAAAAAATTAGCCCTCACCTTTTCCGCTTCTACTTCGGCTTGTTCTGGCTTTCCTTTCAAATGCATAAAGTAACTGGCAAGTATATGTATATCGTCCTCCGTGTCTATATTCAAGGCCTGAAAAATATCATAATTTTAGTTTACTTTAATGAATAGCTCTGACCAAACAAAAAGTAAAGTAAACAGAAATATAATTCAAGCCCTTATCTTATTATCTCTTCATCTTGAATTGAGCTGCTTTGGCTTAGTCTGTAATAATGTTGGCTTTCAAACCAGTGGTCATGAGTTTGAACCCTTGCACTGCCATTCAGTCTTTCTCCGGATTGCCCAGCAAAGCCATTCAACCTTTCTGCTGATTGTCAAAAGTCGTTGTGACAAGCATCATTTGACTATTATCAATGGGCTAAACAGTCTATGCGGAAAGGTAGCCAGTTAACTGGGAATGTAATGAAGAGCACTGATGGGAGAAAGCCAAGAAAGAGAAGATTAGATGAAGTGACCAACCTGATATAAATGAAATACCATTTAAAACAGTGTTTAACTCTGATCAATCAACCATTGAATTAAACTGAATTTCTAGTTTTCAAAAATAAGTAGTAGCCTTTTGCGTGCTGGAAACGATTTTGTGAAACCTGTGCCACGGGTATAGAGCTGTGCCATCAGACCAGGTTCTATATTATTGGCTGCACAACTCAACAATCTCATCTTACTAATTCCTAGAATTGGCTTTGGATTATTCAAAGTGCAGATCTGGACAAGTAAAAAAACCTCAGCACCTAAAGGTTTAAAGATCTGTAGTACATAAGCATTGTTCCTATTCTTTTCTCAAATGAAATTCAAGGACTTTTTAATGACATTTCTGGAATTTTCAAGGACCTAAAGGACCATTTCCTTGAAAAGATTTCTAAAATTCAAGCAATTTTCCAATGATATTTCTGGAATATTCAAGGACCAACCCTTGAAAAGATTTTCTCAAAATCAAGCAATTTTCCAATGATATTTCTGGAATATTCAAGGAACAAGCCCTTGAAAAGATTTTCTAAAATTGAAGCAATTTTCCAATGATATTTCTGGAATATTCAAGGACCAAACCCTTGAGTTTTTTTTCTAAAATTCAAGCAATTTTCCAGCTTTCGAGTAACAGTGGAAGGCTTGATAACACTAAAACTTACACTAAAGATGGCGTCCAGTTTCATGAGTGATCTTTCATCTTTCTCCAGGGGTGCCAGTAACTTGTTGAGCTTGGACTCAACCAGGAAACCCTGAAATAATTAGCAAAGCGCAGTGTCAGTAATAATAGATCTTGACCTATTGCATTTTGATGCATCTGCAGCAGACGACTATGAATTCATTGTGACAAAAGGTCGAAATTCTATTCAATAATTTAACTTTCATTTATAGAGATTTTCCATTTTTCTGTCTAGATGTTTTCGAGGTCATCTTCAGCAGATTTGTGGTAAAGGGTAAATTATTTATGCTTAGATGTTTTCAAACTTGTGTGCTGCAGATTGGTTGTATTGGGAAAGGTCTGATGGCGTTTGTTCATTATAATACAGAAAATAGTGATTTAATTTCCCATTAACCCTTTCCCTCATATAGACGCTTTCTGACGCCTCTGCAGCAGACGGCTTTTTGAAAACATAGTGACAAAAGAAGAAATTGCTCAAAACGAGCAATTTCTCCTTTTGTCACAATGTTTTCCACTTTTAGTCATAGGTTATCCATTAAATTATAGATATTTTCCATGTTTTGACAAAATACGTTCAAAGTCGTCTGCTGCAGATTTGTCGTATGAGGGAAAGGGTTAAGTGATGTGGTTGAAAATAGTCCACAAAAACTGTGTTATGGATAATATCCAATATCTTGAATTAGGTTCATTGGCAGTTGTTTTTTCTAACCAGAATTACGTCTTTGTATTTGCTAATCGTGGCATTGTACATGTTTTATTACAACACAAATCCTGTATGCAATATCTCAGGTTTATCTTTGTAATTATCTACATATGGTGTACATGTATTTCCAAACAAGAACAATTCTTTTCTCTGTTTGTGTGGAGTAGAGGTGCAAGACAGTCTGGAAACACATTTTAGGTGAACTGGTCATCAGGATAGATTTGAAATACCATTAAAAAGGGCTTTCAAGTAAATCAACTATTAGTGCAGAGGACCAAACGATGTATTCCAAGTCTGCAGTCAATAAATTTATACAATTGGAACAAGCAGTATGGACATGACCTTTTAATCCAAATATCAAGGCCCTTATCTGCATGTTTTAAAATCCTTATTTGACTTCATTTCAGTGAGACAATTCTTTAGAAAACCCACAACATAGGTTTTAATGAGTGCTAACAGAAGCAAGACCTGTTTACTCTGCAGTATCTATTTTTCGTAAATAGCCGAGTACAGTCTATTTTATTTGTATATGAGCCGTTCCATAACAAAACCAACACTATGAACTCTGCGTAATGTATCAACCAAGACCAGCCTGCTAATCCGGGCCTACATTCTGCCTCAGGGGGATAGAGGTATAGAGTAATGATTCCTTAAACATAAAATCCACAGGAGGCGTAAAGTGTCTGCCCGGATTAGCCTGCGCCGCATGCTTATGCTGATCTGGGTCGATACTTTATGCAGGGTTCACAATGTTGGTTTTCTCGTTGAAGGGCTCATATGTATACTTACAGACTCGTCACACAGCAATTCTAGGATCATTTTGATGGTCTGTGCGGATATCTTGTCGAGTATACTCGTCTTTTTGGGTTTTCTGTCCTCGGGAATGTTACTGTCACCGGACTCAGATTCTTCATCTTCCTCTGCCTGACTTAAAGCTGAAAATATACAGTTGAGTCACAATTGAACTCGTAACCCTTTCCCTCATCAATATGACAATTCTGCAGCAGACGACTTTAAACATATTTTGTCAAAATATAGAAAATCTCTATAATTGAATGGATAACCTATGACTAAAAGTGGAAAACATTGTGTCAAAAGGAGATATTGCTCGTTTTGAGCAAAATTTTCTTCTTTTGTCACAATGTTTTCAAAAAACCGTCTACTGCAGAGGTGTCAGAAAGCGTCTATATGAGGGAAAGGGTTAACATGACAATTCTATCCGATTTGTTTGTATGTTTTTATCGTGTTTTATGCCACTTTTTTTTAAAGTATATCATAACTTTTCCTGCATTAGCCAGTACAACTGGTCAATTTTTCCTGACACTAGCGAGTCTGTCTTAATGCTAATCTAACAATCCTGAATGCCAAGGAGGGAAAGCATGACTACTATATTTAAAGTCTTTGGTATGACCTGGTTGAAGATTGAACCTTCAACTCCTGTACCAAAGGCAACAATTCCACCACTACACAACTGAGCCGGTCCAATTCTATCCCAAGTGATGTTAACATGGCATAACATACAAGTGCATTAGTATGAATTGTTCGCAGATAACTTCAGCCTTCCCCACTTCCAAATGCATTTTGACCAATCTGCCACATGTGAAATTTGAAAACATTGCAACATTTTCTATATTTTTCCTAGACGTGTTCAGAACAGTCTGATTCAGAGTTGTTTTATGTGGGAAAGAGTTAACCCTTTCCCTCCTACGACAATTCCGCAGCAGACGACTTTGAACATATTTTGTCAAAAAATAGAAAATCTCTACAATTGAATGGATAACCTATGACTAAAAGTGGAAAACATTGTGGCAAAAGGAGAAATTGCTCGTTCTGAGCAATTTCTTCTTTTGTCACAATGTTTTCTAAAAGCCGTCTGCTGCAGAGGCGTCAGAAAGCGTCTATATGAGGGAAAGGGTTAAAGAGGGACAGAATATAAGGGTAACAAATTCAGTGACAAATAAATTACAAATCCTTTAAACATCAGAAAATAGTAACACACTTCCCAATTGAATGTTAATACAGAGACATGGGAGAAAATAATGACATGAGGAACTTGGATAGATCACAAAGTTGGAAGCTTCTACGATACAATCAAGATGAAAATTAATGTCATTTCTTGTCACATGCTTGACTTTTCATAAAAGAAGCTGTGTTTGTTTTTCTGGAGCACAACTCACAAACGCTTGTGATCTTAAAGTAATTTAAAATAAACTATCAGTTTAAACTTATTAATTTTAAATCGATTGTGGAGCAAGCTTTCAACTTATATTAAATACACTAACGGTCTGCTTCTAAAAGACTTAAGAAGTATTTATGCGTTTTTTGTAGAATAATCCCAAAGACAGAACTTGCCATCACAGGATGCAAACCCGGGACCTTTGTAAGGAGAGGCTGATGCCCTACCATTGTACCACTGTCTTCAACAATACACCTTTGCCTAAGTTAAAGTTTAATACATTTTTTATATATATACTGTAGTTTGCTTTAAGTAGAAAAAGTTTAATACGCTTTTGATCTATGTATGTAGTTTGCCTTAGTAAAAGCTTAATACGCTTTTGATCTAGACCTGTAGCTTGCCTAAGTAAATGTTCAATACACTTTTTATGTATAACTGTCACTTGCGTTAGTAAAAGTTAAATACACTTTTGATCTATACCTGTAGCTTGCCTAAGTAAAAGTACAATACACTTTTGATCTAGACCTGTAGTTTGCCTTAGTTAAAGTACAATACACTTTTGATCTATCTGTAGCTTGCCTAAGCAAAAATTCATTACACTTTTGATCTATACTTGTAGCTTGCCTTAGTAAAAATACAATACACCTTTGATCTAGACCTGTAGCTTGCCTTAGCAAAAGTACAATACGCTAGTTTGCATTAGTAAAAGTTTAATATGCTTTTGATCTATACCTGTAGTTTGTCCACCACCAGTTTGAGATAGGACTTCCTGTACAACTTGCTGTGCTGACAAACCCGATTTCTTAGATGCCTCTTCCATTAATGGTCCATCATTGTCCATAAAGGTACTGTAAACAAATAAAATGATCTTATGTTTTATGAATTATTTTCTAAAAATTGAAAACCTTTTCAATTAAAACATAAATATAAATCTATGCAAAACTTCCCACCTGCAGACTTTTGAAAACATTGTGGCAAATGGAGAAATTGCTAATTATGAGCAATTGCTCTCTTATTCACAAAATGTTTTAAACTCTAATCTATTAGTCAAATTACGGCAGGCCAGGCTGATCTAGAGACAAAAAGTCCCTAAATAACCTTTGTTTGCATACGTTCACCAGAATGCATTGAATATGCAACAATGAGTTTAAATTCAATGTAAATATGTATAGGATGCACTGGAACTGTTTGTTTTGATCATTTTAGTTAATTTGACCTCAATAATGAAATTTTTATATGTACTGTTTTTTACATATATATACTCAATTATTTTCAGGGTCATCTGTTGCAGATTTGTGCTATGTGGAAAATGGTAAACCCTTTCCCTCATATAGACACTTTCTGACGCCTCTGCAGCAGACGAATTTTGAAAAAACATAAGCAAAAATGTATAAACATTATTTATAATTTAACTTACGGCGATTTTTCACATTTTCGTTTGTTGCAGAAAAAGTGTTTGTCTGAAAAGCTTATACATTGACTAACAGGTAGCAGACAGAGGTACTTACATATTTGGAACTACCCATTCCAGCCCCAACTGTTGTGTGTGAATAATGGTATCTGCCTCTAGCACGCCCTGTACTAAATCTTTACACTCCTCTTCGTTCATACACCACACATCATGGAACTTGTTAGCATCAGCCTGCATGAAATGTCTGAAATTAGGAATAATTCATGTTAAAAATTACATTGTTGCTTTTGGAATGTTAATTCTCTCAAACTGTTATTATAAAACCATTTCCAATAATTACACATGTCTGAAGCAGATGACCTTAAAAGAATATTGGCATAAATATGTAAAATCTCTTTAAATGAAAGTCTAATTGTTGAATAAAGTTTAAAACATTGTGACAAACGGAAATTTTGCTCATTATGCCTTTCACAATGTTTTCAAAAGTTTTATACTACAGGTGTCAAAATGCTTCTGTATAAGGGAAAGGGTTAAGATGGTCAAAGAATTTATTGAAACAAAGACAATTGATAATAGATGATGGGAGTTTCCCGCCCTGGGTAGTGAAATCCCCAAAGAGCCATTACTCCAAACTTTAACCCTTTCCCTCATACGACAATTCTGCAGCAGACGACTTTGAACATATTTTGTCAAAAAATTGAAAATCTCTATAATTGAATGGAAAACCTATGACTAAAACTGGAAAACATTGTGGCAAAAGGCGAAATTGCTTGTTTTGAGCAATTTCTTCTTTTGTCACTATGTTTTCAAATAGCCGTCTATAGCCGTCTGCTGCAGAGGCATCAGAAAGCGCCTATATATGAGAAGAGGGTTAAATAAAGTGCATATTTCACATTCCAAACCCTAATTACTTTCAATAAAATATTTGTCCTTGTCATTGTCATTTGACACTAAAACCCTACTGAGACAATTCTTTAAAGTACCCATAACATTGGGATTGGTTGAGTCATAAGACAAATATTGTTGGGAAAAGATCAGTTTACTCCTGCTAATCTAGACCTCTGAAAACAATATAATATGAAACTCCTGAAGATGCCAACTAAGTTTCACTTAATAGATTATTAAGTGAATTAACTGCAGGCTGGAATTAAGTTAACTGCAGTTGTGAGGAAATACAAAATACTAAAACGGGATGGACGTACACATGCACACGGACAACATCACAACTTAAAAAGCCTTGCCATGATAAATGTAATAACATCCTATGCTGTGGGTACATTACTGTTGAGTACCACAACATAGGGATTAAAGTGTAAATAATTATTCAAAAACATTTAATATTCTTATTAACCCTTTCTCTCATATATACACTTTCCGACGCCTCTGCAGCAGACAGCTTTTTGAAAACATAGTGACAAAAGAAGAAATTGCATAAAACGTACAATTTCTCCTTTTGCCACAATGTTTTCCACTTTTTGTCATAGGTTATCCATTCAATTATGGAGATTTTCTATGTTTTGACAAAATACGTTCAAAGTCGTCTGCTGCAGAATTGTCGTATGAGGGAAAAGTTTAATAGAGATAGAGCTCTTTACCTGGATTTCTTCTGTAAATCTCTGAACATCTCCGTGATCCTTTTATAATCCTCGGACAATTGTGCGTTCTCATCTCTGTACGTTTTCTCCTGCTTAGCGCACTTTATTCTCAATCCATTGAGTACATCTTGTAATCTGTGAACATAAACAATGACACCATGAATTGGTCCGGATATTGAGGGGTATACAGCTCTTTTCCCCACAATATCTCTCTTATTATCCTACCAAACCCTATGATGTGGGTTCCCAAAACATAAGACTTGATGGTCAAATAAGGATTTTAGAACATGCAACCTGGATAGATATGGTCACATTCCCAGCAAATCAAGCATAACTGAATTTTCATAAATACAGCCATGTTACTTCATAGTTATTCAGATTTCATTATAATATACATGAATGTTATACAGGTGACAGTTTTTCATATTTGTTGATATGAGCCGTCCCATGAGAAAACTAACATTGTGGACTCTGTAGACGTAAAGTATCGACCCAGATCAGCCTAAGCATGCCACGCAGGCTAACTCGGACAGACAACATTTTGCCTCCTCTAGATTTTCTGTTTCAGGAATCGTTACTCTAAATCTTTATCCCCCTGAGACGGAATGTGTTGGCCCGGATTAGCCTGCCCAGGCTGATCATGGACGATACATTACGCAGAGTCAATAATGTTGGTTTTCTCGTGGAATGGCTCATATGTTGTTTTACCCTGCTTTCAATAATGTTTTTAGTTCTATCACAGTGTTTCCTGGGTAAGCCACCAGCACTACAGGTCCCTTTAACCCTTTCCCTCATATAGACGCTTTCTGACGCCTCTGCAGTAAATGGCTTTTTGAAAATATAGTCACAACAGAAGAAATTGCTCAAAACGAGCAATTTCTCCTTTTGCAACAATGTTTTCCACTTTAAGTCATAGGTTATCCATTCAATTAAAGAGATTTTCTTTTTTTTGACAAAATATGTTCAAAGTCGTCTGCTGCAGAATTGTCATATGAAGGAAAGGGTTAACCTGACTCCAGCGAGTCAGTGGTGTTGCTTACCCCCATCCTTAGCGCCAAGGAGGTATAGCCATTATCCCGGCTGGGGATCAAACATTCGACAGAGATTTATAGAGATTTTTCCCATTTCAAAGTCGTCTACTACATATTTGTTGTATGTGGGTAAGGGTTATGAACCAGTTCTTTTGAATACCACAAAATAGGGTTTGTAGGTCGATTGAAGATTTAAGACCATGTAAAACTCTGATCACCTAGAAGTGGGGCCATAATTACCTTGTTATTTTCCTCTTCTGTTGAGATTTGGTAATGGTGTTTTCTTCGTCTCTCTTTTTTAACACCTGGAAATTGTATTCTAGTTTCTCCTGATTTAACTGATATGTGGCCCTCATCTGTTGTAACTGCTGCTCTAACAACTGAAATGAAGTCATTGCGTAAGTCCTAAAAGGATTTGACCTGATATGGGCTTGATCCTTTAACCTCTGGATTTGTAGGTGAAAGCCACAACCTTTGCAGGTGCAAAAAAATGTTAAATGTTTAACCCTTTCCCTCAAATAGACGTTTTCTGATGCCTCTGCAGCAGACAGCTTTTTGAAAACATGGTGACAAAAGAAGAAATTGCTCAGAACGAGCAATTTCTACTTTTGTCACAATGTTTTCAACTTTTAGTCATAGGTTATCTATTCAATTATAGAGATTTTCTTTTTTTTGACAAAATATGTTCAAAGTCGTCTGCTGCAGAATTGTTGTATGAGGGAAAGGGTTAAAGTCCTATTTTGCTACATCCAATCTCTTTAATTTTTTTAATTTGTCTTGTTATTAATGCTACTCAACAATATTTTAGTTATATCAAAGCGTTTCCTTGGTAAGTAACTAGTACTATTGCTGCACTTATCCTGACACCAGCGAGTCAGTTGCATCGCTAACCCCACAAACCTTTGTTCTTAATATCCTACCAGCCAGGGATCCAACACACCAACTTCTGCACCAGATGCTGACACTCGACTACTATACCACAAAGGTGAGTGTAATGCTGTAAGTTTGGTTAAATGAATTCAAATGTAGTTTTACTTTTGATCTATTTAACGTTTATAACTTGTATCAGTTTTATTGATCTGCCAGCAGAAGAGATACAATTTTTCATTCTCACCTATACATCTGTTTCAAGTCTAAAATGTAGTTTTACTTTTGATCTATTTAACCTTTATAACTATCAGTTTTATTGATCTGCGAGCAGAAGAGATACAATTTTTCCATTCTCACCTATACGTTTGTTTCAAGTCTAGAATGTAGTTTTGCTTTTGATCAATTTAAAAATTATAACTATCAGTTTTATTGATAACAGAACAGAAGAGCAGAAGAGAAACATTTTTTCCATTCTCACCTGTACATCTGTTTCAAGTCGTATCTTCACCATGTTATACTCCTCTGCGTCCTGAATACGTAAATGCTGGAGCTGGTTTTCATAATCCTCGACACGTTTTTCACGAGATTTCATGAACTCAACCTCCTTGTCTCTGCGATGCAGCATCCTCTCCTCCCATTTCTTCTTGTGTGTTTCCATCAACTCATTCCTTTCTGCCACAAAGGCCATCTGTATGAAAGGCAAGTTACTGAAGTATTGCAGGCATTGTATGTAATGTTCCCCACCACAGGTTTTGTCATTTGTCTTAGACATGTCATATAAAGGAAAAGTTTACGCTTTCCCACATACAAAAATCTGCAGCAGACTACAGTACTTTAAACCTTTCCCACATACAACAAATCTGCAGCAGACGATTTTAAAAACAGCTAGTCATAGGTATGGAAAATGTCTACAAATGATGATATAGTTATTGAATAGAGTTGAAAACATTGTGACAAATGGAGAAACTAATTTGCCTCATTGTTTTCAAAAGTCGTCTACTGCAGATGCTTCAAAATGCGTCTGCAAGTGGGAAAGGGTTAAACTCAACTTTGCAAAATAATGGAAGCTCTCTGTAAATGGATATACATGTATAATTATTGAAAGGAGTTGAAGATTTGTGAAAAAGGGGTAAATAGCCATTATGAGCTATTTCTCCTTTTTCCACAATGTTTTCAAAAGTCGTCTGTTGCAGATGCATCAAAATGCGTCTGCAAGTGTGAAAGGGTTAAATCACTGCATAATCTGCTAATTGCCCTCTATGCACATTTCAGGTTTTGTGAACCTCTCTCTGATATGTATCCAATTGTTGCATCATTCAGCTTTAAGATAGATTGACAGAGGGAACATACTATTGTCCATAATTGAAACTGGATGATTGATTGATTGTTCAACAATTTTTCCGTCATATCATGGCAGCTATTTCACCTATCTATGTGTTTTCTGGCTTTCACAAACCAGTACTCCACACAACATTTTTAGTATTATGCTGTTTTTCCACATAGACTGTTAATGCATTGGTGAAAGAAAAATGACGCTTGTTGCATTCACATATTTAAACAAGGGAAAGAAAGTTGGCAGAGCTTGGGTTCAAACGTACAACACCTGGAGTGAAAGCCAGCATAGCTACCGACTAAGCTACCAAGGCTCGGTTAATTGCAACTGGTAAGAGACATATAAAAGTAGATTAGTTATGAATCTATACTACATGTCAGTCTAAGATAGCAATGTTGAAATATAACAGTTTACTAATCAGTGAAGTAAACAATATATATAAGAGTTACCAGGGCTTAGAGAAGTCTTTCATGTTCAAATTATCAAATTCTTATTTGACCTTCAAACCCTAATGTTAGGGTACTCTGAAGAAAATTCTCAGTGCACATGGCGATTTTTAAGAATACACACAATTTAGGTTTAAATTAACTCTTTCCTACTTACAGATGCTTTCAAAAGCCTCTGCAGAAGACGACTTTGAAAAACATTGTAGCAAAAGGAGAAATTGCTCATAATGAGCAATTTCTCATTTTGCCACACTGTTTTCAACTCTATTCTCAAACTAAACTTTTCTATAAAGAGATTTTTTCAAATTTTTCAGATAAATTCAAAGTCCTCTGCTGGCAGATTTGTTGTATTTGGGAAAGGTTTAAGTGATAAGTTTTGATTGATTGATTAGGGTTAAATGCCGTTTTCATAAAACTAGAATTGAGTGCTCCGAGGAGCATGTGTGTCACCTGCACCTGCTCATTGAAAGTGTGACGGACAGACAGACAGACACCGGACAAAAAAAAAGTAATCCCTAAGTGCCTACTAAGTGACACAAAAATCAGTGATATCATGGCGGCCAGTACACCTGCTTATTTAATGCGTTTCCTGGCTTTCACACATAGACAATTAGCCCATTGGTGTTGAGTAATAAGAGATGTATTGTAAGGTACCCTATGTTTCAGATTAACTTACCTCAATTTCCTTCATTTCCTCCCTCAGAGCTTTTGTAAGGTTCTTGATTTGTTCTTCCATTCTCTCGATCATCAGATCAATATCCTCCCCTTGCTTCTTCAAGTCTTTCACATATTGATCATCTTTAGACTTCAGTTCCTGCAGTTTAATAAAATAATAAACATCTGTTACATATATGTAACGGCACAATCTCATTTTTTAACCCTTTTTGAGGCCTCTGCAGCAAACAGCTTTTTGAAAACATAGTGACAAAAGAAGAAATTGCTCAAAACGAGCAATTTCTCCTTTTGCCACAATGTTTTCCACTTTTAGTCATAGGTTATCCATTCAATTATAGAGATTTTCTATTTTTTGACAAAATATGTTCAAAGTCGTCTGCTGCAGAATGTCGTATGAGGGAAAGGGTTAAGGCATCGAACATTGTCTGTATTTTAGAGAAGGTTATCCTGGGAAAAGAAGAGTATGAATACGAGGGAAAGGGTTTAAACCAGACCCAAATACTTTGCTGTATGTATATTGGTTCTGATGACATGTTATAAAGGTCTAGCAGAGCCATTTGGTAATACATCTACAAATGTAGCCTGAATTGTATGATACCCATGCATCTTTATCTGACAAAACGGAGATGCAAAAAGACCCTAGTTTGTTGGAAGAGGCTCAAACATGTTCATAAAAAATAATTCAGTGACTTTAATTAAAGGAGCTGAACTCCAGATGGTGATCAACATTTTTAAATGTTGAAACTTCTGCAAATATTTAATAATAGTGACAACAAAGTAAGTAATAAGTAGTTCAAAACTATTTTGGCAGTAAATGTTGAAAACAGTCAATTGTAAATCATGCAAATATACAAAAGTTGACTTACTGGGTATGTCTACCCAGTACAAATGAAGCATAAACAATCAATATTTATATTTTTATAGAACTGGAAAGTGAAATTATTCCTCTAATTTTATCCCAGTATTAAGATTTTGATATTTCAAGACATTTTTTGAACAGTTTTAAAATTTGGACTATAATATCTATTTTCTTGAGTTCAGCACCTTTAATTGTTAATTTCTCTGAATCGGACTTACCTGTTGAAAATCATTGATCAGCTTGTTTTTCTCATCAATCATGGCGTCACAAGAGGTCTTCTGCTGCATCAACATCTACAACACAAAGAACTTTACATCATCCATTTCAAACACAAAGAGCTTTACATCAATCATTTCAAACACTCGAAGCATTGTCTTTTTTTCAATTAACCACTTTTTAACAATAAATGCAGACGCTTTCTGATGCCTCTGCAACAGACTACATTTGAAATGTTAGATTTTTTCTAAAATTATACCATCATTTACAGAGATTTTCAGTAGTTCTAGTAGATGTTTTAGAAGTCGTCGGCGACAGAATTGTTATTTGTGGGAAATAGTTAACACTAGAATGTTTGCAGGATCACAGGTTGCATGCCAATACAATCCAACCCGTGTTTAAAGACCACCCCATGGGAAGAATACAATCTGGTCTTTGTTCACAGGTGGTCTTTAATTACAGGGTCATTTATGCAGAAAAAGAGTAATTGAAAAATCAAAAGTGTGGTTGCTATAGACAGGGAATTGGTATACAGGTTTGACTGTATATCTAGAAAAGAAAGCATGACAGGCACTCAGATTGACTGATAGACAGTCTACAGTCAATGAAATTAACTTTACTTGAAAATCACTTGTTCAAGAAATGTTAAGTTAAGTAACTATAATTACATGTAAATTTACATGGGCCAAACGTAATTTTTCACTGGTCCGAACCAAAAGTTACTGGCTAGGGACCATAGGACCACTGCTGATTTTGAAGACTGGACAGATAACCCTATGTGTCATTGTATCAGAATTATACTTAAAAATTCACAAATGTAACAATTCTATAATCAATGTCACAAATGTAACAATTCTATAATCAATGTCACAAATGTAACAATTCTATAATCAATGTTTCAAGGTTTAACCCATATCAAAATAAGACAAATCTGCAGCAGATGACTCATCACACATCAGGGCTAAACTATGGAAAACCTCTTTAAATGAAAATTTACTTTTGAACAAGTTTGAAAACAATACATGTGTCAAATGGAGTTCTTGCGAACTTTCAGAAATGTTTCCTTTTGCTGCAATGTATTAGAAAGGTGTCTGCTATAGGTGCTTGCATGTAGCAAGGAGAATGCTTTCATAGCAGACGACTTTTGAAAATATTTTGAAAATATTTTGGCAAAGAAGAATGCTCATTATGAGCAATTTCTCTTTTTGTCAAAACGTTTTCAACTTTATTCAATAATTGTTCTTTCATTTACTGTATAAAGAGATTCCATATTGTTAAATAAATTCTTTCAATGTCATCTGCTGCAGATAAGATGTATGTGGGAAAGTGTTACAAAAATAAAAATAAAGTTGTATTACCTCATGAAGGGATTGTGGAATTTCTTTTTGCAAAGCTGACTCCCATTTCTTGGTAATCTAAAAATGTTTAAATAAGGAAACTATTTAGAAACAACACATTTTTAGCAAATCTTACTGAATCAAAATTTCTATTACAGGTAAATAGAAAACATGCATAATGGTCACTGTGTCTTGAAGTTGAAGTCAAGAGATTGGTTGGTTGGGGAATGAAAGTTGTTTTGTTTATTACAATTATTTACAGCTCTTAAACCCTATGTTATGGGATCTCAAAACAATTGCCTATATATATATATAGACCATAAAACATGTTTCAATGCATACTATAAGCTCCGCTGGGGTAGTGGTAGAGCGTCCGCCTCCAGTGTGGGAGGTCGCAGGTTCAATTCCCGACCGGGTCATACCAAAGACTTTAAAATGGTTGCCCTCCTACGCGCTCAGAACATTGCTGGGTTAGCATTACGACTGACTGGTTGGTGTCAGGAATGGTACAGAAGTACTGGTAACTTACCCAGGAAATGCTATGATATAACTGAAAAGTTGTTGAAAGTGGCGTAAAACACAAAATAAACTACATTCCATACTAAAATAAGAAGATGTATTAATACAAACCTCTTCAAATCTTTCAGCTCCAGATTTAGCTTCCTGCTCAAGCCTTTCTTTTCTATAAAACAAATAAATAACGTTTTTAAAATAACCAATTTTTCTGTGGTTTCAATATAGTCAACAGAGGTCCAGATAAGGAGGGGTTTACAGCTCTTTTTCCCACAATATTTCTCTTATCTAACCAAAGCCTATGTTGTGGGTACTCAAAAGAATTGTCTCATTGAAACAATTCTTTTGAGTACCCACAACATAGGGTTAGTGGATAAAATAAGGATTTTAGAACAATCAAAATGCTGTTTATCTAGAGCGATGATCAAATAGGCTCTGTTTCAAAGAGTCCCTTTATTTAACATGCCAAAATATGATGTTAGCTGGCTTTTCTTTTTAGAAATGTTCTTATTAAAAATTTAAATTTAAGATGCTGAGTTGCTGACAGTTTAATGTACAGTGAAGATTATAATGAAAAGAAAACCTTACAGTACTGTTAATCCTTTCCCTCATACGACAATTCTGCAGCAGACGACTTTGAACTTATTTTGTCAAAACATAGAAAATCTCCATAGTTGAATGGATAACCTATGACAAAAAGTGGAAAACATGTGGCAAACAGCAGATTAAACAATTGGAAAATAATTTGTCAAAATATGACATGCTCTATACATTAAATTCTTGAATAGAAGTGAAAACATTGTGGCAAATAGAGAAATTGCTCCTGAGCAATTTCTCCTTTTGCTACAATGTTTTCCAAAGGCGCTGCTGCAAATGTGTCAAACTGAGTCTGTTTGAGGAAAACAGTGGTGTAACGGTGTGAAAATTGAGCAAACACACAGATGAGGTAGGGGGTCAGGTCATATTCCATAGAGAAAATGTTTTAATTCTACATCGCATAATGGTGAACTCCAGTGGTCATTTTGTTACTATTACCACACACAGTCTTAAGTTTTTAACCCTTTCACTCATACGGCAATTCTGCAGCAGACGACTTTGAACGTAGTTTGTCAAAAAGTAAAATATCTCTATAATTGAATGGATAACCTATAACAAAAAGTGGAAAACATTGTGGCAAAAGGAGAAATTGCTTGTTTTGAGCAATTTCTTCTTTTGTCACTATGTTTTCAAAAAGCTGTCTGCTGCAGAGGCATTAGAAAGCGTCTATATGAGGGAAAGGGTAAGTTTTTAATGCATTCTTTTACATTTACTGATGAATTGTACACATTGGCGTTCATGCGTGTGCCTGGATACGCATGTGGGAAAGGAATGTCGAAAATATTGTACCTGACTCTTTTGAAATCTTCCTCTTCATTTCTTCTAAGGGCTTCTCTAGCGTCCCCCGCCACTCTGATGTTGGTAACAAGCTCAAAGCCATCTTGTTTTAGTTTTGTTAGCCGCAGCCGGCTTTCTTCAATTTGTTTTCTACTTTTGGTGAGTTCTTCTTTAATCTCCTTCTTGTCATTTGGATCCTCTCCAAGTGCAGCCCTGTTTCGATTAATGAAGCAAACCAGTTACTTGTTATAAAGATTATAAGCCTCAAGTCAAGTAAAAGCAATAAGTCATTTTTGGAAAACATGCTTTTCCAGTCCCTCAAATTGTAATGGCAGCTTAGGCTGAGGGACTTTAAATAACTACCTACTATTCTGTGACCATAATCATCTATTAAAGGAAGATTAACAAGAGCACCGTCAGCGGATGCCTGATGCTTGTCGGAGATTATCCTTTTACGGTTAATTTATTTTATATAAAAAATCTTCAAATTCGGAATGAATATTTACATATTATAATGACCGCCCACAACTCCTATTTTTCAAGTATTGAAACAAGATTTACTGTGTGGAAATAAATCCAAGTTCATATACATAATAACTTGATAAGGAAGATCTTCACGTGGAATGGCAAGATCATAACAAATCAGGGTACTAAATGTAAAATGTAACAATAGATGTTTAGCATATTTCAATTTTTATGTAGCAGTGACCTTGACCCCAGTAGCCCAAAAACACAATACCATTAATGATCTTAAATCAATACTTACTACAAACAAAAGATGGTTACATTAAGTCAACTGTTACTAAATATATTGAATATATTACTGTTTTCCTATTTTTAGTAACAGTGACCTTGACCTCCAAAATACAATCCGTTTAAAGATATTCATAATATGTTGAAGAACATTATGTTTTTATTGTTTGGGAAAAATTTGAAATCAATGTAAAAAAAATGAATAAACTTATAATGTCCAATTCCCAAATTGACCAAAATACATCAAAATTGATGTTTTTTACCCCAAAAAACAGCATCTTTAGCATACAATGTGAAGAAGGGTATTACATGAACAAGTTTTCCAAGTTTCAAAGTAATAGGTTCGATAGTTTCCATGTAAGTGACCTAAACGCGAAACTTAACCAACACTGCCAATTCTCAAAATCAACCAATATACATAAAAATTGATGTTTTTTACCCCAAAAGACAGGCCACAATCAGCATCTTTAGCATACGATGTGAAGTGTATTAGATGAACAAGTTTTCCAAGTGTCAAAGTATCGGGTTTGATAGTTTCCATGTAAGTGACCTAAACGCAAAACTTAACCAACTCCGCCGACGACGATGATAATCAAGTGACGACAATAGCTCGTCTTTTTTTCTCAAAAAAATCAGACGAGCTAAAAAGTTCTACAAATTTTCAATGCAACAGTTACAATTGCAGATTACCCCTGCCTAGGAAAATAGCACTTAAATGACAGCTGCCAAACGCTTTACATGTTTATCAAAATTTTAATAGCTGTCATAGAGGATCTACTGCAAAGAATATTTTTATTAATTGCATAGTACATGAAAAACATATCTTAACCGGGAGTATTTAATTACAAATGTAAACAAAAAACCGTTGAAGACAGTAAGGCCGGATTGTCGGCAATTTGACCTTGAAAATCGACAAACCAAGGTCAAGGTCAAAGTAACCATAGAAACTAGAATTGTTTTGACAAAAACATATGTCTCCCCCTCAAATATCTGTCAAAATCTCTCAAAACATTCCAACCTATAAAGCAGACAAACAAAAATTTGACCAAGTTGGACAGTACTCAATTTTTAATTACTAATGTTTTGTCTTGACCTGGTACAAAGTGGACATGATTTCAAATGGTTTACAGAAACACATATTTTTACTGCAGCTGTAACATTCAAGATTGAAGTATTCTTCAAAACAGTTAACAACTGTTGCTAAACATAAGCAAGCCGTCTTGGAGATATTGAGTGGACAGGAAATAAAGCCTAAAACCTTTGAGCTTCAAGCGTGACCTTGACCTTGAACCGGTATGGTCAAGACGCGGGTTCTGCACGTCGCCTTGATGAGGTGAACATGTGACCCAAGTTTCATGAAAATTCTTTAAGCTGTTTTGGAGATATGGAGCGGCACAAAATAAAGCCTCAAACCTTTGACCTTCAAGCGTGACCTTGACCTTGACCCAGTATGTTCGAGACGCGGGTTCTGCACGTCGCCTTGATGAGGTGAACATGTGACCAAATTTTCATGAAAATCCTTCAAGCCGTCTTGGAGATATTGACTGGACACGAAATAAAGCCTAAAACCTTTGACCTTCAAGCGTGACCTTGACCTTTAACCGGTATGGTGGAGACGCGGGTTCTGCACGTCGCCTTGATGAGGTGAACATGTGACCCAAGTTTCATGAAAATCCTTTAAGGAGATATGGAGAGGACACAAAATAAAGCCTCAAACATTTGACCTTCAAGCGTGACCTTGACCTTGACCCAGTATGGTCGAGACGCGGGTTCTGCACGTCGCCTTGACGAGGTGAACATCTGACCCAAGTTTCATGAAAATCCTTCAAGCCGTCTTGGAGATATTGAGTGGACACGAAATAAAGCCTAAAACCTTTGACCTTCAAGCGTGACCTTGACCTTGAACCGGTATGGTCGAGACGCTGGTTCTGCACGTCGCCTTGATGAGGTGAACATGTGACCCACGTATCATGAAAATCCTTTAAGGAGATATGGAGTGGACACAAAATAAAGCCTTAAACCTTTGACCTTCAAGCGTGACCTTGACCCAGTATGGTCGAGACGCGGGTTCTGCACGTCGCCTTGATGAGGTGAACATCTGACCCAAGTTTCATGAAAATACTTCAAACCGTCTTGGAGATATAAAGTTGACACAAAATAAAGCCTCAAACCTTTGACCTTCAAACGTGACCTTGACCTTGACCCGGTATGGTCGAGACGCGGGTTATGCACGTCGCCTTGATGAGGTGAACATGTGACCCAAGTTTCATGAAAATCTTTCAAGCCGTCTTGGAGATATGGAGCGGACACGAAATAAAGCCTCAAACCTTTGACCTTCAAGCGTGACCTTGACCTTGACCCTATATTGTCGAGACACAGGTTCTGCACGTCGCCTTGATGAGGTGAACATGTGACCAAAGTTTCATTAAAATCCTTCAAGCCGTCTGGGAGATATGGAGCGGACACAAAATAAAGCCTCAAACCTTTGACCTTCAAGCGTGACCTTGACATTGACCCTATATTGTCGAGACGCAAGTTCTGCACGTCACCTTGATGAGGTGAACATGTCGAGGGCTTGGCGTGAAACGGTTGTAACTAAAATTAGTATTTTTTTACCAAGGTTAATCACCTCGCCATAAAGTCTTTATAATCATTAAACCATTTTTCTTGGTAAACAATGGAAAATTAGGTACCATTGCTCGTTCTGAGCAATGGCACCTAAATTTGCATTGTGTACAAAGGGGTCAAATTGCCCCTAAACCAGGGCTTTCAAAATAGGTTTTTAGTTACAACCGTTTCACGCCAAGCCCTCGATGTGACCCAAATTTCATGAAAATACTTCAAGCCGTCTCGGAGATATGGAGCGGACACGAAATAAAGCCTCAAACCTTTGACCTTCAAGCGTGACCTTGAACTTGACCCTATATTGTCGAGACGCAGGTTCTGCACGTCGCCTTGATGAGGTGAACATGTGACCCAAGTTTCATGAAAATCTTTCAAGCCGTCTTGGAGATATGGAGCGGACACGAAATAAAGCCTCAAACCTTTGACCTTCAAGCGTGACCTTGACCTTGACCCTATATTGTCGAGACACGGGTTCTGCACGTCGCCTTGATGAGGTGAACATGTGACCAAAGTTTCATTAAAATCCTTCAAGCCGTCTGGGAGATATGGAGCGGACACAAAATAAAGCCTCAAACCTTTGACCTTCAAGCGTGACCTTGACATTGACCCTATATTGTCGAGACGCAAGTTCTGCACGTCACCTTGATGAGGTGAACATGTGACCCAAGTTTCATGAAAATCCTTCAAGCCGTCTCGGAGATATGGAGCGGACACGAAATAAAGCCTCAAACCTTTGACCTTCAACCGTGACCTTGAACTTGACCCTATATTGTCGAGACGCAGGTTCTGCACGTCGCCTTGATGAGGTGAACATGTGACCTAAGTTTCATGAAAATCCTTCAAGCCGTCTCGGAGATATGGAGCGGACACGAAATAAAGCCTCAAACCTTTGACCTTCAAGCGTGACCTTGACCTTGACCCTATATTGTCGAGACGCGGGCTCTGCACGTCGCCTTGATGAGGTGAACATGTGACCCAAGTTTCATGAAAATCCTTCAAGCCGTCTGGGAGATATGGAGCGGACACGAAATAAAGCCTCAAACCTTTGACCTTCAAGCGTGACCTTGACCTTGACCCTATATTGTCGAGACGCGGGTTCTGCACGTCGCCTTGATGAGGTGAACATGTGACCCAAGTTTCATGAAAATCCTTCAAGCCGTCTGGGAGATATGGATCGGACAAGATTTTGGGGACGAACAAACAGACAGACAATATATCTCCCCTGTATACAGGGGGAGACATAATTAATAGAACTTGTTACTGGTTACCTTCAGGCAAAGTTTCAAGTTTGTAACCCTTTCCAGTGCTGAGATTTTGCCTCAACCTGTAACTTTAACCAAAATGTTGACGGACAGACAGACAGATGGACATCGTCAATCTATAGACTTGAATTGCAAGAGCAATCCGGCCAAAAAATAATGGTTAATAAAAGAAATTATGAAAATGAGGCAACTATATATATATGTATATACTGATTTTGATAAAATAAACTCCTAAATGATATATGCTATATATGGTTTCTCAGGCACCTATTATCACAAATCCAACAAAAACAACACTTGAACAGACACTGAAATAGTATAGATCTGTGGCATTCAGGTGCATTCTAGCAGAGGACAGTAGCTCCTTTTGTTAGTTTCATGTAATCAGATCAGAACATCAATATCTACCTACATATATGTTTCGATGTGAAATGGTAGCCAGAAATCTCGACCCCAGTTTCCTAAGAATAGTCGACCCCATTATCGGTTTAAGGTGTGATGATGGATGGTTTAACACACAAGTGTCATAAACAAAAGCGGTATCATGTTTGACTGATTATCGATACTTGATTACCTGTCGGTTGATTATTTAAATGATCTTGATTAAAAAGTTAATCTCTGCTGCAGACGACTTTGAAAACATTAAGTAAAAACTATCAAAACTCTCTATAAATGAAAGAAAATCAACAATTATTCAATGAAGTTGAAAACATTGTGGTAAAAGGAGACATTGATCATTCTTTTGCCACAATGTCTTCAAAGTTTGCTGCAGAGTAAAAAAACAAAGTATACACAAATATATACACCAAAAACATATCTAATAAAAGTAATTCAACTCCCGTAGACTTCTCTTATCTGTTTGAGGAACATACATTATTATTACAATAAACATTATCAAAATGTAGTGATTATACAACAAAAGAACCATCATCCATTCACACCTTTATAAACTGGGGCCAAGAATTCTGGAAGCCTGAAGAATCACCCAATTTTAGCTCAGTTGATTGCAGAACTAAGCAAGAAATATAGCAAGTGTTTATAACATATATATTATTTTTTATAAGCAGAACAAAGTATACAAAAAAGCATGTTCCACATTATACTAGGCATCTTATTTCAATTTAATTCGTTTCGGAGAAATTTACTTGAAGTACGAGCAAAAGAGGGGACGAATAAAGTCTGGTAAATCCTTATTCAACACAACTTACCGTTTAGTAGCTTCTATGCGCTTTGTGATTCTAATTCTACGCGCTGCTATCCTTTCCTCTGGATCATTAGAATCAACAGTAGGGCCAACTTCCTCTTCTTCGCTGCTAGAACTCATTTTCAATGAAAATATTGTTTTCGCAAATAACTGAACCAATTTTGTTGTATTTGTTGCTATGTCAGAAAATGTCACGTGACGAAAATTAACTTCCGGTTGTTAAAGGAACTTCCTTTTCCGGTAAAACCTAAACATGGCGGTGCGTAAATTTTAATACCTGAAATATATCTGTCATAATCCAGCCTTAAATATATTATTTTGCATATCTTAAAGTTCATAGATAAAGCCAAAAGGCTACTTATTGTGATTAATTAATAACTAAGCCATATATCTATGTTTTAATGGTAAAATCATAACTTAAATCCAACAACCTAGTCGTGTCATAAATTGCAATATTTTTTTGGAGCGACACACAACGATCAAGCGGCTTGTCACGCTCTCCTTTCATTACATTGTCCCATCTTTATGTATAAGCAAACCTATATTCGTCATTTGGGCTCCGACATAGATCCATTAGATGAGTTTGTCTTTATTGAACATGGTTAATAGTTTGAGAAGACGACGAATCTGAAGTCTAGACCAAGTTTTGTCTATGATCATGTGTATCAAGTACCGCACATTAAGTGCTTTAAAAAAGCTTTTCGGCCAAAGAATAAGAAACATGTCTTCGAAAATGTAACTAAGGATTAACATACTTTTTAACGAAGCTTTTATTTGTAATAAACAATAACAAATACATCCTTTCATGTTTGACCTGACTTTAACTAGTCTTTTTTATTTTTGACCCGACTATTTAGTAAATATTTGTTTGAGCTATCCGCCTTCGGAGTGCAGGTTTCGATATGGTCAAACAAAATATCTTGTAAATGGTAGTGATGGCTTTCCTTCTTGAATCTTGGCACTTTGTGTTGAGGTTATAGTTTTATTAAGTCTTGAATCATCAGTGCCGGGATGAATAAGATTTATTGGTAGTATTATTACTGGTAAATTATGAATAACTGGAAAAAAATGGCTCAAAACATCATCCTTCATTGATTGAATAGGCAAAACCTAATCCCTAGCTCAGGGGTTTTATTTTGTTTTAGAGTAGCAGGATAATAATGTAAAGTAGGCGGGGTCTGGGGGTCCTCCCCTAGTAGGGGTAAAGGAAATTCTGTTAAATGAGCCGGGTAAACATGCTCTTGAAGTTGAAGTCTGGTAATTTACCCACCTCCCTAGTCATTTTGAAAGGAGGTCTACTCAGATTGGCATAACACAATGCACACTTGGCCTAGTAAAATCAAGGGGTGTTAAAACAGTCGTGAATGCATCCCTGGGTAAAGAAGGTGTTATGGTTGGTCGGTTATACCAACAAGTTAACCTATGTCATGATTTCTGAGTAAATGAGATGTTTTCACATGGTACAAAGTAGTGCAATTTTTTTTATTATTATTATTGCCTATCTTTACAGGGTAAAAAGGATGACAAAGCCGATAAGGTCAATCCTATGAAAGATTTGAGAATCGTCAAACTCTGCCTCAACATTTGTGTCGGTGAATCTGGTGACAGATTGACTCGTGCCGCCAAGGTGCTCGAACAGCTGACTGGACAAACGCCAGTATTTTCTAAAGGTTTGAAGCTCAATTTAATCTGCCACTACTGGATGTTGTAAATTTTATACAAACGGCTTGATTTCTCTGCAGGAGACTTGATATACAATGGTTTTTTTTCTGCTTTCCCACATTCTTTTATTGGGGCACCTGTCTTGGTAGGCGGTGAGGGAGCCACTTTGGAAACACTTCTCCATTGTCTGCAGACTATCATGTTATTGGAAAAACATATTTTAGTACAACTGATGATTAGAATCGTTTCATAACAACTGCAAACACTGTTAACACTTTCCCCAATGAAGCCGCTTTCTTAACACCTCATGCTCTGCAACAGACGTTTTATAATTTACAAATAACCTAAAAATCTTGAAAAGTACTATTTAAACAGCACAAATCCTTTTTGAAAATTTGTAATCGAATGAACATTGTTGAATTAAAAATGTTAACTGATACTTTTTCTTTTTCAGCTAGGTACACAGTTAGATCTTTTGGTATCCGAAGAAATGAAAAGATTTCAGTACATTGTACTGTAAGAGGTGCCAAGGCTGAAGAAATCTTAGAAAGAGGTCTCAAGGTAGGTCATTGATATGTACATTTCTTTTTTCAATCTGTTTGAAAATTGTAAGATAAAAGAGGTCTAGATAACCCTTTCCCCTCATACGACAATTCTGCAGCAGACAACTGAACATGTTTCGTCAATAAATAGTAAATCTCTATAATTGAGTAGATAACCTATGGCTAAAAGTGGAAAATATTTTGGCAAAAGGAGAAATTGCTCGTTTTGAGCAATTTCTTCTTTTGTCACTGTTTTCTAAAAGCCGTCTGCTGCAGAGGCGTCTACATGGGGGAAAGTGATAAGTACCTTAAGTATCAGTATCCCATCCCCACAACATCTAGAGTATTAAATAAGGATTTAATAATGTCTAAAATGCCCCTTATCTATTGCTCTGGACTTATATTGAATTGTTGGTCGCAGTCCAGGAACTGGTTGCAAATGTGTTAAATCATTTAAAATCATTTTAATAGTAAATATTTGCAAATGGTAAGCTGTTCCTAATGATGCTTGACATGATTTCTCTAGTTTGTGGTCAATGACCTATCCGTCTCTCCCCTGCTTCAAATTGTTATTTCTTATGTCTCATGTATGTAAATCTAAAACAAATGAAATATTTAACTTGTTCCGTTTTTCCAGGTCAGAGAATATGAATTAAGAAGAAACAATTTCTCAAAGACCGGTAACTTCGGATTTGGTATTCAGGAACACATTGATCTGGGTATCAAGTACGATCCTGGAATTGGTATCTACGGTATGGACTTCTTCATTGTGCTCGGCAGACCAGGTAAGTCTGGACTTTGATGTCATCTCGGTAGCCATATTTAAAAATATTGTAGGAAATTGCTTAGAATAAGTGATTTATTTTTGTATTAAACTGTGTCTCAAAGTTAAATGTCAATCAGGGCCTGCGCAGTCAGTCACCATTTTGGCCAAATATGGTTAAACGCTGAATTTATTGCTGAGTGGCGATCACTTTTCAGGGTCGAGGGGATTGGTGTAAAGGTTGAAACAAACTCAAAACCATATGTTTTTACAAACCCTTTCCTTTTTGCAGCAGACGACTTTGAAAGCTGAGGTAGAAATATGGAATATCTCAAAGTATGATAATTGAATACAGCTAAAACATTGTGCTAAAAGGAGATTGTTCATGGTGATCAGTTTGTCCATTTGCCTCTGTTTTCAAGTTGCTCTGCAGCAGCAGATGTGATCATTCTTCACAGATTAGAAAAAAAACGGAATGTTCCATGAAACGCATTGTGTCTTACAAGCGCATGAAAGCACGAGGCATATTTGAGGTTATGCACTTCCCTTCCAAGGCTAGAGACACAAAATTTGAAGATATTGTTGAAAGCTAAAGAAAGACCTGTTTCTACTTTTCTCTCATTTTCATCAGACTCAAATCCTTAAAATGCGAGAAATAAGTTTTATCTACATCTTAAACATAAAGCCCAATAAATGCTAATTCATTTATATACTTAAAAACACTGGATTAAGGTTATCTTTATTGACCCTTAGATGGTTTCTTTGCTGCAGAGGTATCAACAGTATTTACATGGATCCGGGAAATTATTTTTTCTCAATACATCAGCAATGTCTTAAAAGATACTTTATCTGTTTTAGGATTCAACATTTCACAGAGAAAACGCAAGAAGAGCAAAATTGGACCCAAACACAAAGTATCGAAAGAACAGTCCATGAAGTGGTTCCAACAGAAGGTAATAAAGCTCTACTAACTCTTTAAACATTAAGTTAGAAACCTTTTGATTGGCCTAACAGTAATTCAGAGCGGTTGATGAATGTCATATTATTTCTTTTCCGACGTTTGACAAAAGTCATTGTGACCTGCGTCGTTCGTCTTTCACTAATGGGCTGTTTAATAGTCTATGTGGAAAAGCAGCCAGTTGCTTGGAAGTTGTGTGGTGTACTGGTGTGGGAAAACCAGAAAACGCATGAGAAAGTGAATTAGTCGCCATGATATGACTTAAAAAATTTTGAAAACGGCATTAAACATCAATCAATCATAAGACTTCTGATTTCTTGTTTGGGCCTGTCTCATCAACTTTGCCTTTATTTATAAACTGTCACCAAAGGCCCTCTTTGGCAGTGGTGATTTAAATTCAATCTATAGCCTAGTCATAACCAAAATGTTAAACATGCGAGTATTGGATTCCCTCCTTGGGCAAATAGCATAACGACTGATGTCGGAATAAATATTACTGGTAGTTCTTGACCCAGGAAAGGCCATGAAATAGTGTAGAAACAAGCATAAAATCACCATTTCGAACATAGTTTTATGCATTAAATGGGTTTCCTACCTTGATTTATAGTTTGAGGAGTTAAATTGTCCTCGGAAATTGTAAAGATAAGGCAGGTAACCTGGAAATATCCCTTAAGCCGTTCCCTCATATAGACGCTTTCTGACGCCTCTCCAGCCTTTTGAAAACATAGTGACAAAAGAAGAAATTGCTAAAAATGAGCAATTTCTCCTTTTGACACAATGTTTTCCACTTTTAGTCATAGGTAATCCATTAAGTTATAGAGATTTTCGAAATATTTTCAAAGTCGACTGCTGCAGAATTGTCGTATGAGGGAAAGGATTAATGCATTCAAGGGTTGTTTGTTTACCTGATTGATTTTTACATGTCTCGATTACTCTGTAACAACTCCGGCTATCAGTATCAATTCAGGGGTTGTGATGTTGAATCTGATTTGGCCATTCATACTTTCTTTTTATTTCAAGATAAAACTTGTTGTGACAAGCATGTGTTATGGTCAAAACATGAGAATTTCAAAGAGAAATATAAGTTATAATATTTTTTCCTGTCATGAAGGTTTTATCTAGGATTAATGGTCTGGCATCCAGATACTTTTATAGGCATGAAATATAATTCATGTGTCTAAACAGATTGATATATATACATATATATTTTTATACAATATTTAATACTAAGTTATAATAAGATGAGATACAGGCGATATTTATTGTTAAAAACGGCGTTAAACATCAATCAATCAAAACCGTGTGAGAATTAGCACAATTCCCTCCTCCTAGATTGGACACAGATCATAAGATAATTTATAACTAACTAATCGCTTCTTTATTTTCTGTTTTTCAGTATGATGGTATTATACTTCCAGGAAAATAGAAAGACACTTGTGTACATGTTTTATCAAAGAAAAAAACCTAATAAAACCAGCTGTGAAGGAATTTATCTTGCGTCTTTTAGTTTATTCGGATTATATAGTCACTAGTGATTATAGCAGGCCAACAGAAAACTTATTCATGATTCTTGGGTAAACAAACCATTACTAGGCTAGGAAATTTGTCTTACCAAAGGGCACTCGACAATGAGCAGGGATTGAACCAATGACCTGTTTCAGTCCCCTACGCTAACCACGGCAGATACCTTAACCCAAGGCTTTCACATATATGACGTTGAAAACATTGCGATTAGGCTAGGAAATTTGTCTACCCAAAATGCACTCTACAATGAGCAGGGATTGAACCAATGACCTGTTTCAGTCCCCTTCGCTAACCACTTGGTCTCGGCAGATTCCTTCACCCATTCCCACATACAACTTTGAAATGGTGACAAAAATCTGATCAATCTCCATAAAAGAGCTTAATTGTTAAATAGAGTTGAAAACATTGTGGCCAAAGGAGAACATGCATCTGCATGTGGGAAAGAGTTAAGCTATGTATTTATTGAATCATATAACAAGAAAGCATTTTACTCTGAAGAAAATCATCAGATGAAATTGTTTGTACAACTTTTACAAACGGTTCCCTGTTAACTAGTCCTTATCTCGGTCTAACCAGTTTACCAGATGAGGTTGACAAACCAAAATGGAACCGATCTGCTAATTTTTAGCTCCACTGGCTGAAAGCCAGTCGAGCTTATGTCATGGCGAATTGTGCGTGCGTAAACTTTTTCCTTTAAACGACTTCTTCTCACTAACCACTTGGCCAATTTGGTTGAAACTTCATAGGAAGCATCCTCTCAATGTCCTCTCTTAAATTCCTTCAAATTTGTTTGATCCATCCATAATTCTGGTTTCCATGGCAACCAAAAGAAAAAAATAGTGAAAACTTAAAAAATCTTCTTCTCTGAAAGTGTCAGGCCGATTTTCAAATAATTTTGTAGAAATGTTCCTTGGGTGACCCTTTATTAGATTCCTTCAAGAAATGTTGATTGGTCGAAAAACATGGTCGCCAGAGGGCGGGGCTATTTTGCCTTATATGACCATAGTGAAAACTTAAAAAATCTTATTCTCCGAAAGTGTTCAGCCGATTTTCAAATAATTTTGTAGAAATGTTCATTGGGTGACCCTCTATCAGATTCCTTCAAGCCATGTTGATTGGTCGAAAAACATGGCCGCCAGAGGGCGGGGCTATTTTGCCTTATATATGCCAATAGTGAAAACTTAAAAGATCTTCTCCGAAAGTGTTCAGCAGAATTTCAAATAATTTTGTAGAAATGTTCCTTGGGTGACCCTCTATCAGATTCCTTCAAGCCATGTTGATTGGTAAAAAAACATGGCCGCCAGAGACCCATGTATGGGTCAAGGTGGAATGTTGGTTTAACCCTTTCCCTCATATAGATGCTTTCTGACGCCTCTACAGCAGACGGCTTTTTGAAAACTGACAAGAAGAAACACAAAACGTGCAATTTCACCTTTTGCCACAATATTTTCCACTTTTAAGTCGTCCGTTATCCATTCAATTATTGAGTTTTTGATAAAAATACGTTCAAAAACGTCTGCTGCAGAATTGTCGTATGAGGGAAAGGGTTAAAAACTAGGTGTCTAGGCCAAATACAAGGAAAATCTTGTCACTCTGGTAGCACTTTTGAGATCACCCGAGTCGAAGGCTCAATGTGATCTATTCTGATCACTTTCTGCCCGTCGTTAACTTTTAGCTTTAAGCATCAACTCCTCCTAACCCGTAGGACCAATTTTAACCAAACTGCACAGGAGTGGTCCTTGTGCAACGATTCTTCTCTGACTCTGCTTGTCAGATTCCAATCTAATTTGGTAGAAGTGACCCTCTACAAAAATTGTTCAAGCCATATTGATGTGTTGAAAAACATGGCAACTAAGCTGTATCAGAAAAGGGGGTAATATTTAAAAATTCTAATTTAATGAAAGTGCTTATCCGATTTAAAAAAATCTTACTTCTGTGATCCTCTACTTTGTTCAAGCCTATTGATTGGTTACAAAATCATAGCAACCCGGCGTCATCACAAAAGGGTAGTAAATCAGTGTCCGACAAATCCATTGCCCGGAGCCCGCGGGCTACCACAATAATTGCTTGGGCTCCTGTCATTTTCAAATGAAAGCCAACCGGGCTACTGTTTATTCAGGTAGCCCGGCTTAATTTCTTACACACATATTGTGTATAAAAAAAAACTGACTATGTTACATGCGAAAACCACTCGTTGTGACCATAAAAAAATCAATAACAGAAGGCAGAGTTGCCCAACTGACAGATCGAGTGGTTTCAGCCAACCAAATTGCGTCAGTAATAGTCGATTAACATTATATATATATATATACCCAATAAGGCGGTCTATGTGTTAATCCATGAATGCTAGCGAATAACCAATGAAATTAAAATATACCCTTAAATGTATTTTGATCCATATTTCTATGTTCGGTATGCGATGTTTGCAAACCGGTTCAGAAAGACCGAGAAGAAAATTTTCGCCATGCAGAAGCTAATAAAATAAATTTGATCCAAATATTAAAAACAATACGACGACTTCTAGATCTTATCTTGCCATTTATGCAGAATATTTCAAATAACCTAGTGAAAAATAATCTTGAACAAGTAACTGTAGGATTGCAAGCAATACCATAATCCCCTACCGGTTTGCACGTTTTGACTTATTAATATTCTAAGTCCAAAAAGGGGCATAACTCATAAAAAAATTGACGAAATCCCATGAAACGCGAACTTGATCTGTGACACATGATTACAAAGCCATATACAACATTTCAGCTCAATATCTCAATGCATGTAGAAAAAAAGTGCGGAAAACTGATTTGTCGGACTGACTGACAGATGGACGGAGTGCAAACCTAATAGTCCCCTTCGGCACGCCGGTAGGGGACTAAAAACTATTCTAGATCGCTTGTCAAAGTCTCGTACAAAAATAACAACTGTCTGAAACTGTCTGTTATTTTAGAATCTTCGTAAATTCTAAAGATTTGCGATTTATCCGGCCATGCTCTTATTATAAACGACCGTCTCGGTGGTGTAGTAATAGAGAATCCACTTTTGATGCAGAGGGATTCGGGCTCGATCAACGTTCGGGTCATACCAATGTTGGCTTTTATTAATGATTGGATAGAGAGAATAAATACATATGAAAGTAAAGGTGGCAAGGGCAGAAATAAGCTTAGAAACTATTGTAAAATGAAAAATGGTTATTTCACAGAACATTATTGTAAATTAATATTGCCCCCCACACATAGGTCAGCCTTGAGTAAATTTAGATGCGGTGTCGCACCTATTAGAATAGAAACTGGTAGGTACGAAGGTCTGGCTGAATACGATCGTCTCTGCCCATTCTGCGACACTGTTGAGTCAGAAATACATGTTTTATTTTATTGTAAGCTATATGAGCAAATACGTAAAGAATTGGTCGAAAAGGCCCTTTCGGTCAACCCTTCATTTGCCAGTATGTCTGATATAGAAAAGTTATCATTTGTTCTGTCAAATAGGAAGATAGCAAGATTTAGTGCCAAAACCTGTAATAATATTTTAAAAACGAGATTATTTTATTTGTGTAAATAGTCCTTTATCTGTTTATACGCCGTATTTTAATATTTTGAGTTGTATTTTATTCGGTTGTACTTGTTTTATTTCATTTTAGGTTTATATGTTATACATAACGCATCTGTTTATTTGAAGTTGTACTTTACGACGAATGTTATATTTGTTTTATAAGTATTAACTTTTGTTTCTTATGTTAAGTTAACTCAATTTGATGTATTTATGCATGATTCCCCGATGGGAAATGCGTCGTATCTCCTTTAACATTTTTTTAACTGTCAAGGTTTTGTGATGATCTCTTAGTCTCTTATAATTCTGTTTTTTAAAGAATGGCTTTGTACATTTGTTTGTTAACTGTAAATATTGTTTTATATTATGTAACATGTACAAAGATGAGACTTTAATAAAGATTATATATATATATACCAAAGACTTTTAAATGTTAGTTGTGGTTTTCCTTCCTTGACGCTAATGATTATGGGGTGGGCCTTACGATCGACTCGCTAAATGAATGAACTAGTAGTACTGGAAACTCATCCAAGAAACGCAATGATATAACTGAACGATTGTTGAGAGCGGGGTTAATTACCGTACAAGGACAAAGAGTACTGGAAACATCGACGTTAATTAAAAACAAATAAAGAAAAGTGGTTCGCTTGTCCGGTTTTATTTCATTTCACATACAAAATGCAGAAATGGAGGTGCAGGTTGTACTACCCTATGTTGATTGACGCGACTAGAAACACGTTTCTCAGCCGGTAAATATTCATTGTAACGCCATAGTCTTTATGGTCGGGGATCGAACCCGCGACCTCCCTCATTCGAGGCGTACGCTCTACCACTACACCATCCACACAGTCTCTACAGGACTGTCATTGTCCGTCTACATGTTATTGAATAAAAGATGCACCTTTTGACACCCCCTCTAATACTTTAAGTAGTAATGGCTGCTCTCATTTGCACTCAGGGTTGAGGGGTTAGTATTACGACTGACTGGCTTGTGTGAGGATAAATGGACCAATAGTACTGGTCACTTACCAAGGAAATGCCGTGATAAACTAAAAAATTGTTGAAAGCGGCGTAAAACGCCAAACAATCACCCCCTCCCCTAAACAACGAAGTAGTGTTTGTATTAAAGATGCTTAAAGGTGCTGAACTCCAGAAAATAGAGATTACAGTCTACGTTTTAAAACTGTTCAAAAGTTGTCTTGAAATATTAGAATCATAATTCTGGGACAGAATAAGCGAATAATTTCAGTACCACATACATCTAAATATTGATCTTTTTTTTTTTTTCTTTTTTTTTACTGGGTAGACATTCCAAGTAAGCCAAATTTTGTACATTTTCATAAATGTGAAATCGTTACTACCAGTTAGTTTCGTATATTAAAGGGGTCGCCATTAAGTGTCTATAGGAAGCCGATTTACGTTTGGTATTACATAAAATATAGATATTCTGATACATTAAATATTATTTAATAAATTCGTCTGTATTTTAACTTCTCCTTTTTTTTTTTTAATGTTTTTATTGTTAATTCCAACACTATTTTACGTATGTAATCGTTTGACATTTACATGTACTTCATCCTGACAACAGTCCATCATAATCACTTCTATCCCATGAGACAGCAAAAGAGGGAAATCGTTAGTACCAGTTCATTTCGTATATTAAAGGGATGGTCTCCCCTACCATGCAGACGCGCTAACATCTTCTACAAGCGATATATGGATGTTTTATTTATCTCCTATACAATCCAGATTGAAAAGAAATCGATGTTTGTCTTTGTTTGTTTTCATATTGTTTTACACAGCTTTCAACATTATTCTAGTAATTTCACGGCGTTTTCATGGTTAATTACTAATATTGCTAGTAAGTATATTCTAAAACAATCGCATCATCCTGTACTATGTATTATTTACAAGAGTGAAAATCGATTTTATCATATCTCGATTCAAATTTAATTTATAATAAAACCTACAGCACGTGTTTTCAATGACATGTATTCCAATGAACACATATGTGATTTCTTCATATCCTGCCGTTCAAAGTTGAAAGCGCGTTATGCGGATTTAGCTTAAAGATCTTACAATACCTTTGAGAAAAGGCTAATGTCTCATGGTTTACTAAACAATATTTTACTCAGTAATAAATCCTGTCAAAGTACACTCCATCGTGAATTCTACGATAAGGATTCCGTTCGTAGGTTTGCTTGACAGTATTTGGTTCGTTATGTACCTTGTCAAAGTATAACCCATCGTACACACTGCGAGAAGGATAATGTTTTCTGGTTAACTAGACAGTCTTTAGCTTTGTAATGTATCCTGTCAAAGTACACTCCGTCGTATACACTGTGAGAAGGATCACGTTTCCAGTTTACTAGACAGTATTTGGCTTGGTAATGTATCCTATCAAAGTACAATCCATCGTACACACTGTGAGATGGATCACGTTTCCAGTTTACTAGACAGTATTTGGCTTGGTAATGTATCCTATCAAAGTACAATCCATCGTACACACTGTGAGAAGGATCACGTTTCCGGTTTACTAGACAGTATGTGGCTTGGCATTGTATCCTGTCAAAGTACACTCCATCGTGAACTTTACTAATAATGTTTGGACATTTTCTATTTATTTCCTAAAAAAAAAACGAAAGAAGAAACTTGTGAAGACTTAATAAATCTTTTCCTCTTTTCAAGCCATGACGGGCTTTTTTTTTTATCTAATATGGCTATAGTGAAAACTAAAAAAATCCTCTCCTCCGAAAGTGTCGGGCTGAATTTCAAACAATTTTGTAGAAATGTTCCTGTGGTGACCCTCTATCAGATTCCTTCAAGCCATGTTGATTGGTCGAAAAACATGGCCACCATGGGGCGCGGCTATTTTGCCTTATATGAATAAATTGAAAACTTAAAAAATCTTCTCCTCCGAAAGTGTCCGGCCGATTTTCAAACAATTTTGTAGAAATGTTTCTTGTGTGACTCTCTATCAGATTCCTTCAAGTCATTTTGATTGGTCGAAAAACATGGCCACCAGGGGGCGGGGCTATTTTACCTTATATGGCTAAAGTGAAAACTTAAAAAATCTTCTCCTCCGGAATTGTCATGCTGATTTTCAAATAATTTTGTAGAAATGTTCCTAGGGTGACCCTCAATCTTATTTCCTCAAACCATGTTGATTAGTAGACAAAAATGGCAGCAAGGCTATTTTGCCTTATATGGCTTTAGTGAAAACTTAAAAAATCTTCTCCTCCGAAAGTATCAGAACGATTTTCAAATACTTTTGAAGAAATGTCCCTAGGGTGACCCTCTATTAGATTCTTTCAAGCCATGTCGATTGGTCGAAAACTATGGCCGCAAGGGGGCGGGATATTTTGCCTTATATGGCTATAGTGAACACTTTTGCAGAAATGTTCCTTAGGTGACCCTCTATCAGATTCCTTCAAGCCAATGTTAATTGGTTTAAAAACATGACCGCAAGGGGGCGGGGCTATTTTGCATTATGTAGCTATAGTGAAAACTTAAAAAATCTTCTACTCCGAAAAGTATCAAGCCGATTTTCAAAGAATTCTGTGGAAATGTTCCTGAGGTGACACTCTACGAGATTCCTTCAAGCCATGTTGATTGGTTGAACAACATGGCTGCCAGAAGGCATGGCTGTTAGCCTTAAATTGGCTTTAGTGAAAACTTTAAAAATCTTCTGCTCCCAAACTATTTGGCCAATTTTCAAATCATTTTGCAGAAATGTTCCTTGAGTGACACTCTACGAGCTTCCTTCAAGCCACTGTGATTGATAAAAAAAACATGGCCACCAGGGGGCGGTTCTGTTTGGAGATTTAATGTTTTCCTAATTGCAGTGGAGCGATACTGGCCCTCGTGGGCCTCTTGTATTAATATGAGCTCAAAGCTTGTGATGTAAAATAAATAAGTTAAACTAAACTAGTAGTATTAAGTCTTTAATTACATGAAAATATCTGAATAACAAAGAATAATGAAACAATGAAAATTGTACAAAGCAATATCAAATTGCCATCAAGATTAATTTCTCCTTTTGTCACAATGTTTTCAAAGTTGTTTGTATGTTGGAAAGGGTTAAAATGTTTTTGTGGGGAGAAACATTTTCCATATACAACACATATGCAGGAGACGACTTTGAAAACTTCTTATCAAAAATGTCAATAATCTCCATAATAAGAGTTTAAATATTAAATAGAGTTGAAAACATTGTGACAAATGGCGAAATTGCTTATTATGAGCAATTTCGCCATTTGTCAATATGTTTTCAAAAGTCGTCTGCTGCAGAAGCGTCAGAAAGCGTCAGAAAGAGTCTATATACAATACAATACAATATATTCTATTGCATAAAAACTATTATATTAGGGAAAGGAATAATTATACTAAGGCAGGGGACACAAAAGACAAAAACTGTCGTACAGTCCCTTTACAGTTTTAATAATTTAAACCTTTCCCCCATTGAAAGAATACGCAGCAGATGAAAAACATTGTAAATCTTCATATGCAAAAATATGATTATATCTAGTTGAAATCGTGGCAAAAGGAGAGAATGTGTACGTTTTGAGAAATTTCTCCTTTTGTCAAGATGTTTTCAAGAGCTTCAAATTCGACAAAATATGTCTGCAAGTGGGAAAGTGTTTTAACACTGATCTTTTAATCCATGTGAAATAAACAGTTGGCAAGTGGAAGATCTGATTTGCTGTCACGACATACATGTAGTAATGTGAAAAACCAACAATGAGTCATAAATCGTCATGTTAATGACCAATGAAAAGTAGCAAGCATTTCTATGAAGATGGACAGTTTGCTGGACTATGCCATACAAAACAGATCTTCGAGACAGATCTTCCACTCTTACTATTCGATAATACAAGCATGCTGTAAGCCATACTGTAAACTTTATTTCTAGTAAGTCAAAACGACATTCGAATTTCTAGTTTTGTTTGACCTGGATCAAATACAAAACGACATTTTAAGAATTTGAACACGTATATGTGCGCAATTAATTGGTTGAACACTAAGGCATAAACTGAATGTAATTGTTTTTACTGTGTATATTTTTGCATATAAAGTGATGATTGCTTTTCACTTTACAATGTTAATTGTTTAGTATTTCATTCGATTAATTAATCGATCAGTTGATTAACTAATATCTGAATTACTCAATAACGTATTCATCCAAACACACATATTCATACGTACGCACGTACGCACACACACACAAATTCTGAATGTTATGTATATAAACAAAATGAATGCATAGATATACATCTTTAAAATGAAATAAAACGGAAAAGTGCATTATATATATATTTATATGTTTTCTTAAATGAACAGTTTGACCAGGAAACCGGAAAGATTTATATCTATAGCATATTTAGGTATATATATTACTTGTTTAGTTTGTATTTGCATGATGGACAGTTCTGTCTTTTGTTTGTTAATAAACTTTGAAACTTTATTTATAATATTGTGGATAATGATTTACGGACGCACTCTCACCAGACCTTCAATCTCCGCTTTCACTTAAAGGAGAAATCGATATTTGTACCAAATAAACTAATAAAGTGTTATTAAAGTTGTCTTAACCCTTCCCCACATACAACAAATTTGCAACAGACGACTTTCAAAACATCTAGGCAAAACAATGGAAAACCTGTATAAATGAAAGTTTAATCATTGCAAAGAGATGAAAACATGGTGGCAAAAGGAGAAATTGCTCATAATGAACAATTTTTCCCTTTGCCACGATGTTTTCAAATTTCGTATGCTGCAGATGCGTCTTATAAGTGTTAAACTGTCAACAAGTCGAGTATGGACATTTTGCTATATATATCAGTTATAGTAGAGGCGTCAGAAAGTGCCTATATGTGGGAAAGGGTAACACGTATATAAGAACTCCACGTTGGTCGAAATTATGTCTTCTTAATGTATGCGTGCGATCAGAGAAGAATTCACACAGTCTCACCAGCACTTTCACTGTCTTTATTAAGAAAGAGTAAAACGTGACGAGAACCTAGACATCTTAATAACTTAACTTCAATACTCCTGTGATATAATAAATAACGAAAGAGGGGGCGGGGCTGAAGCAGGGCCCATATTCGTCTGATATAACTTCAATACTCCTGTGATATAAATTATATAATACATAATGAAAGAGGGGCGGGGCTGAAGCAGGGCCCATATTCGTCTGATATAACTTCAATACTCGTGTGATATGATAAATAACGAAAGAGGGGGCGGGGCTGAAGCAGGACCCATATTAGTCTGATATGGCTCTAGTCTATTCACAGCAATTGAACTAATTGTCAGAGGTCAATTGGATAATGAGCCTCATACAAAACAGACCTAATCTTCGGTTGCAGTAGCAATCGCTAGTATAGATCTGATAACTGACAGCTACAAGTCGTCCCAGATTGACATCGAAATGACGTCATCATCCAAATCGTTATGTATCAACAGGGGAGATAATCGAGATAGAAAAGCGGTGATTATGTTGTGTTCCTATTAAATGAATAGCTTCTAGACTACGTTGTTATGCGGTGATTGTGGTGTGTTCCGATTAAATGAATAGCTTCTAGACTACTTTGTTATGCGGTGATTGTGGTGTGTTCCTATTAAATGAATAGCTTTTAGGCTACTTTGTTATGCGGTGATTGTGGTGTGTTCCGATTAAATGAATAGATTCTAGATTACTTTGTTATGCGGTGATTGTGGTGTGTTCCGATTAAATGAATAGCTTCTAGACTACTTTGTTATGCGGTGATTGTGGTGTGTTCCGATTAAATGAATAGCTTCTAGGCTACTTTGTTATGCGGTGATTGTGGTGTGTTCCGATTAAATGAATAGCTTCTAGGCTACTTTGTTATGCGGTGATTGTGGTGTGTTCCGATTAAATGAATAGCTTCTAGACTACTTTGTTATGCGGTGATTGTGGTGTGTTCCGATTAAATGAATAGCTTCTAGACTACTTTTTTATGCGGTGATTGTGGTGTGTTCCGATTAAATGAATAGCTTCTAGACTACTTTGTTATGCGGTGATTGTGGTGTGTTCCGATTAAATGAATAGCTTCTAGACTACTTTGTTATGCGGTGATTGTGGTGTGTTCCGATTAAATGAATAGCTTTTAGGCTACTTTGTTATGCGGTGATTGTGGTGTGTTCCGATTAAATGAATAGCTTCTAGATTACTTTGTTATGCGATGATCAGATCCAATATACGTACAGTGCAGTATTTTGGTCTGGTTTTAATGCTAGTGTATATTGAGCTAAATGACCGTTATAACAAAATACATGGATGACTTTTGAAATATCTGACACGATATTTTAGATTTTCAATTTTAGTGGATTGATATAAGCGATGTGCCAAATGGTCAGGTTGTACTTTCATTACGAAAGTAGCAAAAGAAGAAATTGGTCATGATAAGCAATTTCTCATTTTATCACACCTTTTCAAAGTCATCTGCTGCAGAGGAGTCAAAATGCGTCATTCTTAGAGGAAAGGGTTATTTAGACATGTGTTATAGAGATTGTCTTTATATTCATTCATCTCTGATGGGATATCTTAACTTAACCCTTTACCTGACGAGTCTGCAGCAGACGACGCATAATGAAAACATTGTAGCAAAAGTAGAAATTGCTCATAATGAGCAATTTCAACTTTTGCCATAATGTTTTCAACTTGATTAGATAATTCAACTTTCATTATTGAGATTGTTCACGTTTTGGCCAATACCTTTTCGACGTCGTCTGCTGAAGATGTGCAGTCTAGATAAAGTGTTAACACATTCATTCTGTGTTAATATTCTTAACTTTCGGGATTGATACCAGTCTACGAAAAGTCCTCGATGGAACCTTTACACTTTGCAATACAGTATAAGTGTAACCTTCGGCTCCGAGTTGTCAAATCCTTATACATAAATAAGGATTTGAAAACTTCTACGTCATCAATCGATCAATTGATTGATTATTTAATGATTTACGCCGTTTAAGATAATTGTTCAGTTATAACACGGCTTTTCCTGGGTTAGTTACCAGTACCTATTGTTGGTTCATTTATCCTGACACCAGTCAGTCAGTCTTAATGCTAACTCCGCAACCCTGAAGTAGGAGAGTCATTACTACCATTTTGTCTTTGGTATGACCCGACCGAGGATCGAACCCACGACCTTCAGCAATGTGGCTGTCATTCGAACCCACGACCTTCAGCAATGCTGTCACTCTACCACTACCACTACACAATCGGATCTTTCCGTAAAGGATATAAATAGATTGTTCGATGACTCAGGTCTTTTAAGCCAGTACATGATGAAAAGAATATGAAAAGTGTAGGTTTAGATACTCATGTCCTCCCGTGTTCAATCTTATTAGATTCTACACACGTTGAGAGAATCGTCTGACAAGCTTGTGTCAGTAACCTGTGAACAGTGTTTATTAAAGTGTTCGGATGCACAGGCTGATCTGGATGTATACTGTTAGCAAAAACATTTTGTTCATGCGACTTGGTCATTTATTCAGTGGATCAGAGCGATTAGGCGCCGGCCTCGTAACCCAGGGGTTATCAACGAATGAAATAAACATTTAAAACAGAATTCGCTTGTCGTATAACTAGTTAGAACGCAACTTTCGATGCTCTACATCTATAGTCACTTTGTTGTCCTACGCAATACAATTGGTCACTGAATTTCATGGGTGCCTGATGCTAATAATAATAATAAAACAATCTATTATATAAAGAAGTTTAAAGTTTTCGTAAATATAACCTTTTTCTGATGCCGACCGGTGGCTATATTTTTGCACCAATTAATATGCCTTGAACAACTATGTAGATGGTCACTAAAGAAACATTTCTGCTAAATAAAATCAGACAAGCATTTTCGTGGGAGTATAATTTAAAGTGTTGTCAATTTGCTCCTTTTCTGATGTATCTTTGATATAAACCTTTCTGATACCACAACTACCAAAGTTCTAAATATAATTTAAAATTTTAACAATTCGAAAGAGGATCAGCAAAGGACTGATATTTGTTTGTTTGATATTTTCTGTAGGTTTAAGATACGGTTTGAAGCGAAACATCAGAAGTGTTAGATGATTTAGATATAGTATGTGTTTATTGTTACAGGGGTTAGCGCGAACGCAGACCCCTACACGAAAAAATTACGTACCCGAGTAATCAACATTTGTGACTATCGCAAGCGTCAGCCCAACCGAAGTGCAATGGAAGGGCCTCGTCCTGGGAGAACCTCCTTGATGATCAAGGTATCTCCTGTACCAGGTAAGTATGATTTGTACACGTTTAAATTTGTTTATAAATTTCGCTTTAATTTCTATAAAATAGGTTTCTATAGTTTTCATACTTAAAGATAATAATGCGCACAATTCATCCTTACAACTTATTCTATCGTCATATTTCTTTATGTAGATTATATAATATTTTCATTATCTTTGTAATTCTTAATTGCTTGCCTAAACTCGTGTCGTTTTGTTTTTGAATAAATATGTTTTCAATAGTGTGACACCGTTTCGGCCTGATCCGTTTATTTGGATTCGGATCTTTCCGTAGATAGCCGTTTCCTATAAAATGCATGTGCTATAAATAGATTGTTCGATAACTCGATTCTTCGGATCTTTCCGTAGATAGCCGATCGAAATGCATGTGCTATAAATATACATTAGGTGGCATAACACAGTTGAAAGCTGATTTTCTGTTTCCTGGGACACTCCAACATTTATTCTCTCATTAGTTCTCATAATATCCATACTGGTTTGATAAAAAGAGTTTTCCTGTATCAAGGAGTGCCAGAAGTGTAGGAAAATGACTGGAAGTCACACTCTGAGTCCATATTATGGAAAGAATTGACCAGAAAAGTGGTCTGAAACAAGGTGAAAAAAGTAGGGCAGAAAGATCAATTTGACCCTTTATTCCAAAAATCACCCAACAAAAACGCAGGGGTTTAGTGTAAAATTGAAGAGCTGATAATTCTCTCAAAACAGTAGGCAATCTGTGGATGCAGTCAGAAATACCACGTTACCAGCTCCTTTTCAAGCAATTTTGGACGCGAAAGCTGGTATTCAAATTTACCTCTAAATTCACGCCTAGCTCTGCAACCAGTGTTGTCAAACAGGAAGGAGAAGTGGGTTCAACTTAAAAATTTAATCCCATGCTTAGAGCTTACTTTTCACTTTTATAAACATCAAAATCAACCATTTACCCAAAAATGTACCCAAAACTTACTATTTGTCATTATTTCTATTTTTGACCCTGGCCAAAATCCGAATATCCCGAAAGCTAGTGTTATGTGTCACCTTAAGGAAAAATAATCCCTTGTCTAATAAGTCCAAAACCTGTTATATCAATAACAGAATCTGATAACAACTCATTTCAACAATTTTCTTGAGGCTGAAAGACCCACAACTCTTCTGGTACTGATTTAAAACCCTTCTGAAACTAGCACATTTCACCCTCAATTTATGCAAAATAATGCTCGCAATCAAGAAGGGTAAAAATGGCCAGAACTGCTCCTGTTTTACTACAGGATATGGACTGGTCTTATTTTCCAATGGAGTTGTGGTCAATATTGCTGTTTTACCTTCTTTATGTGCTATACTAGCAGTCTGAAACACAAATTTTAACAATAAAGTCAGCTCTTTTGCACATACCTTGTCAATTTTTGTGTCAGATTGAGTGAAAATCCTTTATTCTAACTGTTCACAGAACTGCTACTACAATGAAAGGAGCATAAATCACCTTTGCAAATTGGCTATATAGTTTAAGGATATATTTCTAATCATTAGAAAGAATATAAGCATTGAAAACACAACCATTATAGCTATTATGAAAAATATGTGTTCAGACAAGCCTGAATTCGACTAATTTCAACGCAATAACCAATTCCATCAACAATAACAGCTGAAAAGCCATATGATACATGGAAAACCGAATGCAAATGTATGCTCAGATTTGTCGATCAAACCGGAGAAAAGTTAGCATTTGCCGCAGATTAAAGTCTTGTCAATCGCACTATTTCAACATATTTGCGGCTCTAAACTGCACATTTCAGAGACTGAAAGAAGACATTGAGCAACAATGAGTGGATTTAATGCAACAATGCCTGAAATGAAAAATATAAGCATAAATGTGATGGAATTAACTAATTTCCACAATAAAACTGCAATTTTACCCTGTCTGAATGCCAAAAAAGCTGAAAAATTGAAACATTTACTTTCCTACATTGCAGATTTTCTTTGTTATTGAATTACCTCCCTTGTTTAAACACAATTTGATCAGATCTTTAGCAGTCAAATGCAGTCTTATGTTCATTTTCTTTATAGAAGTTGATGGAAACACTCTAAAAAGGGCATTTTATGGATTAATGTTGACACAAGAAATATGTCAGTTCAGCTATAAGGTGGCATAACACAGTTGAAAGCTGATTTTCTGTTTCCTGGGACACTCCAACATTTATTCTCTCATTAGTTCTCATAATATCCATACTGGTTTGATAAAAAGAGTTTTCCTGTATCAAGGAGTGCCAGAAGTGTAGGAAAATGACTGGAAGTCACACTCTGAGTCCATATTATGGAAAGAATTGACCAGAAAAGTGGTCTGAAACAAGGTGAAAAAAGTAGGGCAGAAAGATCAATTTGACCCTTTATTCCAAAAATCACCCAACAAAAACGCAGGGGTTTAGTGTAAAATTGAAGAGCTGATAATTCTCTCAAAACAGTAGGCAATCTGTGGATGCAGTCAGAAATACCACGTTACCAGCTCCTTTTCAAGCAATTTTGGACGCGAAAGCTGGTATTCAAATTTACCTCTAAATTCACGCCTAGCTCTGCAACCAGTGTTGTCAAACAGGAAGGAGAAGTGGGTTCAACTTAAAAATTTAATCCCATGCTTAGAGCTTACTTTTCACTTTTATAAACATCAAAATCAACCATTTACCCAAAAATGTACCCAAAACTTACTATTTGTCATTATTTCTATTTTTGACCCTGGCCAAAATCCGAATATCCCGAAAGCTAGTGTTATGTGTCACCTTAAGGAAAAATAATCCCTTGTCTAATAAGTCCAAAACCTGTTATATCAATAACAGAATCTGATAACAACTCATTTCAACAATTTTCTTGAGGCTGAAAGACCCACAACTCTTCTGGTACTGATTTAAAACCCTTCTGAAACTAGCACATTTCACCCTCAATTTATGCAAAATAATGCTCGCAATCAAGAAGGGTAAAAATGGCCAGAACTGCTCCTGTTTTACTACAGGATATGGACTGGTCTTATTTTCCAATGGAGTTGTGGTCAATATTGCTGTTTTACCTTCTTTATGTGCTATACTAGCAGTCTGAAACACAAATTTTAACAATAAAGTCAGCTCTTTTGCACATACCTTGTCAATTTTTGTGTCAGATTGAGTGAAAATCCTTTATTCTAACTGTTCACAGAACTGCTACTACAATGAAAGGAGCATAAATCACCTTTGCAAATTGGCTATATAGTTTAAGGATATATTTCTAATCATTAGAAAGAATATAAGCATTGAAAACACAACCATTATAGCTATTATGAAAAATATGTGTTCAGACAAGCCTGAATTCGACTAATTTCAACGCAATAACCAATTCCATCAACAATAACAGCTGAAAAGCCATATGATACATGGAAAACCGAATGCAAATGTATGCTCAGATTTGTCGATCAAACCGGAGAAAAGTTAGCATTTGCCGCAGATTAAAGTCTTGTCAATCGCACTATTTCAACATATTTGCGGCTCTAAACTGCACATTTCAGAGACTGAAAGAAGACATTGAGCAACAATGAGTGGATTTAATGCAACAATGCCTGAAATGAAAAATATAAGCATAAATGTGATGGAATTAACTAATTTCCACAATAAAACTGCAATTTTACCCTGTCTGAATGCCAAAAAAGCTGAAAAATTGAAACATTTACTTTCCTACATTGCAGATTTTCTTTGTTATTGAATTACCTCCCTTGTTTAAACACAATTTGATCAGATCTTTAGCAGTCAAATGCAGTCTTATGTTCATTTTCTTTATAGAAGTTGATGGAAACACTCTAAAAAGGGCATTTTATGGATTAATGTTGACACAAGAAATATGTCAGTTCAGCTATAAGGTGGCATAACACAGTTGAAAGCTGATTTTCTGTTTCCTGGGACACTCCAACATTTATTCTCTCATTAGTTCTCATAATATCCATACTGGTTTGATAAAAAGAGTTTTCCTGTATCAAGGAGTGCCAGAAGTGTAGGAAAATGACTGGAAGTCACACTCTGAGTCCATATTATGGAAAGAATTGACCAGAAAAGTGGTCTGAAACAAGGTGAAAAAAGTAGGGCAGAAAGATCAATTTGACCCTTTATTCCAAAAATCACCCAACAAAAACGCAGGGGTTTAGTGTAAAATTGAAGAGCTGATAATTCTCTCAAAACAGTAGGCAATCTGTGGATGCAGTCAGAAATACCACGTTACCAGCTCCTTTTCAAGCAATTTTGGACGCGAAAGCTGGTATTCAAATTTACCTCTAAATTCACGCCTAGCTCTGCAACCAGTGTTGTCAAACAGGAAGGAGAAGTGGGTTCAACTTAAAAATTTAATCCCATGCTTAGAGCTTACTTTTCACTTTTATAAACATCAAAATCAACCATTTACCCAAAAATGTACCCAAAACTTACTATTTGTCATTATTTCTATTTTTGACCCTGGCCAAAATCCGAATATCCCGAAAGCTAGTGTTATGTGTCACCTTAGGATTGAAATGAAAATGTTATTTGTAGATTACTACTTCGTTTCAATGAAACTCTAACTCGTTATATTACGTTCGTCTACCGTTGAAGAATGAATACAAAGACAAATTACGATGATAGATGGCAACATGGTTGAATATTGCAGCAATATTTAATAGAAGGATGGGCGTTAGTTTTAAATGAGAAATCAAAGCACTTTCAGTGCGGTGGGTACACCCCTGGTATGAACAGAGGAAAAGATGGTTATCAAATTATCGAGAAATCAGAAAAACACGTTCAAAGAAGAAGAATCATATAAAAGGGTATGCATTCTTTTTTTAAATAGCGTGCCATGCCCCTATGTCGAATTCAGGGTCAGCACATTAATTTCAACAACTGTTTGGTTACAGCAATGGTCTTTTACCACACAAAAAACCACACACAACCATTCAATACAACACATTCTTTATTTTGTTTATAATAATTCAAAGTACTTATATCTTAACACAATATCTGGGACTACTAATATTAGTAGTCCCTGACAATATATACATCTAGTTGACCATTGTATAAACCACTTCAACCCATTCCCATGTACAGACGCTTTCCGACGCCTTTACACCGGACGAATTTTGAAAACATTGTGACAAAAGGAGAACATGCCCATAATACGCCACAATGTTTTTACTGTATTAAATAATTGATTTACAATTATTAGAGATTTTGTTTAATATGTTCAGAGTTGTTGTTGCACGTGGGTAGAGGTTAAGGCAGATACATGTAACCTTACAAACAACGTTTGTTCCGAAGTCATTAACCCTTTCCCACATACAGCAAATCTGCAGCAGACAACTTTGACAAACATCCAGACAAAAACACGGAAAAACTCTATAAATGTAGGTATAGTTACTGAAAAGAGTTGACAATATTGTGGCGAAAGAAGAAATTGCTCGTTTTGAAAAACCTGACATTTTAATAATTGTACCCTTACCCTAACCCTATTATGAACTTTTTTTTTTATCTTGCCACAATGCTTTCAAAAGTCGTCTGCAAAGGTTAAGAGTTTATCTCTTTCAGCGCCGAATTGTTTAAAGTTGACTCTTCCATGTTCAAATCCGGCCGATTCTATTGTTCATATAATAAGAATTTTGGAATATTTTTATAATTAAAGGACAAACAATGCTGATTTCAGGTGAGACGAATCTGCATTGTTTGCACAATCCTCAATATTGCCATTGGCGCTGAAAGTTAACTTACTGAAATTTTACGATTTTTGAAGACATTTTGTAATGGGGAAATCGTTCGTTATGATCAAATTCTAACACTTTCTAAAATACTTTTGCTTGTCTGGATTTACTTGGGGGACGTTTCAAACTTAATTAGATTTACTTGGGGGACGCTTCAAAATTAATCAGTTTGAGCAATTTCTGATTTGGTCACAATGACTTTCAACTGTTATTTAATTATATCACATTCATTCACAGAGAATGTTCATATTGTTGCCAAGATGTTTGAATTGTCGTCTGCTGTAAATATGTTGTGTGTGGGAAGGAGTTACAGCGCTTATATTGGAAAAACATGTCACTATATCATGTCGTAGTCACACGTGTGATGGTAAAATGCTACCTTGCTGCATTATTTACTTGCCTTGTCAGCTTATTTCTGTACATTTTCAGTTCCATAAAAGTACGGGAGAAAAGTTGCAAGTCGGCATAGCTGACCAGTATAATTTAAGGTCATCAACCAGTCCGCCCGATCCATCTTAACAGATTCTACATTAGTAATATGTGAGCAGTGTAGAATTTGTTCAGACTGTAACACACGGTGGTCTAGATCTATAATGGTCACAACATCCAACTTGTACCTTTTTCTAATCCACTGGTTGAAATATCCTTACAAATAATAGTTTGGATTCTAAAGCAGAATACAGTCGGAATTGAATTATTTCTTTGCATTTATTCTGACATTAAGGGATAGTATAGCCATTTTTGTTTTGGTTTTAGTAACTCAGGATCACAGAGCACTTTCGTGCATTCTAGTATTGGACTACAATATTCACAATTTTAACAACACCAACGCCATGAATATTCAAGCATATCGAGGGCTTGGCGTGAAACGGATACTAAAAACCTATTTTGAAAACCCTGGTTTGGGGGTAAGTTTGACCCCTTTGTAAACAATGCAAATTTAGGTGCCATTGCTCAGAACGAGCAATGACACCTAAATTTCCGTTGTTTACCAAGAAAAAAGATTTAACGCTTATAAAGACTTTATGGCGAGGTGATTAACCTTGGTAAAACAAATACCAATTTTAGTTACAACCGTTTCACGCCAAGCCCTCGATATGTAACAAGTTGGATAATGGTCTTAACACAAGTAGCAGCCAGGAACTCGACTGGATGATCAATGGTCTTGATACTAACTGGATGATGGATATTTAAGTTTCACTTCGTCACATTGCCACCCAGCCTTAAATTCGGAAAACAAGTCAGTTTGTGTTTTTGTTGTGTGGGTATTTATTTCTTGAAGTTGAGGGCGTGTTTGCCTTTTATGGCAACATTATTAACCCTTTATCCGATACAAGCAAATTGTATAACCACTTCAGCAGATGACTTTCGAAAACGTTCTAGGAAAAGGTGACAAAGTGCAGACTTAGCAGTTAAATTTCTTTGTTTTTTCTTTTGCTCGTTTCCAAAGCAGTCGACTTTAAATTGTAAGTAAGATACAATATTTAGGTTAAACGTTAATTAATACGATTAGCATGACAATACAATTCGTCAGAGTTTTTCAACATAACATATTCGATCTCGAACTTCTCATTCCAGACATTTTCAATGACCATCTTCGGCAGCGAGCTTCCGTCTGTGACTGTAACCTTTGCAACATTCGAATGTGTCAACACATCTCTTAGCACCATCCCACTGGAAGGCTCCTCTGACGTATCGCGTATTACTGGTTTCCAGCAATCAAATTTAACCTCGTTCCCATCACAGCTGGTACCCATTGTCAACATACCAATTGGACTTGATGCGATCGATCCAGCTGCCGCTAGAGTTCCGATAAACACCGACCCAACTGCAGCAGACGACATACCCCCAACTAAAGCCCCGGATGCGGCGCTGGTGAATGCTTTACCGGTAATGGCTCCGGCGATGGCGCCCGACGATATTCCCGTACCTACTGCTGTCGAAAGGGCTACTTTTGCTGGGTCTGTTTGGATCCAGAGTTTGGCGCCGGTCACTAGTACACCGGCAAAGCTCCCTACAGCGGCTGGAATGGCAGCACCAGAACATGTGATGATATAACCACACGCTCCTGCTGTTAATATTGTCATCTTTAATCCGGGATTACCTGAAATATAGTATACACATACACAGTTCTTGATATGGTAAGTTAACCCCTTCCGACAGACTGTTTATGTGAAAAAAAGCAACTAGTTGCGTGTCAAAATTGCTGTGTGGAGAACTGTTGTGAGAAAGTCAGGAAACCCATGGGTAGGCGAACCTTCCGCCGTGATATGACTGAACAAATGTTGAAAACGGAGATAAACCCATAATTCCAATTTATCATCCAATCCAACTTATAGACGCGTCAACAGCAGACGACAGCAAAGGGTGAAATTGTAATTATCAAATACGGAAGATTTTCACTGTTTTGTCATCTGTTTTCGTCTGCTGCATACTAATTAGTATTTGTCGTATCTGGGTAACGGTTAAATAACTCGATTGTCTGCTTCGCAAACAGTTTATTTATTTATTTATTGGCGTTTTACGCCGCTTTCAACATTATTTCAGTTATATCACGGCGACTGTTCACTTATTCATGATCCCTGGGTAAACAAACCAGTACTAGGCTAGAAAATGTGCCTTGTCCAAGGGCACTCCACCATGACTGTAGTGCCGCGACTGGGGATCGAACCCGGGACACCCGGTTTCGAAATCCCCAACGCTAACCACTCGACCACAGCGGATTTATGCTTCGCAAATAAACGAGAAAGGTGAAACTACTTTTAGTTCCAAACTAAAACATAAAAAGATTTAGAAACTTCGTGGAGCATTTACAATGTTGATGTTTCCGCTGTCCACCTAAGACGCAGGTCTGACCTTTCTCGTAACCCTTTCCCACATACAACAAATCTGCAGCAGACGACTTTGAAAACATAGTGACAAAAACCTGACAAATGTCCATAAAAGCTTAATTGTTAAATAAAGTTGAAAACATTGTGTTAAACTTTTACCACAATGTTTACAAAAGTCGTCTGCTGCTATTG